>CM041776.1:65179786-65724842 GCA_023374045.1 Limonium bicolor
GATTAGAAGATTGTCAAGTGATAAAAGCTCCTTGCCGATTTTCAAACAAGAAAGAACAAGAGTAAACAAGTGAGAAAATCTTGAAGAGAAGAGATAAATGACCTCTCTTAATGTAGTTTTGTGTACTAGGGAATTGAGCTATATTTGCTTAATAAATAACCTAAAGAGCCAATGGTAAATGAGCTAGGAAACTATCCACAAGGTGGACTAAAAGGACATGGGAGCATTGTTGTGTGTCATTGCAGGTTGAAGGCATTTAAATGTGGAAATTCAGTGTTTAAGTTTAATGTTATTTAAGGGCCTAAGAGCCATGTTATTTAAGGGCCTAAGTGCCAAGCAATTTAAGTTTATGCACTATATGGTGATGTAGTGTAGTTTAAAGGTGTAGTTCTGTGTGAAGAACATTTCTTGTGAAGATGAATGTCTTTGATGGTTAAAGGGTGAAAAACCATGTGTTTGTGTGTAAGAATGTGTATTAAGAGATTGAGTGTTCTTGGTTGTCTAAAGGTGAAAACCTAAGTGTTTGGGTGCGAGAATGTACAAGGGAGGCTATGGCAAAATTTAGTTGATAACAAAGGAGTTTATGTGTTCTAATGAGATTTTATGACCAAGAAGGTACTAGGAATTGTTAAGTGTTAAGATGGTGAAAGAAAGTGAATTAAGGTGTTCTTAAGTGTTAAGATGCCTTGGGCATAGTCTTGGAGATTTAGAGAACTAATGGATGATTTCTAGATACACCAAGGTCATGTGGAAATGTGGTAAAGTCTTGTGCAAATTTGGTAACAAAGAGGTAAAATGCCTTGTAAAGGATTAAGTATGAACTTGTGGAAAAACCTTAATGAGTTGTGTAAAGGAGGTGTTTGTGAGAAACAATGCTTTTGGAGTAGTTGTAACGTTTGTGAGGCAAAATTTTGGTTGGTGGTATTGTAGGCATGATCCACCACATAGAAATTCTAAGGAAAAATGTTATAAGTGTTAGGAATTTTTGTAAGAAATTGAGTAACAAGTTTGGTGATGATTGAGGATGGTTTAGTGCATGTTTTAAGGTGTTTAAACATGTAGGAAACATGTAGAAAGGTTATGGAATGATTAAGAAAAGATTGGGGTGAATTTGGAGTGAAATAAACACTTAAAAACAAGTTTCTGGTTTCGACCTACCTTAGGACTGACCTTGGCAAGGTAGGTCGGGCCCAGAATACCCTCCAGGAAGCTTTCTGACTTCGACCTACCTTAGGACCAACCTTGGCAAGGTCGGTCGGGCTAAAATTTTGCAGACGGGAATGTTTCTGGTTCCGATCGACCTTGGGAACCTACCCTGCAAGGTCGGTCGGCCACTTATATAAAAAAAAATTATGGCTTCTAATGATGGGGATTGGTATGTAATGATGTTATAAGGTTGTTTAAGACATGTTAAGTGAGTTATAAAGACAATTAAGTGAGTGAAAAGTTGTAAAATGTGAAAGTAAAACAAGTTAAAGATGTGAAGTTATTTAATTAGTTAACGGGGCTAATTATGGGCATTAGACATTAAACAATCATATTACCCCGGTGTTAATGAAAACAATTGTAATGTTACCAGTTGTTCGAGAATTGTTCGAGGAACATAGGAGGACACAAAAGAGTGGACCTTGGTGACAGGTATGGTTTTCTTGTAACCTGTGTCCTACCGGATTACACCGGCTTGTATGCCAACCTTTTTTTTGTGTGTTTGCCACCTTGCAAGAATAAGCATGAAATGAGTTTACAGTAATTCATTTATGTGGTGTACTTGTTCCCGATACCGTTTAACCTCAATTATGTGTTAAACCTTAGCTAACCAAATATAGGTTCACATAAGAGTTCGGTATTCGGATTTTTAACGACCCAAACCATGGGAACATTCTAACCACGGCTATGCGTGAGTTGGTTGTGTGTTGTTTGTGGGTGTAAGTATGTTGACCTCCCTTGTGTGTTTAACCCGGTTGTAATACCTCATGGTGTGTGGATGTGATAGGTTCCATAATGGAGCTCTTAACTATATATATATTATGGGGGGTGAGGAATCCGGTCGTTCCGGTCGCGCGTGTTGTTTGGGAGTTGATGTCTACAGTTGCTCTAACTCCCTCTCTATTATGTTATGGTTGTTTTTCCTTCTTGGATACAATCACCCGCAAGCTTAACCAAAGCTTACCTACCTTGATTATTGTTCGGGGCTAGGGGGATATATACGGTGTGTTCCGTACTATGTTGAGACCGACACATCTCAGTAAAGTTAATATGTACGGTGTTGAAATACCCGAACTTAATTATAGTGATTAAAATTATCCTAATATGTATTTAAGGGCCTAATTGTGCCTAAGGAATATTGGTGAAGGAAATAAAACCAAAAGAGAAGAGAAAACGCTTAAAAAGCGAAAAATGTAAAATGAGTGTTATATAACCATAGGAGTTATGTGACCTCGACTAGGATCCTAGGTGGATTCCTAAGGCTTATTTATGCCTAAATAGTATGTAGAAAAATTCCCTAAGAAAACGAATCCATAAAATGGATTAAAACCACAAACGAACCTTAAAGCGCGTTTTTCGAGGAAACCGGGAAAACGTGACTTTAGGCGGGTTAAATAGACTCGTAACAATTTTGGCCAACCAAATAGTCATTAATAAGCATTAATGAAGTTTTAGAACCAATAAAATCAATTAAACGAGAAAATAGTAAAAACTGTAAAAAAACGGGAAGTTGTGGGGTGAGAGTGTAAATAGAACAAACTAATGTGTCCCACTTACAAATAAAAAAATTAAAAATCTGTAGATGTTGTGTGTGTGGCCGATTGACTTTCCTCCCTCTCAATTCTTTATTTCTCTCACACGCTAAAGGACAAACACAAAAGTAAAAGAAGGAAGAAAGTACAAAAGTGATATTAATCTTCTCTCTCCTCCCCATTTTGCATTCCCTCATGTACTACTCCCTCCTTCTCTGATTCATCTTCTTCCCCAAGCTTGGCTATGGCGATTTGAGAAACACCAAACAAACCCCCACTTCTCTCCTCTTGTTGATCACTCAAATCTTGTCCAAAAATTATAAAATTGGTACCGTTGGAATCCCCTTGCCAAGGAGAACATTCTTCTCTGTTCAAAAATCGAAAACCTCCCATTCCATCTCCATGGGTATTCCTCATTTGAAGGTTTGAAACCACCATTAGAAGCTCCTCCTTCATCTTGTTGTTTTGAGGTAAAAGGATATCCGAAAATCTCTCATTTCTAGCTCCTATTTGCATGATAAGAATTCCTAAAATGTGAGCTCTTGTTCCTTGTTGTTCCAGCCGTCTTGGCTTCTTCTTGGAGCTGGAAATATTACCCTCTTGCTAGTCAAGAACTCTATCTAGTGAGTGAAAGGTAAAGTCACTCCTAAACCCTAAATATATGTTCATAAGTTCTAAGGTAAATTGCTAGGGTTTAAGTGTTAAATTAGATACTTTTTAGTGTCTTGGATATGGGCTGTAGCACTGCCTAATTGGTGAACCAAGAACAAGGGAAAGAAAAGAAGAAAGAAGGAGGAGAATTGGAAAAAGGAAAAGAAGAATTAAGAGCTTAAGGTAAGAGCTCCTTCTTAATGCTAAATTTTAATGCATTAGAGTAATGGGAATGGGTAAACTAATTAGAGAACCCAAAATATTGTACTAGTATTGTAGTTCATAGAAGTTTGAGTATTTGAGAACTAGTATTTGAATTGTAGGCCTTAGAGCCAAATAAATTGTGAATGTGTATTGGTATTGTTGTTTAAGGAAGTATTGATATATTGGTATTGCCATGAGTGCTGGTAGGACCCTTGTATGGGTGTGGCTAGTTTAGGTATGATTTTGGTGATAATGGATGTATGTGGATAAGTTAGGATTGTAGGTAAACTATGGCAAAATTTTAGTAGGAATTATGCATTTATGGATGACTTGGTGAATGGGAGAACCAAGGTGTGTATTGGGTTTAGTAGAGATGTTTAGTAACCATGGAGTGTAACACCCCATCCACAACAACGCACTTTATAACCATCTGCAGCGGAAAACATAAACCATCACATTACTTAACCCATTGGTGTTACACGCCGTTAACCACCCACGTGGTTAACAAGGCTAATACATACACATTGTATCGGTCTGATGGACTAGATCCCCGAGCAACTACACAATACAATCCTTATTCCATTTCCAACAATTATTTTACATATACATCCCCCACTGTACCGAGTATTAATTAACCAATGCCGATAACAAATTCGGTCTTACTACACCTATAATACATACACCGTTAAAGGCTACCCATGTATAAACAACCACCCGTCCTACTCTCGAACGGCTTCCAGCTCCTTGTACCTGAAATAAAAAAGGAAGAAAAGGGTGGCCCCCAAGGGGCTCAGCACCTTTGCTGGTATGGTAATCCCGCAGCCCGCATGCTACCGGGCCACGCACAACTAATTGTCGTCTTAGCATGCGGTTGATTATATTTGAATCATGCATGTAAACCATAAACACACAACACAACGGGTACGGTTCTCTTAAGGAACCGACCCGACCCTGATTAGTTCACTTTAGAGCCTAGAGAATGTTGCCAAACTCATGTTAAACTCATACCATAACACGTTACCGTTTCTTTAAATGAACGGATAACTTAACACTAAGGTGCGTCGGATATAGTAATCCAATCACACCGTACAACCATTGTATGCCCCAGTAAACCGACGTGAGTCAGTAATATAGCTTTGGTTAAGCTAAAGGGAAGATTGGAAACCCAATGAGTAAACAACCATAACATACCTAAGAGAGTCGAACCGGGTATGACATCGACCCCCGTCCATCACACGCGTGGCCGGAACATGACCGGTCTCCTCACCCCCCATTAGTACACATATACTTATAGTTAAGTAGTTAGAGCTCCTTTATGGAACCTATCACATCCACACACCATACGGTATCAAACCGAGTTAAACACGCAAGGGAGATTCACACACTTGCACATAACACCATCACACAACTAACTCACGCATAGCCGTGGTTAGAACGTTCCCAAGGTTTGGGTCGTTAAATCCGAATACCGATATCTCCTGTGTACCTAGATTTGGTTAGCTAAGGTTTAACACCTATTTGAGGTTAAACGGTATCGGGACCTATTACGCCACATAAATGAATTACTATAAACTCATTACATGTTTTGATCTTACAAGGTGGCAAACACTCAGAAAAACACATTGGCATACAAGCCGGTGTAATCCGGTAGGACACAGGTTGCAAGAAAACCATACCTGTCTCCGGAGTCCACTCCACCATGTCCACTTATGTTCCTCGAACAATTCTCGAACAACTGGTACATTAAAGTTACCTTCATTAACATCGGGGTAACATGTTTGTGTAACGCCGAATGACTATGGTTAACCCCGTTTGACTAGTTAAATACCTTTACATTTTTAACTTGTTTTACTCTCACATTTTATTCCAACTTCTCACCCACCAAATTGTCATTATAACTCACCAAACATGTCCTTAACAACCTTACAACATCATTATCCATCAATCCCCATCATTAAACATCATTTTCATACCTTAAACAACATTTTTAGAGTGGTCCGGGACTTGGTCCTTACCTTAAGTCCCGGACCAACACATTAGGAAAACCTTCGGCGTATTTAGCAGGGTGGTCCGGGACCTTGTACCCACCCCAAGTCCCGGACCAAACCAGTGGTGCACTCTCGGCCTATTTTCATGCATAGTCCGGGACTTGAACCATAACCTAGGTCCCGGACCAAACCTACAGAATTGTTAAAATTGCATTTTTCAAGTGTTGTTGCCTTAGTTCTCCACCTCCATTAATTGTATAAACTTACCATATGATCTTAGGTATATTCTAATGCCAAAATACCACTTCGATTCACCTTAAAACATTGTCCAACTTGTTACCCAATTTTCTTATACATACTCCAACACTTATAACATTTGACTCTAGGTTTCTAAATGGTGTTTCTCACCTTTGATTACAACTATCCCAAAATGCTTTCTCCTTACCTTAACATCATCTCCCAAGCATCTTCTCTTACTAAACAAATCTTCTTTTCACAACTTCCTAAAGTTCCTTTCTCAAAGCCTTAACCAAACATCTTTCTCTTCTTATTCACCAACATACCTAAACTTTAAACAAACTTCTCCAAGACTTTAGTACTTCCTAAAACAAACCCATTTGATTTCTAAAACCTCCAAGACAATGCCTAAATCCTTGTAGCACCTTAAAACACCTTAGTGCATGTTTTATTCCTTAGTAAAACATTTATCCATTCCTTACATTTCCTAGTTCACCATAGTTCACTTAAACACTTAAAACTCCTTATACATTTTACAAATTTTTGCCATAGGTTCTCTTAGCATATCATCATTCCAAAACTCATAGTTTTCTCCATTAAACATTCAAGATCACCTAAACCCATCAAGAACACCATCACACACAAATCTTCATCAAATTACACCACAACACCATATAGTGCTTAACTTAAATTGCTTGGCACTTAGGCCCTTAAATAACATGGCTCTTAGGCCCTTAAATTGCTTAAACCTTAAACACTGAATTTCCACAAGTATATATTGCCTTTGACCTGCAAATACACCCAACAATACATATGCCCTTAATAAACTCCTTGAGAGCATTTCACTAGCTCATTTACCATTGGCATTTAAATCACATTGAGATAGTTTGTTTACCTCTTTCCTTCCAGATTTTACTTGAACATTCTTGTTCTTCCTTGTTTGGAAATCGGCAAGAGCACTTGGTTACTTGCAAATGTTCTAACCAACACACAAGTACAACCAATGAGCATTCAAGCTTCATGCTTAAACTCACTTACAAACCCTAGGTTATACATATTGTCTTAACACACAAGGATAGTTGTTTTACCTTAGATCTTGAAGAGAGTTGCATATATACCAAGAGAGGACTCCACCTAGTCCATGAAAGGTTGAAATGAAGCTATGGAAGAACAAGAGAAGACACCATTAATGGTGAATTTTCGGACAGCACCAAAACATGAGGGAAACTTCATTTTTCTTTGAGTTTCCTTACCTTGAAGCAAAGGAGAACAACAAGGTGTAAAAAGATGTGGTCAAGCTCCATCCATGGTGAATCTCCATGGCACCGAAATGAGGCTTTTGAAGATTTGAAAAGATAGAAGTATAGAGCTTGCTCCAACTAGAAGAACGGTGGTCTCGATATTGAATTTGGACCATGGAGCTAGGAGTTACATGTGGTCAAAGATGGAGTCTTGGTGTGTATTATTGCAAACGTAAATGGAGAATGAAGAGGTTGAAGAGAGCTGCAACCGTGTGAAATGAGAAGGGAATGAGATAATGAAATAAGTGAGTTGCTTTTAGGAGATATTTACATGTTAAAAGGTAACTTTCTTCCTTTTTACCTTCCTACCCTTCCTTCCTTATTTGATTTTTACATGGTGGTGACTCACCTTAATAAAACCGGCCCCCATCATTTATTAGAGATAGTTTGGTCTTTATTGACCCATTTAATTACTTGTAACAACATATGTTACAAACTAGCTTATTAAAGTCACTATTCATAAAACAAGGCACATAGATGTGAAATTTTTGATTTCCCATTGATATAGACTTCCAAATGTGTTACAAATTAGTTCACATATTTATTAAAGAGTAATGATGGACATTTAGCCAGTCAAAACTCATTTACAAGACAATTTTTCCAAAAATGTGCTTTAAGACTCCTTTAAGCACATTTTGTATTTAAACTTGTTTTCAAGCTTGGTTTTCTTTGGTAACTGATTTAATATGTTCTTTAACATATTTATAAGGTATAGGTATGACCTTTAGGTGTTATACAAGGTTAACCAAGTCTAGAGCAATTATTTGCTTAAATTGACCTTAAGGTGTTTCCTTGTGTTTTGTTTGATTTAATTGTCCACCAACGTTCCCTAAGGACTTAATTAGCCTTATTAAATCATAATTGAATTTTACAAAGTCTTGGTAGGCTCTTTGGGTCCTAACCAAGTTCACTCCAAGTTTAGAGCATGTTTTTGCTCAAACTGTGTCTTAGTATTTTATTGTGTTTTACTATGGTTTAAACTGTTCATTGATGTTTTTAAGGCACTTTTAGCCTTTAAATACCATAGTTTAACATTTAACCAACATATCGAGGTTTGGGGTATTTCAATCTACCCCCCTTAAAAGAACTTCGTCCTCGAAGTTCACATTTTCCCACACATCATTGGATTAGAATACGGGAATTACTTTAAGGATAAACTTCCATTACCAACACACCTTACACCACAACCTCGGACTTGAAGGTCCGGGTACATATACACATCCATCCATAACATATTATTCTCACATGATTACCTCGGACTCAATGGTCCAGGTACCTTAACAGTATTGTACTCACATAACAACCCTTAGACTCTCAGGTCTGGGTAACATAACCACCTTTGGACTCATAGGCCCAAGTAACATAATCATTTCAGAACTCAACCATATTAAGACTCAAGGTCAAAGTAATATTTATTACTCATTCCACACAACATGTCTTAGCATGTATAACAAACAGAAATACCTTTTCCATCTCTTCATGGGCTCGAGTCCCATGTTGAGTACATATACACTGTGATCCCCGCAGAACCCGGTCGCGATGGACACCTTCTGGTCCCCGTTCCTTTGGGAGATCAGAACATTCACTTAATTTTTAACCTATGTACTTCTCATGTCACCGGTCCGAAGACAAAGGCTCATACGTCCTCAGCTCGTGAGCAAGTACTACAAAAATATTCTTTACTAGGTTAAGTAAACAAGAGAATCCTTTATTCAAAATATTAATCGACTGTTTTGGAAATACCAATTAAAAATCCTTTTGAAAGCTCAATACAACTCCAAGTCCAATTTATGCTCTTTGCATCCTTTCTTAGTGGTGTTATTCGTGACCACTTATAGGGAGCTTCAAGAGTCATCCAACCCTGATGTGATCAGCATCAGTGTTGAACTATCCTTCCACCCCAATTTGTGTTCGGCTTCCCTTGATCACATGCAAATCAAGTTCCACCTCCCACTTCATTTTCAAGCATTAAATAATACACACATTTCCCTTTTCTATCTTTTCCATCATTCTAGTCATAATCATCACATCTCCAAGGGATAGAACTCAGTCCATCAATTATATCCATTCACTTTTAATCAAGTTACCTAAGGAATCTAATTCTTACTAGGTTCCATGTCAGTTTCATACCCTTCATAAATCACCACACTGTATATATATACCTATTTTTTTATCAAAATACAATACATCGTGTTACATTTAGTATTCCACGAACACACACCACTTGGGTTTTGGTTCCCCCAGGAGTTTATTTACTCCTTAACACTTGTACTAACCCACAACCATTAACAAGGTAGTCTCACCTACCACAACGGTATTTCGCATCTTCTGTGCGCAAATACCACCATTTAACCAAACCAACCATCATAACCAATTATTAACCATGCCAACCATCATAACAAATTATTTTTGTGCTATGCACAACATAGTTCACGTACACTTGTACGGTAAAACACACTAAGCGGTTGTACGCTCTACCCCCCTTAAAAGGGATTACGCCCACGTAATCAATCTCTGAACATAGGGTTAAAAATGTTCTACCGTCGTGAAGTGTTTTAACTTCCACGCGGTCCGTTAAAGGATCTTGACCATATTAATGGTTTAGTTCCTAAACCAAGGATTCTCATTGGAGTTCTCTTAACTCATAACCAGTTTCGATTCTGGCCTGTCCATTCGTTATTCATACTGTATTGTACATCTCCAATTTATTACCTTTATCTTGGTAACCGTGGTTTCTCAACCGACGCGTGGTATCTCTTACCGTGCGCGAATTCGGTGAGTTACAAACTTTTTATCCACCTCCACAGTAGTTTACTGTGCATACTACTATGTATTTCACAATGATTGCCTCAATTCCTTTCGACTTACTGTCGGTTGAGGTTGAGCTACCACCTATTGTGTAGTGCTCTCTCATTTATTTCCTACACCTGAGGTATATTTCATACCGATATTTGATATTTAGTGTGCAAGACTTGGTAAAATGAGTGTTGGACTTGGGTATAGATAGAGTATTGCTTGGAAATGAATTAGAATGGTAAAATGGCATTAGGACAAAGTGCAAAATGCAAAGAGAAGTGTAGGAATTCACAAGTGTGCAAAGTGTGAAAATGAGAATGGAAATTTGTAGAATTTGAGAAGAAGTTGAGTAAGTATTGGACCATGGATTAAAGGAGTTTTAGTGAGTGTTTTAGTGTGTTTAAACATGTATAAAACATGTGGAAAGGTTATGGAATGATTGGAGGTGGATTAAGGGTTTATTTGGGGTTGAAAAATCATCCTAGTAGCAGTTTTTAGCATGGTCAGGGACCTAGGATATGTACCAAGTCCCGGATCGCTTCAAAAAAAGGCCCGAGAGTGAATGCAGGAATTGGTCCGGGACTTAAATCTAGGACCAAGTCCAGGACCAGTAGTAAAAAATGAGCCGAAAGTACACAAAAGTATTGGTCCAGGACTTAGGGTCCGGACCAAGTCCCGGACCACCTCCAGAATTCAGCAGAGAGTGTTTTTAAGGGTTCTAAACATGGGGGATTGATTGGTAATGGTTTTAGAAGTTGTTAAGGCCTTGTTTGGTGACCTTTAAAGGCCCTAAGTAGTGTAAACAAGTTCAAGAAGTAATTAAGAAAATTGTAAGTTTAAGAACATTAAGTTAAACCGAAACAACGGGATAACGGGGTAAGTATGGGAGTAGTAACTATGTATTAGTGTAATGCTTAGTATTAATGGAACCGTTTGGTATGTAGCCGGAGGTTTGAGAATAAGACTCGAGGAACGAGAGTGAACCAAGGAACAAGGGAACACCGGTAAAGTAAATCTCGGAAAAGGTATGATTTCTTCATGCTCTGTATCCTAACCTGGTTACCCCGATTTGTGTGCTTATTTGATCACCTAAATAAGATAAATGCATGAATCGGACTATATTGCACTTACTTGTGCTTGGTTTATGTTGTTCTCGATTTATATTGTCTTGAACACTAGTTTGTATAATTCATGAAATATATGGATGAAGATGAAGTGTGTATGTACCTTGTAGTGTATTTGTGTATTGTATTATGCCTTGTGAGTATGTATATGGGAGTAATGTATTATTGTGTGGCTTGGATGTGAATGACTTCTACTAATTCCTAACTACCTAACTCCTAATGTAAGTATTGAGTAAATTGGAATGAGTAGAAGTCCGATATAGTTTCGGCCACTCTTGAGGATGAGGAGACACAAGAGGTTGGATCCGATTCCAGGTTCTTAAACTTGTCCACGGCCCAAACCCCTTAAATGGGTAGCATCCTGGATTAGTGAACCAAGTAAATCCCGGTGGTGGGACGGTGTAGTCCCCGGGCCGGAGGTCCCGACGACTTGACTTGAGTAAGTAGTAAGTATGTAAAGTATTGTATGAGTAATGGTCTTGGCTGGTGTAAGTCATTGACCCCAAGTAAAAGAGTAATCTCCACCCGATTAACCCGGGTGGACAAATGGAGCTAACAAGTATGGTGTATTGTGTATGTATTGCGTATGTATTGTATATGTATTGTGTACTTCGGGAAAGGTAAGTAAGTATCGGTTGGCATGTATGGTTTACTTTATATGTATTGAAGTGTATGTATGTTTTCCTTGCGTAAAGTATTGTAGTATTATGTATGAAAGCATGTATGCATGTATGTATGAATAAAATGAAGTGCATGTATTCGACCAAGTGGTCGGCGTACCCTCGCTAGTACGCGGGGTATGCGGTTATCATATTCAGCATAAGTTGAGCCCCTTGGGGCACCGTTTTTAGTGTGCAGGTACCCGAAGCAGATGTGGTCAAGGTAAGAGACCGGTGGTTACACTTAGATAGCTAGAACCAGAATGTAGATAGTAGAGATTGGTATAAGGCTTGTAGCCTTGAATGTAGAAATGTACCAAGGGGTACACCTTATGTAAGTTCCAAGTATGTAGTTGTGAGGAATGGGTAGATGTTAGACTCTTAATGAGTATGTATGAAATTGAAGGAGGTATTGTATTTGTATAAGGATCTTAGTAAACTCGGTGTAGTATAATGTATTGATCTTATGGAGCGTTGTATGAAATGGAGCATTGTAGTATTTGTAGGTAATTGAAGTATGTATTGTAATTGTGTAGTACTCGGATATTCCGGTCCATCAGACCGATGCTCTATGTAGTAGTAAGCCGTGTTGGTCACGTGGGTGGCTAACGACAATGTATCACCCACCATTGTGTAAGTATGTATCCACTGCGTGAATATGGAAGTACGAGGAGATTGGCCGGTAATGACAGTATTAGTGGTAGGGGTGTTACAGGTGTGTTCGGAACTATATTATATCCGACGCATCTTAAGCAAATATATGTTCTCTATGTAGAACAATAAGTTATTGTATAACGAGCTTAGCATGGGAATAAAAAGATTCTATAGGCTCCAATGAGATTACTAACTCACATCTCGGGGTACGTGTCCTCACGTGACCCTCTCCAAGTTATGGTGTATGTACGTTAAAGGGTGATATGAGTTGTTATGTGGAGTGTGTGGATCATGGGTATCAATCCCAGGTTATAATAAGAGGAATTCAAGTATAACCCGACTACTGGGTAAATGTCGTCTAACAAGGAAATAGCCCCATTAAAGGAGAAACCCTCAAGGGTTAAAGAACACAATGAGTGATCTAACGAGTATTGATGTGTTTACTGATTTGTTGAGCCCCAATGTTGTGGGTATCTAATGTGTTATGTGTTTATAATTTTCATGCATGATTTAAATATAATCAGCCGCATGCTTAGACGACAATTAGTTGTACGTGGCCCGGTAGTATGCGGGCTGCATGATTACCATACCAGCAAAGGTGCTGAGCCCCCTGGGGGGCCACCCTTTCTTTCCTATTTCAGGTACAAGGAGCTGGAAGCCGTTCGAGTGTGAGACGGGGTGATAGTTGGTACATGGGTAGTTATTTAATTACTTATGTATTGTAGGTGTAGTAAGACCGAAACTGTTATCGGCGTTAGTTTGTAAATACTCGGTACAGTTGGAATGTAAATGTATATTGGTTGTGTGAAATGGAATGAGAACGTATTGTTTAGTTGCTCGGGAATCTGGTCCATCAGACCGATACAATGTATATGTATTAGCTTTGTTAGCCACGTGGGTAGTTAACGGCGTGTAACACCAATGAGTTAAGTAATGAGATGAGTTGTGTTTTCCGCTGCAAATGGTTGTTAAGTGTATTGTCGTAGTTGGGGTGTTACAAAAAGTGGTATCAGAGCGAAGTATCGCTCTGATGACTGGAATACTGAGCTTAGGAAGTACCGAGTTAGGATATTAGTACTTTGGGTTAAGGGTTGAGTGATAGCGTGAGAGATACGCTAGTTAGGAATTGCCAGTGAGTACTGGAAACCTACAACATCTTTCCCGCCCTCCACAATCCCTGTTTTATAACTTGGGAAAGAACGCCAGAGAGATGAAAGTCCTCTCTTACTCGGGAAAACCCGCTCTGGCTGTTATTAAGTACCTCTGTAAGTACGGAGAACCTGTCATACGGTAGATTCCGAAAACCAGGAATCCCGGACACGGTTTCCATGTGAACAACATTAACCGCATTTAATAGCGAAGAATGAAGGATCCTATGCATAGGAGAATGGAATTTCCGGTAACCTGGGTCGACATGCCGAGCAGTCGAGAACAACCAGCTTGCAACGCACCAACCGTGCAACAAGCAAGAAGTCAAGTAATGGAACCCGAGACGCGTGTCTACGGGACCACGATTATTAAATAATGTCGCCAATGGTATACCAACCGATGAAGGAACTACAACGTAGTACCCAAACAAGAGACAAGTCTCAGTAACCACGACAAATGTGTGGAACGGGCTACGAAGAAGTTACAATACTAAGTAAAAAGGGGTCTCCAAGAATGGGAAACACCCTAGTTAATGATTACCATGTGAAGACCAATGAGAAGTTGTGCGGAAGATTAATCACCAAATTAGAGCATCAAAGTAAGGGCCAACAAGGCCACTGCATACGGTGCGGGTAAAAACAATACCGCAACCAGTGAATGTTCAACCGATAGCCAGTTAACATGGCGCACTTGCCATGGCAAGTGCTACTAGAACGGGGCTGTTCGGGAAAATTGTTAACAACTACAAAGTACTTAGTAAAGTACCACGAAGTTAAGTGATATAATCGTAACCTTGGAAGGGTTTAACAGCCAAACCTGTGTAATTGGGAATACACCAGTCAGCAAGAAGCTAGACTCGGTTAAGACAGGAAGACATTGTAATACCATGAGAATTTTTTCTTTCAAACTCGGATTGTTTCAAACTCTTTTTCAAAACCAAATTTTCTTTCGAACCTATATTTATTTCTAACCTTCTTTTAAACCGAACCAGAGAACCTACACCGGCCTCGGCGCCACATGGTAGGTAAGTTACACCCAGATCACTTGAAACAACCGGACGAAATCGGATAACCCGAGGGTATTAACCTGAGGGAATGGATTGAGTTTATACTAAATGCAACAGTGGATAAACTTTCCCTTGATTGAGTTCGGGAAGCACTGAATGCATGTATCATAAGACGATATAAGAGGAGTTGACAACAGAATACTTCACATAGGCATGTAACGGACACTACGAGTGTACAAAATTAAATGTGGGATGACCGCACTCCGATAGGAGCTTGTGGGCCTGACAGACCTACTTGTGGGTTAGTCGGGTAAGTAGCAATGTATCAGTACGGTACCCCATATATGTATACGAGTAGAGTCGGGAACACGGGAAGTAGTCGACTCCATACTACGGTCAGCAGTAAAAGTCAAACAGGAGCGAAGGATTACCACGAATGGTTGGAGTAAAGGAACCTAGTTAAGTTAAAGAGACTAAAGGAATTAGTGAATTCGTTTCAAGGAAATGTTTAAGAGTCAAGAAATGCGAAACGCACTGACTAGTAAGTAAAGAAATAGCATATGTCTCAAGTGTCATGAGGGATAAAACATGATAGCTAGAAACGACGAACCAGTCTATACATGGTAAAGCAGACGCCTAATATGGATACGTTAGTGTACAACGAACGGGACGAAATTCCAAAAATGATCACCTAAGCTACCAGGAGATAACGATCTTCAATGAAGAGGATATTAAACATACCCACAAAAATAAGCCAGATGGAATGGCATAAATTAGCAACACCCAGGAGCAATCCTGAAGGGTGTTTGGGTCAATAATTGTTGAACGAAATGTCGTGATAGAAACACAAGAGTTGAAGCTAGTACTCAGTTTAAACATTAGTCGTCAAGAGGTAAACAACATTCTTAAGGGGCATCCCATATAAGGAAGCGTGATGTGACGACCTTGTCAGGGAGCCCAATACAACCTCCAAACCATGTGATGGTGTACGGAAAGTAAAATTTGTGTGAACAACCTATAATGAGCAGAGCTCGAGGCAATAAGGCTTATAAGCCACAGACCGAATGTGTTATGCAAATTTAACTGATTATGGAAGTTTATGTTGTACAAGTGAATAGAGCGGAGAACGAACCACTTCTTTAAGAGTGGGGATACCTCACGATATTGTGTGACCGCGGGAGCGGTAGTTATGTGAACCAAGTTCAAGAAATATGTTAGAGATTAACCATGTTGTTATTACACAAGAATGATTTGAATAAGAATGACACGAAAAGAAGTGTTTGTACCAGTTGTGGAGACCGGAAGAGTAATAAGTCTAATAGCTACCACCATAGGTGTGTGAAGCTAAAAGTAGAGTGAACAATGCTAAAGGAGCATAAAGACTCGAGAATATTGTATTTAGTAGTCATCCAAATGAATGACGAACCATAATACGAATGATGAAAGTACATGCGCGGAAGGTAATATGACAGTGGATGCCATGTAAGTTAGTGTTGTACAATGGGTAAGAACATGGTGCGCAACAAGCGACCAATACATGTGAATAAACCACACAATAATATGGAGTTGATGAATGAATATGGTAGACAAATCGAGCAACAAGGAAACAATGTTCATTCCTATTGCAATCACATAAGAGATTTACTGCCAAGAGTTTACGCCTCTACACTCTGTATGACTAAGTGTTTTGGTATTGCTCTTGCGCAGTAATGATCGAGTGAGATGGCTAGGAATTTGGGAAAATGTTAATTGTGGTAGGATTAGAAAGAGGCTTATAACACTATAATGACCGAGGAATAGGAAATGCAAGGTCGCACCAAATGAGGAGGCATGATTAGCAATAAGTGACTGCAGTAACATGGAATACCAAATACCGGTATGGAATATACCTCAACTGTGGGAAATAACTGAGAGAGCACTACACATTAGGTAGTAGCTCAACCTCAACCGACAGTAAGTCGGAAGGAATCAAGTAAATCATTGTGAAATACATAGCAGTATACACAGTAAAGAAGTGGATAGAAAGTTTGTAACTCACCGAATTCGCTCCCGGTAAAAGATACCACGTGTCGGTTGAGAAACCGTTATTACCAAGATAAAGGTGATAAGTCGGAGATGCACAATACAGTATGAATAACAAAAGGGGCAAACTAACCTCTAAGTTGTCAAAGTTGCGCAGCAGAAGATAGTGAGCTAATGATTCAGATGTTGAATATGCATGGTGAATACGAGAAATGGCTAATTATTAACGCCTAGAAGCCTCACAGACCAGAACCGAAACCGGTTATGAGTTAAATAAACTCCAATGAGAATTCTTGGTTTAGGGACTAAACTGCCAATATGGTTAAGACCCTCTAACCAGAATGCATTGTATAACAGACCACGTGGAAGTTAAAACACTTCACGACGGCAGAACATTTTAAACCAATGTTCAGTGATTGATTACGTGGGCGTAATCCCTTTTAAGGGGGGTAGAGCGTAAAACCGCTTAGTGTGTTTTACCGTACAAGTGTACGCGAACTATGGTGTGCATAGCACAAAATATTTTGTTTTGATGTTGGTGTGTGCGTTATGTAAACATACACATTCAATAATGGTTTAATTGTGGTAATTTCGCACAGAAGATGAGAAATACCAATGTGATAAGTGTATCCATTTTGTTAACTGTTGTGTGTGAGAGTACAAGTGTAAGGGGGTAAAGAAACTCCCAAGGAACTAAAACCCCGACAGTATATGTTCACATAATACTAATTGTAAAACAGTGTATCATATTTTGATATATATATATATATACAGTACTGTGATTTATGAAGGGGTATGAAACCGACATAGAACCTAGTGAGAAACAGATTCCCTAAGTAACTTGATTAAAGGTGAAATGGAGACAACTGATAGACGGAGTTCTATCCCTTGGAGATGTAATGATTATGACTAGAATGACTAAAAAGATAGAAAATTGGAAATGAGTGTATTACTTGATGCTTGAAAATGAAGTGGGAGGTGGAACTTGGTTTTCATGCGATCAAGGGAAGCCGAACACAAATTGGGGTGGAAGGATAGTTCAACACTGATGCTAATCACATCAGGGTTGGATGACTCTTGAAGCTCCCTATAAGTGGTCACAAATAACCATGCTAAGAAAAGATGCAAAGAGCATAAATTGGACTTGGAGTTGTATTGTTTTTCAAAAAGGATTTTCAATTGGTATTTTCAAAACTTTCGATTGATACTTTAAACTAAGAAAGTTCTCCTACTAAACCTCACAAAGAATATTTTTGTAGTACTTGCTCACGAGCTGAGGACGTACGAGCCTTTGTCTTCGGACCGGTGACATGAGAAGTATATATGTTAAAAATTAAGTGATTGTTTTGATCTCCCAAAGGAACGGGGACCAGAAGGTGTCCATCGCGGCCGGGTTCTACGGGATCATAGTGTATATAAAAGGTATTTTTGGTTGCTATACATCCTAATACATGTTGTGTGGTATGTGTAATAGATATTATCCCGCCCTATGAGTCTAAAATTTTGTTGTGTTACCCAGACCTGAGAGTCCGAGGGTTGTTATGTAAGTACAAATGTTGTTAAGATACCTGGACCGTTGAGTCTGAGGTTATTATGTAAGTATGTTATGTTATGTATGGATGTGGATATGTTACCCGGACCGTTAAGTCCGAGGCTGTGATGTAAAGTATGTTTGGTTATGGAAGTTTTATTTTGCAAGTAATCCCCGTGTTCTAATCCAAATGATGTGTGGGAAGTGTGAACTTCGAGGACGAAGTTCTTTTAAGGGGGGTAGATTGAAATACCCCAAACTTTGATATGTTGTTTAAATATTAGACTATGGTATATAAAGGCTAAAAAGTGCCTTAGAAATGCTATTAAGTAAACTAAACCATAGTAAACACAATAAAGTACTACTAAGACAGTTTGAGCAAAAACATGCTCTAAGCTTGGAATGAACTTGGTTAGGACCCAAAGAGCCTACCAAGACATAATAATATGCAATTATGATTTTATAAGGCTAACTAAGTCCTTAAGAAACGTTGGTAGACAATTTAAACCAAACAAAACCCAAGAAAACACCATAAAGTCAATTTAAGCAAATACTTACTCTGGACTTGGTGTAACCTTGCATAATACCTAATGGTCATTCTTAGACCTTATTAACATGTTAAATCAATTCCTAAAGAAAACCAAGCTTGAAAACAAGTTAAAACACAAAATGTGCTTTAAGGAGCCTTAAAGCACATTTTTGAACAATTGTCTTGGAAATGAGTTTTGAGTGGCTAAATGCCCATCATTACTCTTTAATCAACATGTGTACTACTTAGTATCACATTAGGGAGTCTAAATCAATGGGAAATCCAAAATTTCACAAATATGTGCACTAATTAGTGAATAGTGCTCAAATAGTGCTAGTTTTGACATCAGTCAACTTAGCTTAATTAAATGGTCAACAAAGACCATAAATATCTTTATTATGGAAGGGGGCACGGTTTTAGTGGTGGTGACTCACCATACCAAGCATCCAACTAAAGAAAGTAAAAGAAAATAAAGTAAAGTTACTATTTACCTTTATAACATAATATCTTTTAAAGTGTACTCTCTCACCTCATTCTCTCATTCTCTCATCATCACCAACGTCTTCATCTTCTTCCTCCCTTCTTCAAAAACGATTTTCTACAGCAAGTATACTTCTCCACCTTGTTTTTCTTGCCAAATCTAACTCCATGGTCCAAATCAAAATCTAAGACCATATTTGTGTTACTTGGAGCAAGCTCTTCATTCCTATCTTTTCAAATATTTAAGAACTCCATTTTGGTGCCATGAAGAATCTCCATTTAAGGGGGAAAAGCTCACCTTTTCACCCTTGTCATTCTCCTTTGCTTCAAGGTAAGGAAAATCAAAGAAAATCCATGTTTCCCTTCATTTTTGTATATAGCCAAAAATTCACCTCTTAATGGTGCATTACCTTGCTCTTCATTTAGCTCGAATCAATCTTCAAAGGACTAGGAGGAGTCCTCTCTTGCTTCTTAATCAAGCTCTCTTTCAAATTCCAAAGGTAAACATCAATTTTAGTGTTTTAAAACACTTATGTAATCTAGGGTTAATTATGAGTTTAAGTATGAAACTTAATGCTCATTACCCTTATATGTGTATTGATTAGAAGATTGTCAAGTGATAATAGTTCCTTGCCGATTTTCAAACAAGAAAGAACAAGAGTAAACAAGTGAGAAAATCTTGAAGAGAAGAGATAAATGACCTCTCTTAATGTAGTTTTGTGTACTAGGGAATTGAGCTATATTTGCTTAATAAATAACCTAAAGATCCAATGGTAAATGAGCTAGGAAACTATCCACGAGGCGGACTAAAAGGACATGGGAGCATTGTTGTGTGTCATTGCAGGTTGAAGGCATTTAAATGTGGAAATTCAGTGTTTAAGTTTAATGTTATTTAAGGGCCTAAGAGCCATGTTATTTAAGGGCCTAAGTGCCAAGCAATTTAAGTTTTGCACTATATGGTGATGTAGTTGTAGTTTAAAGGTGTAGTTCTGTGTGAAGAACATTTCTTGTGAAGATGAATGTCTTTGATGGTTAAAGGGTGAAAAACCATGTGTTTGTGTGTAAGAATGTGTATTAAGATTGAGTGTTCTTGGTTGTCTAAAGGTGAAACCTAAGTGTTTGGGTGCGAGAATGTACAAGGGAGGCTATGGCAAAATTTAGTTGATAAACAAAGGAGTTTATGTGTTCTAATGAGATTTTATGACCAAGAAGGTACTAGGAATTGTTAAGTGTTAAGATGGTGAAAGAAAGTGAATTAAGGTGTTCTTAAGTGTTAAGATGCCTTGGGCATAGTCTTGGAGATTTAGAGAACTAATGGATGATTTATAGATACACCAAGGTCATGGTGGAAATGTGGTAAAGTCTTGTGCAAATTTGGTAACAAAGAGGTAAAATGCCTTGTAAAGGATTAAGTATGAACTTGTGGAAAACCTTAATGAGTTGTGTAAAGGAGGTGTTTGTGAGAAAAATGCTTTTGGAGTAGTTGTAATGTTTGTGAGGCAAAATTTTGGTTGGTGGTATTGTAGGCATGATCCACCACATAGAAATTCTAAGGAAAAATGTTATAAGTGTTAGGAATTTTTGTAAGAAATTGAGTAACAAGTTTGGTGATGATTGAGGAAGGTTTAGTGCATGTTTTAAGGTGTTTAAACATGTAGGAAACATGTGGAAAGGTTATGGAATGATTAGGAAAAGATTTGGGTGAATTTGGAGTGAAATAAACACTTAAAAACAAGTTTCTGGTTCGACCTACCTTAGGACTGACCTTGGCAAGGTAGGTCGGGCCCAGAATACCCTCCAGGAAGCTTTCTGACTTCGACCGACCTTAGGACCGACCTTGGCAAGGTTGGTAGGGCTAAAATTTTGTAGATGGGAATGTTTCTGGTTCCGACCGACCTTGGGACCTACCCTGCAAGGTCGGTCGGCCACTTATATATATAAAAAAAATTTAAGGCTTCTAATGATGGGAATTGGTATGTAATGATGTTATAAGGTTGTTTAAGACATGTTAAGTGAGTTATAATGTAACACTCATACCGCTAATACCGACATTACCGTCCAACAGTGGGTGATACAATGCCGTTAGCCACCCACGTGACTAACAAGGCCTACTACTACTACTACATACAGCATCGGTCTAATGGACCAGAATATTCGAGTACTACACCATTACGATACATACTCCAATTACCAATCAAATACTACAAGGCTCCATACAATACATTACTCTATAATACAATACATTACAGTACACCGAGTTTACTAAGATCCAAATCCAATACAATAATTCTTCCAAGTTTGTACACACTCATTAAGAGTCTAGCATCTATCCAATCCTCACAAACTACATGCTTTTCGAATATATAACAAGGGTGTACCGCTTGGTACCCTTCTACATCAAAGGCTACAAGCCTTATACACTTTACTACTATCTACATTTCATTCCTAGCTGTCTAAGCATAGCTGCCGGTCTCTTATTGCGACCATAACCGCTTCGGGTACCTGCACACTAAAAACGGTGCCCCAAGGGGCTCAGCTTACGCTGCATATGACTTCCGCATACCCCGCGTACTAGCGAGGGTACGCCGACCACTTGGTCGAATGCATGCAATTCATTTTACTCATACATACATACATGCTTCATACATAATATTACAATACTTCACAAGAATACATACATACATTTCAATACATACAAGGAAGACAATACAAGTCAACCAATCATACTTACCTTCACGGAATACGCTTATACAATACATACACAATGCTTGTTAGCTTCATTTACCCACCCGGGTTAATCGGGTGGTCATTACTCTTTTACTCAAGGTCAATGACTTACACTAGCCAAGACTATTACTCATACATACTTTACTTACTTACTTACTCAAGTCAAGTCAAGTCGTAGTGACCTCCGCGCAGGGACTACACCGTCCCACCACCGGGCTTTAGGTGGCTCACTAATCAAGGATGCTACCCATTTAAGGGGTTTGGGCCGTGGAAAAGATTAAAAGCCAGGAATCGGATCCAACCTCTTGTGTCTCCTTATCCTCACGTGTGGCCGAAGCTATTTCAGACTTCTACTCATTCCAATTTACTCATACTTACGTTAGGAGTTAGGTGGTTAGGAATTAATAGAAGTCAACACATCCACACCAAGGAATGATACACTACACACATACACATCCTTACCAAGGTACAATTTATTACACAAGTACACTACAAGGTTCATACACATTCCATTCTCATTCATTCATTTAATGAATTATTCAAACTAAATTTTCAAGACAGTGTAACCAGAACAAATATAATACAAGCACAAGTAAATGCATTAAAGTCTGATTCATGCATTTATCTTATTTAGGTGATCAAATAAGCACACAAATCGGGGTAACCAGGTTAGGATACAGGGCATGAAGAAATCATACCTTTCACCGTTGACTTTGGACTCACCGACTCCCTTCGGTGTTCAACTATTGAATCCTATGACATACATACAGTTGGGTGGTTAATTATCCATAATTAACCTTACTTATTATTTTTCTAAAGTTTCCCAGTTTGTACTTACTAACTCTTTGTTACCCAAATACCTTTACTTATGTCACTTACTTAAAATTACATCCTAAGCTTGTTCATGGCCTTAATGCCCATTAAACATCATTAATCATGTCTTAGTTATCTTATACCATCATTACCCATCATTACCCTACCTTAGATTAGCTTTAAAATGGTTTATGTGAAGAATTTTAGGTGGTCCGGGTTACTGTCCGGGTTTACAAACCTGGACCATTACATTGTGAAACTCTCGGGTAAGATTTATGTGTGGTCCGGGTTTGTGTACTTGTTTACAAACCCATACCACATGGTCTGAATACCTCTCGGGTGTAAAAATGGGGTGGTCCGGGTTTAGGTCCTAGTTTACAAACCCGGACCACTCCTTACGCATTACATTCTGTACTGATTTTAGCCTGGTCCGGGTTTCTGTACTGGTTTACAAACTCGGACCAGTTGCAGTTTTTACATATGCTAGTTTTTGATTATGTTTCAACTCCAAACTTCTACCAACTTCTTCCCCAATATTCCTACATATAATAAATAGGCAATCAAAACTAACCTAATCCATCTCTATGCAAATCTGTTACATAATACACTCCACTGTCAATTTTCCTCCACTGTTACAGTTTTTCTTCTTCAACAAATGCTACAGATTTTTCCTTTCTTCTTCCCACTAATCCTATGGCTCTTTCATTGCCTCGTTTCCATTATGCTCAACCCAAGTCTTACTCAGTACAATACTCATTTTACTAAGTCCTACACACTAATTCTTCCTAGTTTCTCCAACACATTTCAATACCTCTTGCTACAGATTTTACACCTTTATACTTATACTACAACTACCACCACATGGTTACTAAAAACTTACTCAATCCAATACACACCTTGGTTTTCCCATTCACCAAGTCATCCATAAATGCACATTTCCTACCAAAATTTTGCCATAGTTCACCTACAATTCTAACTTCTCCACACACATACTTTCTCACCAAATTCATTCCTATTCTAGCCACACCCATACAAGGGTCCTACCAGCAATCAAAACAATCTCAATACATCAATACTTCCTCAAACAACAATACTAATACACATACACAATTATTTGGCTCTAAGGCCTACAATCCCAATACTTGCTCACAGATATTCAAACTTCCATAAACTACAATACTAATACAATATTTTGGGTTCTTTAATTAGTTTACCCATTCCCATTACTCTAATGCATTAAAATTTAGCATTAAGAAGGAGCTCTTACCTTAAGCTCTTAATTTCCTTCTTTCTTTTCCAATTCTCCTCCTTCTCTATTTCTTGCACAAAATCGGTCACATGGGGAATGGAATTGCCAAACTCCATTCCCATCACCCAATGAACATAAAAATTAGTGTAATTAAAATACTAATCCTTATATTTATACTAATTCTTTGAAGTGCTTAAACACAAATTCTAGGGTTTACCTTTGAAGTGTTTTAGGAGGGGTTTTAGCCCTTGGTTCAAGAAGGTGTTCTCCTCACCATTGGAAGGTTGGAATGATGCTCAAAAGAGAGATAAAAATAGAGCATTACAAAGGGGTAAAAATCGGTTACAAAGAAAGGTGAAGGAAACATGAGGTTTTCATGGAGATTTTTACCTTAATGGAGAGAGATGACTCTAAGCTACACATTGATGCTATTTTCTCTTTTAATAGGGAAAACCCATGGAGATGAACTTCCTCATTTAGAAATTCTTCAAAGAGGGAAGTGTAGAGAATGATGAGAGGAGCAAGAATATGTATTTTATTTTGCATTTGGAGCTTGTATGTGGCTAGAGCATGAAGGAGAAGGTGGAGTAGCCATGAAGGTTTTCAAAATCGCCAGTAAACCAGAGAGGAGGAGGAAGGTGACGGTGGGGAAGAAGGAAAGAAGATAGAGAAGAGGAAAATGGGAGGAGAGAGGTGATTTTTGCTTTTTGTACTTTTTCCCTCCCTTTCTTTCTTTTTTTTTTCTTTCTTTATTTACTTTCTGTGTGTGTGAGAGGCTGCTCTCATAATAAAACTGGCCCCACACAGTATATAAGCTGGGAGCATTTTTCGTTTTCTATAGAAAACGCTCGTTAATTTACCCGGTTTTGGCACTATTCACTAATCGGGCCCGTTTTCCAGAATTTATCGTTTCTTTAATGTTATTGGCTATTAAGCTTCCACTAATGCTTAATTATTGTTATTTAATGATTTATAATTTTTACGGATCTGTTTGACCACTTAAAGTCACGTTTTCAGGTTTTCTCGAAAAACGTGCGCTAAAGCTCTATTAGCGTTTTAATACATTATTTGGATCCGTTTTCTTCGGGAGTTTGTTCCCATTTATTTAGGCTTATTAAGCCTTAGGAATCCACATAATACTCTAACCGAGGTCCCGTACCTCCTATGGTTATTTAACGCTTATTTAGCGTTTTCGCTTTTTAAGCGTTTCTTCATTTCTTTTTGGATTTATTTTTTCCTCACCAACATTACTTAGGCGTTATTAGGCCTTAAATATGTATTAGAATTATTTAATCACTATTTTAAGTCGGGGTATTCATCTAAGACATTAAGTGGTGAAAAGTTGTAGTAAAATGTGAAAGTAAAACAAGTTAAAGATGTGAAGTTATTTAACTAGTTAACGGGGCTAATTATGGTCATTAGACATTAAACAATCATATTACCCCGGTGTTAATGAAAACAATTGTAATGTTACCAGTTGTTCGAGAATTGTTCGAGGAACATAAGAGGACACAATAGAGTGGACCTTGGTGACAGGTATGGTTTTCTTGCAACCTGTGTCCTACCGGATTACACCGGCTTGTATGCCAACCTGTTTTGCTATGTGTTTGCCACCTTGCAAGAATAAGCATGAAATGAGTTTACAGTAATTCATTTATGTGGCGTACTTGTTCCCAATACCGTTTAACCTCAATTATGTGTTAAACCTTAGCTAACCAAATCTAGGTTCACATAAGAGTTTGGTATTCAGATTTAACGACCCAAACCATGGGAACATTCTAACCACGGTTATGCGTGAGTTGGTTGTGTGTTGTTTGTGGGTGTAAGTGTGTTGACCTCCCTTGTGTGTTTAACCCGGTTGTAATACCTTATGGTGTGTGGATGTGAAAGGTTCCATAATGGAGCTCTTAACTATATATATATATATTATGGGGGGTGAGGAATCCGGTCGTTCTGGTCGCGCGTGTTGTTTGGGAGTTGATGTCTACAGTTGCTCTTACTCCCTCTCTGTTATGCTATGGTTGTTTTTCCTTCTTGGATTACAATCACCCGCAAGCTTAACCAAAGCTTACCAACCTTGATTATTGTTCGGGGCTAGGGGTATATATGTACGGTGTGTTCAGTACTATGTTGAGACCGACACATCTCAGTAAAGTTAATATGTACGGTGTGTTCGGAACTATATTATATCTGATGCATCTTAAGCAAATATATGTTCTCTATGTAGAACAATAAGTTATTGTATAACGAGCTTAGCATGGGAATAAAAAGATTCTCTAGGCTCCAATGAGATTACTAACTCACATCTCGGGGTACGTGTCCTCACGTGACCCTCTCCAAGTTATGGTGTATGTACGTTAAAGGGTGATATGAGTTGTTATATGGAGTGTGTGGATCATGGGTATCAATCCCAGGTTATAATAAGTAGAATTTAAGTATAACCCGTCTAATGGGTAAATGTCGTCTAACAAGGAAATAGTCCCATTAAAGGAGAAACCCTCAAGGGTTAAAGAACACAATGTGTGATCAAACGAGTATTGATGTGTTGACTGATTTGTTGAGCCCCATTGTTGTGGGTATGTAATGTGTTATGTGTTTATAATTTTCATGCATGATTTAAATATAATCAACCGCATGCTTAGACGACAATTAGTTGTGCGTGGCCCGGTAGTATGCGGGCTGCACGATTACCATACCAGCAAAGGTGTTGAGCCCCCTGGGGGGCACCCTTTCTTTCCTATTTTAGGTACAAGGAGTTGGAAGCCGTTCGAGAGTAGGACGGGGTGATAGTTGGTACATGGGTAGTTATTTAATTACTTACGTATTGTAGGTGTAGTAAGACCAAAACTGTTATCGGTGTTAGTTTGTAAATACTCGGTACAGTTGGAATGTAAATGTATATTGGTTGTGTGAAATGGAACGAGATCGTATTGTGTAGTTGCTCGGGAATCTGGTCCATCAGACCGATACAATGTATATGTATTAGCCTTGTTAGCCACGTGGGTGGTTAACGGCGTGTAACACCAATGAGTTAAGTAATGAGATAAGTTGTGTTTTCCGCTGCAAATGGTTGTTAAGTGTATTGTCGTAGTTGGGGTGTTACAATAAACCCCCGAACTATAACTTTGTTATCAAAACGTTAACTACGTGCTGACCCATCAGCTAAATCACATTATTAATGACATGCTGGACAAAAAACACTACTTAATCAGCATTCTTATTGTCAAAAAACGTCAACCGTACCTTGAAAATGCATCTGAATTGGGATGAGGGAGAGTTAGACGATGTTGATTAAACAATTTTGTTGTCCAGATTGACATTAATAATGTGATTACGCTGATGGGTCAATATGTAGTTAACATTTTGATAATAGAGTTATAGTTCGGTGGCTCATAGTTAGAGATACCGTAATCTCAAGGTGATTACCAATAATTATGATAAACACAAGGGGGTTAACTGTATTAAGCCCAACCTTCAAGGGGGTTCCGAGTAATTTACTCCATTATTTTTATACCATTGCTCATTATCATTCTAACATGAATATGTTTCAATAAATTTAAATTTTTACATATTTTGTATGTACATATGTAATAAGATTACCTTTTATGAAAAAAAAGACATGTAAATTAGGTACCTTGATTGTGTCATAAGAAAAACAAACATGTGGTGATTCCCCTTTTTTATTATTTATTAGTAACAAAATATTAAAGTAAAAATAGTGGGTGATTGGTCGTTGTATAATCCAGCCCGCTTCACCCGTTCTCATCAGTCTAGATGGCTTCACTTTTTCTCTCCTTTTATATTTTTTCTCAAAACTTTGAAGGGTTGTAATTTGTTAAATATAAGTTCAAATAACATTAATTTTATACCATTTCTCATTATCATTATAACATAAATATGTTTCAATAAATTTAAAATTTTACATTTTTTGTATGTACATATGTAATAAGATTCCCTTTTTACATAAAATTGAATAAAATAAAATACACAAGTATTATGTACATGACTGCTACTAAAGTTTCATTTTTTAGTCTTCCAACCATACAATCATTTTAATAGTGTTAGCCTTCTTCGACAGTGTTATTGTCTGTCAACGATGTTAGTCATCCAAGGGTTGTTTCGGGGTACGGTTTTCTTTTTCTTGGGTGTGACTTAATAACCGAACCACGTTATAGGATTTGGTTGTTAGTCTTTTTCGACGATGTTAACTTCTTCACGCTGTTAACCGTCCTAAGGTTGTATGGGAAAGGGTGTTCTTTTTCTTGGATGAAGGTTAATAATCGAACCGCATTAGATTTGTTCGACATTGTTAGCTTTCTTAACACTGCTAGTCGTACTAGGGTGGTATGGGGGGCAAGGTTTCCTTTTTCTTGGGTGCGGTTAATTAAGAAACCACAACAACCGTTTTCGACGATATTAGCTTTTAGACAATGTTTGTTTCTTCAACTATGTTAGTTTCTTTGGCGCTATTAACTTTTTCCTAGTGTTAGTTTCTTCGGAAATGTTAACTTCTTTGACAGTGTTAGCGGTCTTTAATGGTGCTACTCATTCATGGGTTGTATTAGGGAAGGAATTTCTTTTTTCTTGGATGGAGCTATACTTCGAATTTAAGTGAATCATTGTATTTTTTTAGTGAATCATTGCAAAATATACAAAAAAAATAGTTGGCGTTTGGTCATTGTATAATCCAGCCCGCTTCATCTAGATGGTTTCACTTTTCACTCCTTTTATAATTTTCTCAAAACTTTGAACTGTTGTAATTTTTTAAATATGAGTTCAAATAACATTAATTTTATACCATTGCTCATCATTCTAACATGAATATGTTTCAATAAATTTAAATTTTTACATAATTTGTATGTACATATGTAATAAGATTCCCTTTTTTTGAAAAAAAAATACATGTAAATTAGGTACCCGATTGTGTAAGTATGAAAAAACATGTGGTGATTCCCCATTTTTTTATTATTTATTAATAACAAAATATTAAAGTAAAAATAGTGGGTGATTGGTCATTGTATAATCCAGCCCGCTTCACCCGTTCTCATCAATCTAGATGGCTTCACTTTTTATCTCCTTTTATAATTTTTCTCAAAACTTATTGTTAAATATGAGTTCAAATAACATTAATTTTATACCATTACTCATCATCATTCTAACATGAATATGTTTCAATAAATTTAAATTTTTACATTGTTTTGTATGTACATATGTAATAATATTCCCTTTTTTGAAAAATAAAATAAAATAAAATACACAAGTATTATGTACATGGCTGTTACTAAAGTTTCATTTTTTAGTCTTCCAAGGGTTGTTTCGGGGTATGGTTTTCTTTTCTATTTCTTAGGTGTAACTTAATAACCGAACCACGTTATAGGATTTGGTTGTTAGTCTTCTTCGACGATGTTAACTTCTTCATGGTGTTAACCGTCCTAAGGTTGTATGGGAAAGGGGTTTCTTTTTCTTGGATGAAGGTTAATATTCAAACCGCATTAGATTTGTTCAACATTGTTAGCTTTCCTGACACTACTAGTCGTACTAAGGTGGTATGGGGGCAGGGTTTCCTTTTTCTTGGGTGGGGGTTAATTAACAAACCACAACAACCGTCTTCGATGATATTAGCTTTTAGACAATGTTTGTTTCTTCAATGATGTTAGCTTCTTCGGCGAATGTTAACTTCTTTAGCGCTATTAAATTTTTCCATAGTGTTAGTTTCTTCGGCAATGTTAACTTCTTTGGCGGAGTTAGCGGTCTTTAATGGTGTTAGTCAATCATGAGTTGTTTAGGGGAAGGAATTTCTTTTTTCTTGAATGGAGGTATACTTCGAATTTAAGTGAATCATGGTTTTTTTTAAGTGAATCATTGCAAAATATATAAAAAAAATATTTGTACTAAAACATATCCATAACTAGTTTAATATTAAAAAACATGAATTTAGATAAATAATGATGCAAAAATGTATATTTTATACTTATATTTAATACATAAAAAATATTTTGAATTCATTATTACTAAGTAAGGTTGATCAATGAGCCTCGTAGACCGGGTTTGGTCCAAGCAATGACATATTTTAGGCCCGTAGGTTCTAGTGTGTGAGTCTTAGATTTTTATTTTCCAAACTAGGTCGGGTATGCCTAGTTTTTTTCAAGCTTTGTTGATGTCTGGTCCACCCAACCCGGTTTTAATTTTATTTTTATAATGAGTACATTATATACAATTTTGTAAAGCTATATACAATTTTGAAAAAAATATAAATAATTTAAACAAATATTAATATATGTTATATATAATTAAATTTAATATGTATTAGACTATAGTTTATTAAAAAACTTATATATTATTAATTTAGGTCCGGTCAGGCTCAAATCTTTTTTTCTGCAGCCTAGCTCGATCTTTTTCAATCTGATTTTTTTTTCTACACTCGTTCAAAAACCTTTTTAAACTACTTATCAAACTTCTTTTTGGTCGGACAGCGTCACACCACCGGGTCGGGCCTGTTTTGATAAGCTATTATTAATGACTTCCAAATGATGTAGAGTTCATCCACTGGTGTTCGTAAGAAATTAAGAAATGTTTCACAATAGTGTGGATTTCACTCATTCCTCTCTCATGTGTTCTTGATTACAACCTCCACTTTACAATAGATCTCACCTATCTGTGCCCCTCTTTTTTATATTTTCTCTCACATCTAAATAGTGATATTTTATTGACTATTCATTAAAAAAAATTAAGAAAACTTTATTATTTTGATGAACGATATTTAGATGGAGTTTATTAAGTAATAAAATATTATTTTAATACAACATAAGTGCTTAAAAACTTACTACGATTATAGACGCCTAAGGTATCATTAAAATTGTTAACTCACACCCACTATAGCGAGTCCCCCTACCGAAATAAAGAAAAAGCTGAATCAAGAAAAGAGGATACTAGGAGCCCTCAACTGCCCAAGTACGGTATGTTTTTGAACTTTTTTTTAACAATGCATGTATAGTATAAGAGATTAATGAAAAAGTGTAGTTGCCTCCACATGGCGTGGACCAATGATTCGCGAGATAGATCCGGTCTAGCTAAGCCTTTGGATTTGTGGTCCTTGTAAAGGGCGTCGACCAATGATCCGCTAGCCTACTGTGACAACGTTTTCCACAAGCCACCCAAAAGGGCCAAAAGGATGGATGCACATGCACTCAAGTTAGCTGTAGCTAGTTTCATGAAGGAGGTGTCGTAGCATATTATAGGTTGATTTGGAAAAGTTCCGGGCTATAATGTGTGGTTTTGCGTTTACACAATCAAATGTCCCTATCTCAAATACATTGTGGTCCGTTTATAGCGGTTTATGTTAGTTTTTTTTTTTTCGAAGTTCATATTGTATATGTGGGATATAATGTTGAGAATGCACGAGGGGATTGTAGAATACCAGATACTCTCAAAACATAGGTGTCTGCCTATATTAGCAAATGCATGTGCATCTATATTTGAGTCTCTTGCTATGTGGGACTGCAATATTGAGAGCCTCGTCTAGGACGAATTTTATCATCTCTAAAAACACCAGGACTCTTAAGGTAGTTCACATTAGAAAGACAGTCCGAAAAAACATGGATAGTCTGTCATAAATAAAACAATCAGACCAAAACAGTTGTAAAACAGACATGCCGAATATAGTTGTTCTCTTTCCCCACTATACTTTCTGTTAGAATTAATGCTAAATCCATTGAGTTTCCCTTGTGAAGTTAATTGGTTTCGTCTTCCAATTACTGTGTTATTCACAAAGAGTTTCACGAAAGTTGAACATGCATTAGGGGAGCATTTATGCGGTGTAAATTAATGGCGTCTAAAGCATTTAGTTTTCTAACATTATGAGGAGAGTTATGAGGAAGTTAAAATCTTTGAAAGAAGAAGTTAACTTCGAGCTTTCTAGATACCCGCGTGTTAGTTGTTCTTAGGTGTTAATGGATGGTGTTAATGAGTTGTAACCGTTGTAACTTGTGGGCCATTATTATACGGTTGTTACAAGGTTAATGTTGGGATAAGTGAAGGGTTTAGCTCTAGCACTATAAATAGATCTAGTAACCCGTAGCTTAGGATCATCCCAACTTGTGGGGATCATATCCAAGAGAGTCGAGGGTGGTTCTATGGGAACTCAAAGGGACTCAGGTAAAAACACCAAGGGAATTAAACACGGGAAACACGGGTTGATGAGTTGGTTGGGTAATCCTCATGTAAACTTGTAATCCTCATCTTCTTAATGAAAGTTGTTATATCTCCTCTCGTGGACGTAGGTCATGTTTGGACCGAACCACGTATATCCTTGTGTCACTAGTTTATCATTATATTATCTTGCGATTTTTTCTTCTTCAGTAACCATGTCGATCTCACCAAGATCCTGGGGAAATAGGCCCGTAATCCTAACAAGTGGCATCAGAGCTCATGGTTTTTCAGGATGTCCGTGTTGGTGGAGATTTCATTGGGAAGAAAGAATGGTGATTCATTCAAGATGATGTGGGTTTTGATAAAAGTGAAGAGTGAAGGAAGGTGTTGGAGAGAAAAAGTTATCGTGCCTTGAAGCTCATGCATTTCCTTGCCTTGATTGGTACACCGTGTTCGTGGTATTTTTTGAAGTCTTTGCACTCAATTCTTGCTAATGGAGATGACAATCCACTGAAGAGTAAAGGTGGTTTTATTCTTCATCAAGCAATGATGAGAGTTTAGTGACTCATGGTGTATTAAGTACGGTGATGGTGAGGTGTTTTCATGAGAGAGGTGGCGTGCTCTTAAGAAGAAGTTTGGATTGAAAACAAGTTCGGTAGAGAGGAAGAGCTTGAGAAAAAATAAAATTCGTCAACTACATGTGTTTTTTGGTGTAGGGATGTACTTGGAGATGATGATGTGTTGTTGGAAGGAGGTCAAGTTGGAAATCTTGGATCGTGGACTTCCATGGACACTAGTACAAAACAGGCCTATTGCAGCGGTTGTTTTGGGTCTATCGCAGCGGTTCTAGAACCGCTGTAATGAGGTGCGCTGCGATAGGGTCTTAATCTACCTTGGCGGTTATTGAACCGCTGCAGTAGGTAACCTATGACAGCGGTTCCTAGCTAACAACTGCTGCCATAGGTGGGCTTCAGGACAAAAAAACAAACCTATTGCAGCGGTTGTTAGCTAGGAACCGCTGCTATAGGTGGTCTTAGGATAAACAAACACACCTATTGTAGCGGTTGTTAGCTAGGAACCTCTTTCATAGATATTTTTCTTTTTTTTATAAAAATTAGCTGCTTCATCTTCTTCCTCGCGCAGCCGTTCGCCAATTCACGGTCGAGTTCTCTTCTCAGATGGCGTAAAACGTGTTCCTTGTTCGCCAGATCAAGTTGTAAAATTACCGTGAGTATATAGTGGAAGAGGCGCACAACATGATCGTTGTTCACCAAACCTGTTGCAAAATTACCGTGAGATGAGAATATAGAGGCGCAACCCTTGTTCCTTGTTCACCAATCAGAGTTGCAAAATTAGAGTAAAAGAGGCGCAGATATGAGAAGAGAAAGAGGCACACTACATATATGTTCTTGTTCGCCAGTTTGGGTTGCAAAATTACCGCGTGAGAATATATAATGGAGGCACAAAGCATCTTGTTCACCAGTTAGGGTTGCAAAATTACCGAAGTAAAGATAAGTTCGAGCATATTACCATGAGGGAAGAGAAGAAGAATCAATTAGTGAAAGAAGAAGAGAGCGCAGAGCATGCGTACCTTGTTCGCCATTGACCGTGAGTGAAGAGAAGAAGTGAGCGCAGAGTTGTTCCTTGTTTTCCGTGACCATAAGAAGAGAGCGTAGAGCATAATTAACGTGAGTTATCAGAGGAGAAACTTTTATATTAAAACAAAAAGTCTGTTGTAGCGGTTCCTAGGAACAACCGCTGCAATAGGCTAAAAAACTAGGAAAGTGAAATTTTTAAAAAGAATAACCGGGAAAAATTAGTCTACTGCAGCGGTTGTTATAGGAACCGCTGTGATATATAGCTAATTTTTTTTTTGAAAAAATATACCTACCTACCGTAGCGGTTCCTAGCTAACAACCGTTGGGGTAGGTGATCTGAAAATTTTAAAACGCCCTATTTCAGCGGTTCCTCTTACAACCGCTGCAATAGGGGCGCCGCGGTAGGCCTGTTTTGTACTAGTGGGAGCACTAGAGATCATCTAGAAAGTGAAGGACCTAGGGTTGTGGTAGCATGCATATAACCACAAACGGAGCTTCGTGGGGTGATCAATTATGAAGCTGCTGGTAGGTTATGCTTGGAGACTTTGCGAGAACCGGATAAAGACGGAAGAGACCACTGTTGTCTTTGGTTGCGTAGTTGTTTCCTGAGTTGCTACTTACTTCGTGTTTATGGCGGGTCCATGAAGATTTGGACCAGATAAGTCTTTGAAGGCTCAGGGAGGAGTGGTCAATTTACCGAAGTTGGAATGCAAACAGTCCAGACGAAGTTATTCGGTTTGGTCCTTTTGTGTGATGTTTTTGGGAATATTCTTCAAGAGGAAGTTTGACATTGATGGTGGTATGTGATTGACCGGATTGAGCATTAAGAGGAAGAATTGTTAGAATTAATGCTAAATCCATTGAGTTTCTCTTGTGAAGTTAATTGGTTTCATTTTCCAATTAATGTGTTATTCACGAAGAGTTTCACGGAAGTTGAAGATGCATTAGTGGGAGCATTTATGCGGTGTAAATTAATGGCGTCTAAAGCATTTGGTTTTCTAACATTATGAGGAGAGTTAGGAGGAAGTTAAAATCTTTGAAAGAAGAAGTTATGACTTCGAGCTTTCTAGATACCCGCGTGTTAGTTGTTCTTAGGTGTTAATGGATGGAGTTAATGAGTTGTAACCGTTGTAACTTGTGAGCCATTATTATACGGTTGTTACAAGGTTAACGTTGGGATAAGTGAAGGTTAGATCTAGCACTATAAATAGATCTAGTAACTCGTAGCTTAAGATCATCCCAACTTGTGGGGATCACATCCAAGAGAGTCAAGGGTGGTTCTATGGGAACTCAAAGGGACTCGGGTAAAAACACCAAGGGAAACACGGGAAACACAGGTTAATGAGTTGGTTGGGTAATCCTCATGTAAACTTGTAATCCTCATCTTCTTAATGAAAGTTATTGTATCTCCTCCCATGGACGTAGGTCATGTTTGGACCGAACCACGTATATCCTTGTGTCATTAGTTTATCATTATATTATCTTGTGATTTATTCTTCTTCAGTAACCATGTCGATCTCACCAAGATCCTGGGGAAATGGGCCCGTAATCCTAACACTTTCACTGGTGACTAGTGAATGTTCACCGATAATTGATGGTCGCTGACCGGCAGCCAACTGTCAAACAACTAATCAAAGGGAATTTTTTTTCATTCTCTTAATTCCTTTCCTACTCCCATTCTGTTTCCCTCTCTCAAAACAAACGCCCCCTAAGAGATTAATGGTAGCGATGCTCGTGGATAAATTGAAAGTTTTATCTACAATGGCATATTTTCAGCCAATTCATATTGTTGGTATGGTATAATTAGTCATACCTTAACCATATTGTTAAAAACACTAATCATGTTTCCCATTTAATTATGATCACACGTAGCAGGGTGACAAACCAACGATCGGGACACAAGAACCTTAGCCAGGAAGGCCGGCTAGCAGATTACGAATCCAGAAGCCGGTCTCACCCTACTTCAAGCTGAGCAAAGGCAAAATGGCAGCGATCGGGACAGCCGGACTCACCCTCGATCAACTCCCTTGATCATAAAGGAGCACTCATGACTCAGTACACCCCCTTTTGACGACCTGCCGAATCAGTCTCACCGAACAACCCGTCATTACCGCTTTAGACACACATAGTTATCAACTTGCATGCCTCTTTGACATGCCATTAATGCCTCAAGGCAGGAAGTGTCTTTTCTACAATTAAGAATAGGCGGTCGAAACAGAGCAAGGAAGCTTCTTCTCTAAGACCTATCCTGGGTAACATCATCCCTAGCTTGTAACATGATCCACGGCATCAAGCCCAGCAAGCGGGCAGGCGGCATCCTGGATGAACTCACCAACTCTCTAATCCCCTTTCCTTATAAGTAGCAATCAATGTCACATTTATTAGCACGATGAAGAAGATAAAAGATAACTCTCGAAATCCTCTCTATCCTAGAGTTGTAGTCACTCTATTCCATCACTCTACTAAGAATCTCTGTCAAACCCCCCATGGACTAGGTCATTCAAGACCAAACCATATAAATCATGGTGTCTCATTGGTTTCTTGCTATTATACTCAATCCACCATCTTAATCACATAAAGAAGTAAACTTGGCTCAAATCCGCATGCTAAACTCTAGCCTGTAGCCAAGAAGATCACACGCACCAAATATTTCTGGCCAACCCTCATCCGCGATTGTGAGCTCCATGTGCAAACGTGCGATGTGCCAAGTCCATTCCAAAAGGATCAATGCCCCTCATGCGGAACTACAACCTATCCTCGGCCCATGCCCGTTTGCACAGTGGGGAATCGATATAGTTGGGACACTACCAACTACCTCCACGGGAGGATTCCGGTTCATGGCGGGCGCGATTAACTACTTTACCAAATGGATCGAGGCCATTCCTCTCCCCACTATCATCATGAAGCGCATCGAGGACTTTGTATGGAAGAACATACTATGTCACTTGGGGTACCGCGGATCATCATCACTAACAATGGGCTACAATTCAATCGTAAGTCCTTCATCAAATTTATGAGACTCACACCATTGACCTCAGGTTTGCCTCCGTTGCACACCCTCAAGAGACTAGCCAAGTCGAAAACCCAAGCGGTCAACTCATACGGTACCTAAAGAAACAACTCTCGGGGAGCAAGGGCATTTGGATCAAACTCTTATCCTAAGTACTTTGGTCCTATCGTACCATTGAAGAAACGCCAACCGAGGAGACCCCCTTTAGGCTGGTATATGGAACATAGGCTGTCATCCCGGCCAAAGTCATGGTCGCCAACACACGAATTAAAAACTTTGACGAACAAGCCGAGCTCGATCTCATAGACCAAACATGCCACATTGCCTTCATACAATTGCAGTGTGAGAAGTAGTAGGTAGCCCAGTATTACAACAAGAAGGTGAAGTCCAAAACATTCTCGCATCGGACTTGGTCTTGCGAACATTTGACAACCACCTCCCCCCCCCCCCCAAGTTACAAAACAAATGGGAAGGCCCATAAATCATCTTCGAAGAATCCGACCCCGCTTCGTATCGACTACTCGATCACGACGGACGAGTCATCTCCACCTTTTCGCACACCGAGCGGCTCAAGAAGTTCTGCACGTAGGTAATCCTGTACACCCTTGAATATCTTCACCGTTATCATATTATGAGCTCTGAACAACATCAAGCCTAACCTTTCAGCTCGCACTCGATATCAACTTCTATTACCCAGTCTCAACGCTGTATCACTCAGCTACTTCTGACCCTCATGATTCAATAAAATACTCTTGTTATGATTGTAACTTACTCATGAAATGAAATATGTTCATTCATTTCGATTAGTTCCCAACTAACATAAAGAGCACAAAATCACACCTAGTGATCTTTAAACCTCGTAGGATCTGTTAGCCTGGCTCCTCCAGTTTGACCCATAAGCCTAACCTCTCAACGGGATCTCTGTTAGCCTGATCTAATCCGTCAGCCTGACTAGCAGGATCTTTTAGCCTCGCTCCTCCAGCTTGATCCATGAGCCTAACCTCCCAGCAGGATCATTGTCTGGCTCCTCTGGCTTTATCTGTTAAACTAAACAAACAAAACCGCGAGACGCCCGAGTCTCGTTGTTTCACGAGCTCAAAGTCCCCCGGGAGGCATAATACGTCGTCTAGCTCGCCAGTGAATAACATTTGCTGAAGAAAAAAAACCCTAACGGTAGGCCTGCTCAATTGCAAATGGTCTTAAAGTGTTTCCCCACAAACCAAGTCCCTGGTCCAAGGCTCCATGCTTTCCGGGGTCAGGTAGCCCCGTTTCTTGATAAGCACAATGCTATTGCCACCTAGCGGGGCATGAGAATGCCCCCTTCTAAAAACAAGTCCTCAGTTCGTGTGTCACCGCTCGTTGGCTGGCCAGGAAGCTCCTCTTCTTTAAGGCACTGGTACTCTTGCGGTTAGTAGAGAAAGGAGGTGTTATCCATGAAATCGATATAAAGACAAAGCACCAATGCTTTCCAAGATGAAAAGGGGGTCACTCTTCTTGGGGAACCAACACTGTTGTCGTAGTAATCGGAGCAATGGATTGCTTTCCCTGAAATGGTAAGTCCTCGACAAGGGCCCACGATCGAAGCCGGGTCACTTAAAAACCAACTTTCTTCACGTGCACAACAAAGTCGGGATCGAGCCAACTCTCACCCCCGTATGCAGGAAGCTCAATAAGTGTTTGAAAGCCGGGATAGAGCCAGCTATCACCCCCACATGCAGGAAACACAACGCAAGCTTGAAAGCCAGGATCGAGTCAGCTCTCACCCCCGCATGCAGGAAATGCTACGCGAGTTCAAAAGTCGAGATCGAGCCAGCTCTCACCCCTGTGTGTAGGAAACTTAATACAAGTTTGAAAGCTAGCATTGAGATAACTCTCACCTTCGCATGCAGGAAATTTAACGCGAGTTTGAAAGCCGGGATAGAGCCAGCTCTCACCCCCACATGCAGGAAACACAACATGAGTGTGAAAGTCGGGATCGAGCCAGATCTTTCCCCCGCAGCAGGAAACATGTGCTAGTCACATGTCTCATTCTCCCTAAAGTACTTTTATATCTCTTTCTTCACTTTCCTTCACGCACCAACCCTTCCCATTCTAGCTAAAAACATGAAGAAAAGCAGCAACAAGGGCAGACCCTTGTTTTATCTCCCCTAGTAAAAATCTTCATCTTAGATAGATTATTAATGGTTGTAGACAACTAAAGATGACTTCCTTCTTCTTCAAGTTTTGATTTGAGCTAAAGATCTCCATCTTCTCCACCATTATTACTATTCACAACTGGTAAGGGTTTTATTGATTCCACACCCTTAAACTCATTTTTAGGCTTAAGTCCTTCATCAAAGCTGGTTATTTTGTTAAAACCTTGAGTTTGAACCACTTATTGTTGGTTTGAAGGAATTTGAATTTAAATTCTTTCTATGGCCTTCCATGACCAAATTTGGGCACACAAATTAGGACTTTATGTTTTAGAAGCTATTATTGTGGTTTTAAATCTTGAATGACATTAAAGGGCTATATATAAAGGTTTATAGATGAGTTGAATACCTAAGATGGCTTAATGCCGATTTTGGATGAAAGATAAGTGCGTGTTCTTACGTTATCTTTGAGTAATGTTGAATTGTCTTTGATTGCATGCTGTTGTTTGGAAATTATATGAATTCCCAAGACATCGGGGACAACACTAGGACTTAAGCTAAAGGACGGGAGATTTGACCCAACCTAGATCATCTAAAGAGGTAACCCAAAGTCTATCCATGTGTGTGCCCTAAGGGGACGTGTGATACGGAGTGTCTATAATGTTAATTAATGATGTAAGTAAATGAATCACCTCTGGTGTTCAAGAGAATGAGAAGGCATCCTTTGGAGCCTTGAATGGTCAACAAAGAAATGTATGCAATTGGTAAGATCCTTGTGATCAATGCGTGTGTGGTTGAAATAACGATGACCTTTAGAATTATAACTTGGATATGGACAAAGTATGGTCATGGTGACCTTATATCTTCAAGCGAATGTAGATGTAATGTGATTATTCACTGTTGATGAGCTAGTTGGAATTAAAATGTGACTTTGATGATAAGTGGTAGTTAACCTTGGTGGGACTAAGCATTGATGGTTTGAATAATGAGCTTGAGCAAACATATGCAATGGTCGATTGACCTTTGGAATAGGGAGTGGAATGAGAATGAACAATGGTCTTGATGATTAACGAAAGATGAACTTAGATGAGAAAGAAAGAGGGTGTTATGATAACCTTTGGTAAGAGAACTTACTTATGATTCGATAGTGGTCTTAAGGACCCCAATGTGTGAATACTTGGGAGAGTATCATACATTTGATGCATTCTTGATGGTGGATAGCTTGAGATATAAGTTATTTCTAATTATGTAATTGATGAATGATTGTGGATGAATAATCCTTGATGAATGATTATGGATGATCAATCCTTGAGGAATGATTTTGGATGATTAATCTTTAATAAATGATTGTGGATGATTAATCCTTGATGAATGATTACGGATGATTAATCTTTGATGAATGATTGTGGATGATTAATCCTTGTTGAATGCTTGTGGATGAATAATCCTTGATGAATGACTATGGATTAATCCTTGATGAATGACTGCGGATGATTAATTCTTGATGACTGACTGCAGATAGATTAATCCTTGATGAATGACTATGGATGATTAATCCCTGATGAGTGATTATGGATGATTGATTCTTGAGGAGTGATATTGAATGGCGCCATATCAATGAATGGATATTGTAGAGGGATACTGGCCCTTTGTATCCGGTGAACAAAATGAATTAATGAATTGTAAGGTAATGTAAAGGAGACGGACCCTTTGTATCCGATGATTAAAATGAACTGATGAATAAAGAGGGAGACGAACCCTAGTTATCCGGTGGTTAAAATGTGGAGACAGACCCTTTGTATCTGGTGTTAGAGATGAGTTGATGATATTTGAGATGACAAGGAGATGAACCCTTGATATATGTAGGCTTTGAGTGCCATTGATATGCATTGACTATGAACATTGATGCATGAAAGAAAAGTGAAATGGGTAGTTGGAAATGAATTGAATATGTGAATCTGTGTTCACTAGTACAAAAGAGCCTATTTTGATGGTTGTAAATGGCTTATTTCGGCGGTTCTAGAACCGTTGAAATAGGACTGAGACCCTATCTCGGCGGTTGTAAAACGGCCGCCATAAAGCACCTATGGCGTCGGTTTCTAGCTAAAAACTGACACTATAGGTGGTTTTCAAAACAAAAAACACCTATAGTGGTGGTTCCTAGTTGACAACCGCTGCCATAGGTGGTTTTCAAAAAAAAAACACATATATGGCGGCGGTTCCTAGCAAACAACCTCCGCCATAGGTATTTTTTTAAAAAAATTAGCTGCCCCATCTTCATTCTCTGGAGCGAGATGCAACATTTCCAATACAATGCATCTTTGCAGAGGCACAAACGCAGAGCAATGATCCTTGTTCACCTTTCAAAATAACTGTGAGTGAAGAGATTGTAGAGGCACAAAGCACGTTCCTCTTGGAGGGTCTCAATACGGATATGTGTGTTGGTTGTGGCAGTAAAGTAATTATGAAATGTGATATTATAAAAGGATCTCCAAATAGAATTGAGTAAAGATGAGTAAAGTGAAAGATAGAGTTCTTCAGTCTCATGTTATTAAAGAATTAATAAGATTGTCCGAGGGTAGCTTGATGTTTACTTAGTCTTATACTAACTCTTTATCTTTGTGTGGTGCTTGTATGTGTTTGCTATGGCTGTAGGTGCTAAGGACGTTGAGTGCATGGGTCTATAGGGAATTTTAGGCTGCTTTTGATTTGAGAGCTTTAGTATAAACTTCTCTTTTGAGTTGGAGTTCTTTCTTTAGCTCAGAAAGACTTCCTTATGGTTTTGATATGATTAACTAATTTCCGAGAGTGTTTAGCTCTCCTTCTCTTTTGTAAACAAGGTTGTTGAAATACCTCGTAATTAAAAATAGTGATTAATTAGGCTAATAAGTATTTTAGAAGCTTAGTTATGACTAAATAAATATGAGGGAACAAATCCCGAAGAAAAAGGATCCTTAAAATGGATTAAAAACATAAATGAACCTTAAAGCGTGTTTTTCGAGGAAACCGGGAAAACACGACTTTAAGCGGGTTAAATAGACTCGTAATAATTTTGGTCAACCAAATAGTCATTAATAAACACTAATGAAGGTTGAGAACCAATAAAATTAATTAAACGAGAAAATTCCGGAAAACGGGTTCCAGTTAGTAAAAACTGTAAGAACCGGGAAGTTGGGGGTGAGAGTGTAATAAAACAAAACTAGTGTGTCCACTTTTGTAAATAAAAAGCAAAAATTTGAGTGTGTGTTGTGTGTGTGTAGTCGGCAGCCCCCTCTCTCTCACACTCTCTTTTATTTTCCTAGTATGCTACAAGACAAAGTAAGAAAGCAAAAAGTAAAATAAAAACACTCTCTCTCCTCTACTCCCCCTCTCACTCACGATCTCCCTCCCTCTCTCTCATTTTCTTCTTCCTCCCAAAGCCAACAATGGCGATTTTGGAAGCTCTCACCAACCCCTCATTCTCTCTCCATTTTTGAAGGCTCAAATCTCCTCCAAATGCAATATAAATTACACCATTGAATTCCCCTTGCAAAGGAGATTCTCTTCCTCCTTTCAAAAATCAAAAACACCCATTTCCATCTCCATGGGTATTATCCATTTGAAGGTTTGAGTCCACCATTGGAAGCTCCTCCTCCTTGATGTTTGGAGGTAAAAATAATCTTGAAACTCCATCTTTTTCTAGCTCCATTTGGCAAAACGAAAATTCACATTGAACTCTTGTTTTGTTCCCTATGCTCCAGCCGATTTTGGCTTCACCATTGGGCAAGAAATATTGCTCTTTTGCTAACCAAGCATTTCATTCATTGGTTGGAAGGTAATGCTTTTTCTTAAACCCTAAAAACATGTTCTAAGCTTAAGATTGATTAAGGGTTAGTATTGAAATGGTATTGTGGTTTTGGAAGGGCTGTAGCATTGCCCCATTTGTTGAGCAAGAAACCGAGAACAAGAAAGAAGGAAAGGAAGAAAGAAAGGAAAGGAAGGAAAGAAAGGAGAAACTAAAATCACAAGGTAAATGCTCTTACCTTGAGTTGGTTTTAGGTATTGTAGTGTAACAGATTTTGAGTATTAGAAATGTGTAATGTGTATGGAAATGAGTAGTAAGTATGTTGTAGTATAATGAGGAAGGTAATGTAGCTGTTTTGGAACTTGTAAAGGATATTTAAAAGCTTGGGAAAACATTGGGTAATGAGTATGTATGTGCAGGAAAATATAATGTGTTGTAGTGTGTTGAATTGATATGGAAATTGGGAATGAATTGTGAGCTGAAATGGTATGCGGGAAAAGTGAGAATTTTAGGGGAAACTCTGCCCAAATTTGTATGGAAATTAGAGGACTTAGTTGTGAAGAAGAGGAACAACCTAGGAACTAACTAGGTGTATTTGGAGAGCTCAAAGTGTGTAGTTAACCACCTTGTAACATATGTGGAAGAGAACTAAGTAATGGGAAGTACTTGGGTGGAAGGTAATGCAATTAGAATGCTAGGAGTGGCATTGGTAGAGGAAGTATTGGATGGTAGAAGTTGGTTTAAAAATCTGTAGCATAAGAGAAACAAAAACTGCAGCATGTGTTGAAAAGATGAGGAAAATTGCGTAAGTTTTATTTAGGAATGAGTAATGAAGTAGGTGGATGAATTAAGGCGATTTTGAGGGCCTAAGTAGTGTTAAAACATGTGGGATCACATGTAGGAAGATTGGGGAAGCAATGGGTAAAGGAAGAACTGAAAATAGAATTTTAAACATGTGTACTGGGCCGGACCGAACTTGCAAGGTCGGTCGAGCCTTAAATTACAAAGACGGAAAGTCTTCTGACTTCGACCCACCTTGGGACCGAACTTGGCAAGGTCGGTCGAGTCGTAAAATTGTAAGCCCAGAAGTCTACTGACTTCGACCGACCTTGAGACCGGACTTGGCAAGGTCGGTCGAGGAATAAATTTCAAACCCGGAAACTTACTGACTTGGACCGACCTTGGGACCTACCATGCAGGTCGGGGAGTCGAGAACATTAAAACTATTGGAACCAAACTCACTGACTTGGACCGACCTTGGGACTGGACTTGCAAGGTCGGTCGGGCCTGAATTTTTCCAGCGATGTAACTCACTGACTTCGACCCACCTTGGGTCCGAACCTGACCTGGGTAAGGTCGGTCGAGTAAAAAAAAAAATATATATAATATGATTAGTATCATGTAATCATATGTATATATATATATATATTATATATATATATATATATATATATATGTACACATTATATGTAGTACAATTAATTGAGTAAAAGGTGGAAGTAAGTACATGAGTAAGAAGCAAATTTAAGAAGTAATGAGAAAAGAATGATTTTTTTATAACCAAGTATGGAATGTAAAGAACTAGTAAGAATACATTAGAAGTATTAATTAAGAATGAGTAGGTCAATAATAGATTATTGATCATACAACCCTATGTACGTATAGGACTTGGATAGTTGAACCCCGAAGGAAGTCGGAGTTCGAATACGACGGTGAACGGTATGATTTCCTCATGCTCTGTATCCTAACTTGGTTACCCCGATTTATGTGCTTACGTGATCACTCAAATAAGATAAATGCACGAATCGGACTTTTATTGCACTTAATTGTGTTTGAGCTATATTGTTCTTGATGTATTCTCTTGAACATTTAGTTTGTATAATTCATGAAACATATGGATGAGAATGAAGTGTATGTGTATATGGATGTGTACTTGTGTAGTGTAGTAACCCTTGGTATGGGTGTACAGACTTCTACTAATTCCTAACCACCTAACTCCTAACTTGAGTATTGAGTAAAATGGAATGAGTAGAAGTCTGATATAGTTTCGGCCACACGTGAGGATAAGGAAACACAAGAGGTTGGATCCGAATCCTGGCCTTAATCCTCTCTATGGACCAAACCCCTTGAATGGATAGCATCCTAGATTGGTGAGCCACCCTAAAGCCCGATGGTGGGATGTAGTAGTCCCTGCCGGAGGTCATACCGACTTGACTTGAGTAAGTAAGTAAGTAAGTAGTAAAGTATTGTATGAGTAATGGTCTTGGCTAGTGTAAGTCATTGACCTTGAGTAAAAGAGTAATGTACACCCGATTAAAGCGGGCGTGTAAAGAAGCTAACAAGTATTATGTATGTATTGGAGAAGCGTATCTCCGTAACGGTAAGTGTGAATGGTTGACTTGTAATGTCTTCCTTGTATGTATTGAAATGTATGTATGTATGCTTGTGATGTATTGTAATATTGTGTATGAAGCATGTATGTATGTATGAGTAAAATAAACAACATGTATTCGACCTAAGTAGTCGACGTACCCTCGCTAGTATACGGGGTATGCGGATTTCATATACAGCGTAAGCTGAGCCCCTTGGGGCACTGTTTTTATTTTACAGGTACCCGAAGCTGTTATGGTCGTTGTGAGAGACCGGCTGCTATGCTTAGCTAGCTAGGGATATCTTGTGAATGGTAAAAATTGTATAAGGCTTGTAGCCCTTGAAGTATAGGTGTACCAAATGGTACACCCCTTTTTGTATTTGGAGAAGCATGTAGAATTGTGAGGAATGGGTAATGTGATAACTCATAAGGAGTATGTGTAGACATGCGGAAATGTTGAATTTTGGTATTGTACTTAGGATACTCGGTACATTGTAAGGTAAGGATTGAGCAACGAATTGAATGGAGAAGTGTAATACTCGGTTTGTAACTGAAGTATGTATTGTATTTGTTTTAGTACTCGGGTATTCCAGTCCATCAGACCGATGTTGTAGTGGAAGTAGGCCTTGTTAGTCATGTGGGTGCCTAACGGCATTGTATCACCCGTGTTGTGTATGGAAGTGTCCGCGGCGTAAGTATGTAAGTATGAGGAGATTAGATGGTAATGACAGGATTAGCGGTAGGGGTGTTACAAAAAGTGGTATCAGAGCGAAGTATCGCTCTGATGACTGGAAATACCGAGTTTAGGAAATACCGAGTTAGGAACTAGAAGCTTAGGGCTAAGGGCTGAGTGATAGCGTTAGAGATATGCTAGTTAGGAACCACCGGTGTGTACCGGATACCTACAATATCAGACCCGCCCTCCGCATTCCCCATTGTATAACTTGGGAAAGAACGCCAGAGAGAAGGAAAGTCCTCTCATACTCGGGAAAACCCGATCTCACAGTAGTGAGATATTCCTATAAGAGGAAAGAATCTGACATATAGTAGATTCCAAGAATTGGAAGTCCCGGAGATGGCTCCCGGTTGAACAACAATACCCGCACTTAATAGCGGTAGGATGAGTACTCCAACCATAAGGAGGCTACAACTTACAACAGTATGGGGCGACGTGTCTTACAGTCGTGGAACCTGGCTAGTCAACCAGCAGCAGGAAGAGAAGCACTAAGCGTGCAACGGGATGGAAAAAGGAGCAGTAACGAAACCCGAGACACAATTCTGCGGGACAGTAGTAGCTAGATAATACCATCAATGGTATACTACCTGACTAAGGACGTAGTCGGGAGTGATTAACTCCAAAACTATAATGCTAAGAGGTTATAATGCCTGGTCGGTAAGCTTAGACAGTTACGAGAGCGTTCACGGGATAAAATCTGACAGGACTACAGAAGTGGTGCCTAAACAAGCTCAGGCTCAGTAACCACGATAAACGTGTGGGAACGAGCAACAAGGAAAACACAGAATAAATAAGTAGGGATCTCCAAGGATTGAAGAAGTACACTGATCAATGACAGCCATGTCAAACTCACTGAGAAGTTGCTAAGAAGATTAATTAACCTAAGTAAATGATCAGTGGATCAATGGAGAAGCCGACATGGCTACTGAATATACAAGGAAACAATACCGCGATCGGTATAGGTTAATCTAAAAACCACCAGTACCACGCACTTGCCACGGCAAGTGCAGTAATAATTGGATCATTCAAGAAGACTTTTAGCAACAACAAGTACTTAGAAAAGTACAGTGATCGCAAAGAAGCAACCAGAAGATCACAAATTCTATAAACTTGAAGGATGAAACCTTGGAAGGGCCTAGCAGTCCAAGAATCAACCGGCATTGAAGTGCCATGGAAACTTTTCCTTCAAACCCAAAACTTTTTGTTAAACTCAAATAACCCTTTTAAACCCCCAGATTTAAAACCAAACCAGAAGGTTCACAATAAGCTATCATAGGACGATATAAGAGGAGTCGACAACAGAATACTTCACCTAGGCGTGTGACGAACACTACAAGTACAACATGAGATGTGGGACGACCGCACTCCGATAGGAGCTTGCGGGCCTGACAGACCTACTTGTAGGATGGTCGGGTAAGTAGTAATGTATCAGTATGGTACCCCACATTTGTATACAAGTAGGGTACGGAACACAAGTAGTCAACTCCGCTCTACGGATCGTAAGTAAGTCCAAGCCAGAACAGTTGGACGCCACAGAGGATTAAGGAGAAAGAGCGCAGTTGAACTAACGAGTATAAGGCGACCCAGACAATTCATCTGAGGATCATGAACAAGAACTATAAGGTGTAAGGAGCAAAGATTATTTAATATGGACATTGGATATGTCTCAAAAATTTCAAAGCGAATGTAAGGAAGCTGGGATGAATACCCAGCCACAAACAGTAAGGCAGACGCCTACACGGACACGTTGATGTTCGATGAACGGGATAGAACTCCCAGAACAATCACCATGACTACCGGGAATATTATTCTTCATCGACGAGGATTTTAAACCCAGTCAAGAACACTAGGAGAAAGTATAAACGGTCTACCCAAGAACGGGAGACGTTATAACCCTAAAGGGGATAGCTCAAAATATGATACCGCAAGGCGGTATAGTGGACATAACATATCATGAACATTAGCCGGATGTAACGGCGTAACCTAACAACACCCAGGAGCAATCCTTGAAGGGTGTCTGAGTTAACAACAATCGAACAAAGTGTCGTGATAAGAGCACGAGAGCTAAATGAACACTTAATTAGAATACCGAAAGGATTTCACCTGACGGGAAATACACTAAATCACTAAGAGGCACTAATTAATGCCAGATCATTTAAGGGGCCTCCCATGGGCGGAAGCGTAATGGAACGACCTTACCATAGAGCCCAGTGATACCTCCAACCCTATAATGGTATACAAGGAGGTGGAAACATGTATAAGCAGCCTGCAAGGAGTGTAACTCACAGTAAATGTGGCTTAAAAGCCGTGAACCAACTACGTCAGGTAGATTTAAATGGTTGCAAATCCACGTTAAATGATAAGAGGAACTACCGAGAATGGCAAGTAGAGAAATGTTATTTCCTACCAAGAGCAGAGCGACAATCAAATCACTCAATTTGAACCCAATATAATGAGTGACTTAGAGTAATATCTACCTTAGTGTCACTGCCACTAGAACATCAGTCTAGTATACAGTTGACGAAGCTTTTAATTGCCCTTCATGCCTTCTGTAGCAATGGTAGCACAGAGGCATAGGAATCGTGATGACGACCACACTGGTCTAGTCCATACTTGGACACTACGAGAAACCTGAAGGAAGGTACCTCTCGTTAACGGAAGACCACCAAGGCGGTGATGATGTGAACCCTTATAAAAGGCTTCCACCTACTATAGCAACAAAGCTTGCGTGTGTAGTTGTTGTCAAGAGGCAATCGAATAAGAAAATGAAATTTCCAAACCACTACGCCTAGAAAAGAGGCCTTGAGAACAACTATGAAAACCGAAGAAGAGTCGGTTTAGAAGCAAACACGGAAGGTGTATAATGTGGACTGTAGAAACACATTGCTTAAAGAGCATAGAGACTTGAATGAGTAAGTATACTCCATATGCAACTAGGCATATGGTGAGCCATTATATGAATGGCGGAAGTATATAAGCAAAGATTAACATAGTAAACCTAGTCACGAGACTTATGGTGGAAACAACCTCTCAACGAGAATTTTCACTCATCAGTGATGGAATACTCTCCAATTGAAGAACAGGACCAGAAAAGCCTTGAAGTTTCTTGGGATGTCCCGGTGATGTACATACAAAAGTAAAACTGCACAGCTAGAGCCTATAACCAATGCTCAGCACTGGGGAGACAATAATTGTCAAAAACAATCAATGTGAATGCACATTGGACACCACGAATGACCAACACTCAAGAGAGCTTGTAACCCGGTAAAATTATTTCATCCATGGTCAACCAAGATACTTGACAAAGTGTATCATAAATGATGAAAGAATGTGAGGTAATCTAACCTACACATGAAACCTAAATGGAAGAAGAACATCTTCACATTAAAATAACGACATTGCGGTATGCCATAATAACCATGATACATGAATCTAGAAAGCTTCTAGTGTGTACGCACTACGAAGAAACGGTATATATATAATATAACAGTGCAGTGTACAGTTGAGGAATGGTGCCAACGACAACGGCAATGAGTAAAGGCAAGCTACCACAGTAGCAGAGGCCGCAAAACCAATGTAGTATAATGAATAAGGATATGGTGCGCGACAAGCGACCACTGTGAGAATGTAGTTAGACCATAATATGGGAAATAAACCATGAACTGGATTCAGCGAGGTCGAGACGCAGGAGTTGGTAGATAGACGGGGCATGGAAGCCTACAGTCTTAACCATGTAACAAAGAATACACAAGGAAGAAATATTCATTCCTATTGCCATCGCATAAGAGATTTACTGCCAAGCGTTTACGCCTTTGCACTCTGTAGGACTGAGTGTTTTGGTATTGCACTTGTGCAGTAATGATCTAGTGAGATAGCTGGGAATATGGGAAATGTGAATCGTCGTAAATTCATACTCTCACTCACAAGCATGGCATAAGCCAGTTGAGCAAAAGCTTAGAAACAAACCGTGCAGCCTTGGCCAAAGATGCACGAGGAACGTTGGAGATGCCAACAATCACAAGATGTGAATTCCACCAGAATAAAAGCTGAAACGAAATCATAAAAGCTACAAGGATCGATGCGTACAAAGTGCAAGATCGTACAACAAAAGGGAACTGGTATACCACTACATGAGTGGATAGCCAAAAACCAAGGATCAGAGGAAGCACTACATATGCGTAGTAGCTCAACCTCAACCGACAACAAGTCGGAGTAAATAAGAGAGTAGTTACTGAAGTACACAGCAGTATGTATGATAGATTCCCAGAAAACTGGATAGAAAATCTATAGCACAATAAGTTCACGTACGGTAAGAGATACCACGCGCCGGTTGAGAAACCGTATATCCCAACATAAAAGGGGGAAAATAAGTAAATGTGTAATACATTAAGAATCACAAAAAGGGGCAAATTAAGCTCTAAAAGTTATCAGGGCCGCGCAGCAGAAGCTAGTGGGCCCTAGCTCACAGGTTAAATATACCTAGTAAGTATGTGAGAATGGCTAATCATCAATGCCTTAAAGCCTAGTAGGCTAGAACCGAACCGGTTACGAGTTAAATAACCTCAATGAGAATTCTTGGTGCAGGGACTAAACCACCAGTATGGTTAAGACCCTTTGATCAGAAACCATAGTATGATAGACCGCATGGAAGCTAAGACGCTTCAGGATGCCCGAATTTAGGGAACCATTGTTCAATGATAACATAAGGTAGATTACGTGGGTGTAATCCCTTTTAAGGGGGGTAGAGCGAAAACCGCTTAATGTAAGTTTCATGAATTAAACACGTAAACTATAATGTGCATAGCACAAATGAGAATTGTTTAATGATTGGTATGTATGTTACATAAACATATGCACCATTCACAGCCTTGTTAAGGGCATTGCGCTCAAGTAATGTGAATATTAAGTATATAAAAATATACCCACCTTGTTAACTCGTGTGTGAATATACAAGGAGAAAGGAGTAGAGAGACTCCTGGGGAAAGAGAATCCCTATAGTGTTTGTGTCTAGCTGAGATTAGACATGGTATGGTGATGTATGAGTCGGTATAAAACCGATTTAGAACCTGGAGGAATTGAGTTCCCTAGGTGATTATTTGGAAGTAAATGAGAATGAGTAGTGGACGAGCTCCACAAGTATTGTATCCTTAAAGAGATCGTGTGGAATGATTGAGAGTAATCGATTATTAACACCCTAATCCTTAAACCTGTAATGACGTCACAATTTTGTAGCATATAAAAAGCTATCGCAGCGGAAAATAAAACTATCTACCTTGGTGTTACACTGAAATACCCTAACCCTAAGTATCCTAAGTAAACATCAAATTATGATGTAGTAAGGCTAAATATGCCTTAGAAAGATTGGTAGACAATTTAAACCAAGGAAAACACAAGAAAATGCCTTAAGGGCAATTTAGGCAAAAATGTGCTCTAAGCTTGGAGTGACTTTGATTGGCACCCAAATATCATTATAAGACCTTATTAACATGCTAATGGACATGTTAAATCAATTACCAAAGAAAACCAGGCTCAAAAACAAGCTTAAACACAAAATGTGCTTTAAGACTCCTTAAAGCACCTTTTGAGAATTGTCTTAGAAATGAGTTTTGAGTGGCTAAATGCCCATGATTACACCTTAATCAACATGTGTACTAATTAGTATCACATTAGGAAGCCTAAATCAATGAGAAACCAAAAATTTCCCGAATATGTGCACTAATTAGTGAATAGTGCTCAAATAGTGCTAGTTTCGACTTAAGTCAACTTTAATTAGCCAAATGGCCAAACAAGGCCTTATGTATCTTGTATACCAAGGGGGGACGGTTTTTAATGGTGACTCACCATTAGTAGCCAGCACATTAAAGGAAATGAGAGGAAAAGTAGTAAGTTCACTATTCACCCTTTTATAAGATAAATATCTTCTTGCTTACCTCTCTCCTCTCTTCTTCATTTCCCTTCTTCTTCCACGGTTTTCTTCTTATTCTCTCTGTTCTAAACCGTTCCCAAGCAGCCCCATTGTTGCCTCACCTTGCTTTGCCCACCAAATCTTCATTTTAGCTCCAAATCAAAAACTAAACACATATATCTCTTAGTTAGCTCAAGCTCTAGCTTTCTATCTTTACAAAATTGGAAAAGCTTCATTTTGGAGCCATGGGAAATCTCCATTGAAGGGGGAAAAATAAGCTTGGAGGGTGCATTAGCTTCTCCATTCTCTTAAGGTAATGAAAATGTAAGAAAAACCATGTTTCCACACACTTCTTCTACATGGCCGAAATTTACTACTCATGGGGCTTGGTTTTTATGCCTTGTTTTTAGCTTGTTTTATTCACCAAGGGCTAGTGGAGGTCCTCTTTCATTCAATGCCCAAGTCTACCTTGAGACTTCAAAGGTAATCATCCACTTTTACCTTAGAACACATTTTTAACCTAGGTTTTCATTCCTTAAGGTTAGTGTATTGTTTAGCACTCATGTGAGTCATTGAATGTTGATTAGAACATTGGCAATGGAAATCTAAGTGGGTGGCCGAAAATGAAACAAAGGAAACCAAGGAGGGAAGTGTGAGGAGAAGCTTGGAAGAACAAGGTAAATTGCTTACCTAATGGTGGTCTAAGTTTAAGGAATGAGTTTTAGATGAGTACTAATGTAGCTTAAAGCTTACATTAGGTAATGGGTTATATAACCTAAGAAAAAAAAAGGAATTTAAACAAGCTTATGAACTTGTGACTAAGGAGCCAATGGGAATGAGTTAGCAAGATAAGTATATGGTGAATTAAGAGAACACTTAAATTACTATGGGAGCATTGTTGTGTGTATTTGCAGGTTGAAAGCTTTTATATGTGGGAAATTCAGTGTTTAAGTTTAAGTCATTTAAGGGCCTAAGAGCCATGTCATTTAAGAGCCTTAGTGCTATGCAATTTAAGATTATTGCATTATGTTGAGTTTATTATGAATGAGTTGATTTGGGTGAGAAAAATAAGATGAGGAAGGATTTGATGTGTGTGAGATGATTGAATGAGAAAAACAATGCATTTGGGCGTGATAATATACTAGAGGAGTTATGGCGAAATTTAAGTAGGAAACAAAGTGTTTGGTGGTGGTTGTGAATTAATATGACCTAGGATTTACTAGGAGTCATTAAAGGAAATTTGAGTGGAAATGAGTTAACAAAGTTGTTCTTGAAGTTTAGAATGGCCTAGAATTGTTTAGGAGGGATTAGAGGTTTGGAGGGTGTAATTTGTGTACCAAGAATGTGTACTAAGGGTTTGAGTGTTCATGATTTTATTAAGGGTGAGAAACTAAACGTTGGGTGTAGTAATATACTAAGGAAGCCATGTCAAAATTTGGAGAGGGAACTAAGTGTTTAAGGTGTTCTAAGGAGATTTTATGACTAAGGATGTTATAGTAAACATTAAAGGTTGTTTTGGTGAAAGTGGGTAAGCTATGGAGTTCTTGAGTAATAGGAAGACCTAGTGGTGTCTAAGAGGGACTAGGGGTTACAATGGTGAATTTAAGGCACCAAAACCATGGTTAAGGAAGCTTGGAAACTTGTACAAAGTTTGAAGGAAGAATAAGATATAATGACTCATAAGGATGTAAGCATGTGCTAGATTATATAGTTTTGAGAAGTTTGAGTAAAGCAAGTGAGTATGCAAAATGATGCTTGAGGAGTAGTTAAGAGGTTGTGAAGAAACACTTGGGTTAGTTGAAGTTTTAGGCAAAATTTATATGTTGGAAGTGTAAGAAATTAAGTATTAAGTGTTAAGAGTTTTGTAAGAAATTGAGTGTCAAGTTTGGTGATTTTTGAGGAAGGTTTAGTACATGTTTTAAGGTGTTTAAACATGTAGGAAACATGTGGAAAGATTGTGGAATGAGTGGGAAAAGATTGGGGTGAATTTGGAGTTCAAAATGAGGAGAAAAGCACTTTGGAAAATAGGTTCTGCTGTGGACCGCCCCTAGGGACCGCCCCTGTGGGGAGGTCCAGGCAAATCGTGCAGGAAATTAGCTTCTGGTTGGGACCGCCCCTGGGGACCGCCCCAGAGGGGCGGTCCAGTGCAGAGAAAAAGAAAAATTTTTGTTTTTGGCTTCTAATGATGGGGGATTGAATGGTAATGGTTGTAGATGATGTTTAGGCCTTGTTTGGTGACATGTAAAGGCCTTAAGAGGTGTAAACAAGTGTGAGGTGTAATGAGAAGTGATTAACTTATATGATTAAGTTTAAATTACAATGACTTAGTGGTCCAACATTAGGGAGTGATGATGATTAGAAAGATAAGCATATAATGACTTAAGAGATTAGGGTAAGTAAATGATATTAAGTGTTTAAGGTTAAGTTGGTAAGAATTTAAGAAGAGCTAGATGGAGATTGATATGTAATGATAATATAAGGTTGTTTAAGACATGTTTGGTGAGTGACAATGATATTAAGTGGGTGAATAGGTATAAGGAATGAGGAGAAGTGATTCACTTAAGATTAAGTTTATAAGAACTTAAGTGGTATTTAGTTGGAAATCATTAGTGATTAAGTAAGCTAGGTTAATTAAAAGTAATTAACCACCAATTCGATGAATGTTTTAGGGTTTGAGAATTTGGACTCCAGAGGAGAGTAAGCAACCGAACGACCAGCGGTGAACGGTACAGTTCTTCTTGTGACCTGCTTGCTAACGAGGTGTCCCTCGGCTTGTGTGCTATTTGTTTTGTGTGCTCACTAAACAAGATAAAGCATGCAACCGGAATATTATGATTATTGTATTGTTGTGTGATGTTTGAAAACTAACACAACATATCGTGGGAACTTACTAACTAACGTTTAGTAAGGAATTGAGTGAGACTAAGGAACGCTCCCTAATATGGGACGATATGAACCGAAAGAGGTTAACCAACAAACAAGGTCTTGAGATTACTTCTAACTGGAACTTGAGTGAGGAAACCCGGGACCGATCTCCGGTCATGCATGCTAAGGAAAGGGGTCGGTATCTATAGCAGATTCGACTCCCGATTAAGGACTTGTCTTCGGACTTGTAGCCTAGGGCCGGTTGCCGGCTCAGCTACGCTGGACTCCCGTCCAGAGTAGGTGGCATTAAGATGGTGCGGTGGGATCACCTAAATCCCAGGTTCGAACTAAGCTACAACCATTCCCCTCCAGGAACGGTTTGTATACTGAGATTAAGTTGAGATTAAGATTAAGGTAAGGATAAGATAAGTTGCAACCATTCCTCTTTAAAGGATGGTTTGTATTACTAAGACTAAGATAAGCTACATCCACTCCTTATTAAAGGGTGGTTGTTTCTAAGATTAAGATAAGATTAAGATTGAGGTGAGATAAGGATGGACTAAGATTAAGAGGGAACATTACTTAAGGAGTTAAATAACTAACTCTCTAATTAAGGGAACGCATTTAAGTCGTTCATTGTGTGTGAACTTTGATTGTTCATATTTGGATTGTTGTTTACAGCATTTACTATTATGTTGTGCATCTAATCAACCTCCATGCTATCGACAATTAGTCGTCGTAGCCACGTTAGCTTGGGGGCCATGAGAGGATCGTACCAGCATTCGTGCTGACCCCCTTTGGGGGCTGTTTTTACTACACAGGTGAACATCAGGAGGCGGCCGTCGCGAGAGTAAGATGGGGTACAAGCGTTACGGGTTAAGTGTGGCCTACGAGTTGTGCATGTACACTCGTATGGCATTATGAGTTAGTAAGATGTATAGGATGTGAGGGGATTGTAAGAAGGATATGTATTTGGCTAAGGTTAACATGTACTAATGTTCGGTATATTCTGTAGTCAGACCGCGGCAAGGTCCTGGAATGTATTTGTATCCGCTGCACAGAGTTTGTATATATGGTGATAAGTTTGTGATAACCACGATTGGATCGAGATGGGGTGTTACAAAAAGTGGTATCAGAGCGTAGTTACGCTCTGAAGACAAGAAATACCGAACTTAGGAGAATATTGAGTTGAGATTGAGTTATGGGTTAAGGGTTGAGAGATAGAGTGAGAGGTGCGTTAGTCGGGACTTCCCGGTGCTTACCGGACATCCATAGTACCTAGACCCCCTCCACATCCCTAACCCTGAATATGTGGAACAAACGCCAGAGAGAAGAAAGCCTTCTCTTACTCGGGGAAACCCGATCTGGCAGTTAGCTAACAGTAAGCAATACGAGAAACAATTTGTTGTACAACAGTTATGGAGAACTTGGAGGTTTTTAATGGAGCGCAATAGAGGAACAGGCGCTACCTATGGAATTCTATCAATAAGGGAACGGTAATTACCGGCAACATGGGTCGACATGCTACGCAGTCGAAATAACCCGCAATACCAATGATGAGGAGAGCACTACGGGTGCAATAGAAAGGAAAAGGGAAGTGACATGAGTACCGGACAGTGGTCCGAAGGAGCATAACAGTAGGATAATACAAAGCACGAGGATTGAGATTACTGGAAAGTCCAGTTAAGAACCGGGAACTCCAAACCCCATACAATGAGGAAGGTTACAAGACCTGGCCGAAATAATGCGGACGACGGTAGAAATTCATACAAATGTATACCGAAATAGGACTACGAGGTAGTGCCTAAAAGAGAATTATTACTTAATAACCACAACAAAATGTGTGGAGACAGGAGCGAGGAATAAGACATAAGGAAATATTAAGGGATTCCCTCAGAAAGAGGAACGCCCTGATGTATGACAGTACTGTCAAACAACAAGGAAACTGCCGGATGGTCGGTTATCCAAAAATAGATTATCGAAGGAGTCCCGAGGACTACCAATTACATGGAAATTAGAAGGAAGTGTCACTACCGATGTACCTTGTACCAATAACCCATCCTGCATGGCGCACTTGCCATAGCAAGTGCTACCATGGTTAAGCCACACGAAAAGCCATCAAGGCGAGATAGGAGAACGCTACAGTTGTAACACATATTAACACCGGATTGTAAACCATAAGAACAGGAAAATAAGACCTTGGAAGGCCCGACGGCCTGACCAAAATGAGATAAGGTGACACACCAGTCAGCCAGGAGCGGAACTTGGACATAATATTAGACCATATGGATGTTAGCAACAGTACAACGTACTACGACAACAACAACCGACAGTGCGGTAAGAACACCAAACCCGGATCTCAAAGAGGAACCTAAGAGATCGCTCAATAATTCGAGCAAAAACACCACGTAAGTAACAACATACATGGAATGTATCAAGAGATACAATAAAGGCAGTCGACCGAACGACTCCCAACAGGGATGGGATAAAACTCTCAGTTTGGACACTAAAAATACCAATAACAAACATTCTACAATGAAGGTGTTGGAAAGCCCAGAAAACAAAGATAAAAGAAATAAACTTAAGATATAACCTACCAAGGGTTAAGGACATACGAATCCCACGGAGGAAAGCTCAGAGGACTACCCCCACAGAGCGGGCATAGTCGAGCCGAACAAACTGATGAATGACAGCTAATACTGTTCGTCTAACTCATTAACACCCAAGTATGATTGATCATCAACGGGTGGCGTAGTCAACAGAAGTTGAACGAAGCGTTGAGATGGAAGTATAAGACGACGGGATGATATCCAACTTGGACACCGTAAGGCAAACGCCTAATACGAACCTAACCTTGACTACTAAGAGACATAAGTCTAGTAAAATGACAGTATTGTCAAGACATTAAGTAACCTCAGATCACCTGAACAACTTCCATAGCAGGAAGCAGGATGCAGCAACTTACCATGAAACCCGATACTACATTTAGTAGGTAACCAAACGGTGGATATTGATCAAAGAACCAGAATCTCATAAGGATGACCTGCAGATGAGTAAGAGTACAAATAATGAACTGAGGCATTAAGCACTAAGAGCCTACGAGCCGAGGATGTTAACCACATCAGGGCCGAGGTACAGTAAGTTGTGAGAGACCTTATTTAAGCCATGAGGAACTGCAATGTGTAGATGTGAACGATTACAAACCTATAACTTAGATTGGGGAAGATATTACTAAGAAAGAGTACCAATGAGAATATTGAAACAATGCTAAGGACAGGGGCGGAGAACGAACCATGCCTTTAGGGTGGGGATACCTCTCCTTGTTGTAAGGCCATGAGTGGGAATGAATCCCTCAAAAAGGGCTTTCACTTATTAGACATGCAGTACGCTTTTGTTAGAAAATGGAAACTATGAACCTTGAGATTACCTTAGAACATACCAGATACACTTGAGTAATAAGGAAGGTTGCACGGATAGACCCCATATCCAACACCCAGGATGTAAGAATTAGTAATGGTCAGAGATAAACATTGAGATTGCACATTATGACACGTCAAGTGACCAATGCTCAGAAGAGCTTGTGATTCAGTGGATGACTTCTTCAGTAACCAGTTAAATTACATGGTAGATAACATCACTAAGGGTGAAAGAAAGCGAGAGAAATTAGCCTACTTACGAATCTGAGATTGGAGCAGAACATCTTCATATTAAGAGTTAACTATTTTACAGCACGGTATGACAACCGCCATACACCGGAATGAGAGAACTCCTAGTGTGTTTACACCAAGAAGGGATTGAGTATAAGGTAAGACATTAGAATAAATGAGTAAGAGGTTGCACCATCAATGGGCAACATGGTAAGGGCCAACTACCACGGTAGTAGTGGTCGTGAGTACAATAGTTATATAAGGGGAATTAAGTCGTGGTGCGCGGTAAAGCGACCGTTAGGTATGAGCCGTCAAATATTGACACAGAGGCAATGAGATTTATGAGTTAAGACCAATATAAGTAAGAAAATAAGATGGTAGACGAACTGAGCGTTGATGCCAGTAGTCTGGACCTGGTTAGGTAAGATTTCACAGGAAGCACACTATCCATTCCTTAAGGAACTGGAAGTGCATTCCTAGTAGCATAAATATGAGGAACAAGATAAGAGGCTCTACGGAAGAGACCTCAATTATTAAGAGACCGAATCAGTACGGAATACAGAAAGGAGCTGGAGCATACCATAACCAAGGACACAATAAATAGACTTCCCTTGATTAACTTCAAGAAGAACAATAAATGTTATTATGGAACGATGAAAGAGGAGATCGACAACAGAATACTTCATAATTAGCAATAGCTAAACGTGTAACGGACACTATGAGTTTACTAAAACGAGACGTGGGACGACTGCACCCCACAGGGGCTTGCAGGCCTGACACGCTCATTTATGAGTTAGTTGGGTAAGTAGTAATGTACCAGTAAGGTACCCCATGCATGTAGACGAGTGGTGTAAGGAACACGGGAGGTAGTCGACTCCGTACCACGGACAACGACACAAGATCAGACAAGAGCAGCCATTACCACAAACAGTCAAGAGAAGAATTCAGTCGAACCAGCAACGCAAGGGAATCAGAGAACAAATAATTAAGGACTATGAAGTGCGAAGAGCACGGATTGTTAAGTACAGACATTGGATATGTCTTGTGATGTGAGAGATTAAACTGTAAAGCGCAATAAGCATTAAACAGTAGTTTCAGATTAAGAATCATCCTCAGACCAAAGGTCAGTTGGAGAGAACGATTTAGACATTCGAGAAAACACTAAGAGTATGAACATTAGATCTCCAGGGAGACTGGATAGACGAGCTACAACTCATCAAGGCCGTGTATATAAAGATAACACGTGTCCATTGAGAGACCAATATTCCTAAACTGTAAGGACGCAGAAGGATATACAATACTATAAAAGATAAGTGAGGCAGTTAAGCCTAAGAACATCAGAGTGGTGCAGCGGAAGCTAGCAGATCACTACCTTTGAGATTAGACCAAACTAAGTTAAGGAAACGGTATAAGTACCGTTAAGAATCCTCGATACAGAGACTAAGTCATTTCTGATCGAATTATAAGTAAGATAGATGACGTGGAAGCTAGAATGCTTGGTGAGAATTAGACATCTTGAACTTATGTCCAAGAATGTGATGGTGTTGATTACGTGGGCGTAATCCATTTTAAGGGGGGTAGAGCGAAAACCGCTTATCGTATGTTTGAGTACTTAGTACATAAACTACGGTGTGCATAGCACAAAAGAATATGAGAATATGTTTTACACAAACATTTTGAGATAAATCATGGTTATTGCACACAGAAGATGTGAATGCCATACATATTAAGTGCCTGTCTTGTTAACTCCGGTGTGAGTACAAGTTAAGAGAATTAAGGAAAAAGGATTAAGGAGACTTAAGAAATAAGGAATATATGAGGTATGAGTCGATATGAGACTAGGTGTGAGATAAGAATAAGATAACATATGAGATACAATTTGACATGAGTATAAGGGAGAAGATAGTAATCCCATGATATATAAGATGGTGAGAATTGGTATGAGGCTGATATAGAACTTAGTAAGAATGGGTGCCTTGAGGTAATTACTAAGAGATGAATTGGGAATGTTTGATGGACTGAGTCCACACCTTGGAGATGTATTGATTATGATTAGAAGAACTAAAAAGATAGAAAATTGGACATGAGTGAATTATTTGGATGTTTGAAAATGACGTGGGAGGTGGAACTTGATTTTCTAGGGATCAAGGGAAACCAAACACAAATTGGGGTGGAAGGATGGTTCTACACTGATGCTGATCACGTCAGGGTAGGATGACTCCTGAAACTCCCTATCAGTGGTCACAATTAAATCACACTATGGATAGAGGCTTTAGGATAAAACGAAATTGGAGTTGATTGTATTTTGAATTAGAGGAATTATTCCTCACATGACCTCGTAAAAAGGATTACCTTTTTACTGAGTCTCGCCCATGAAGTCGAGGACGCACGAGCCTTTGTCTTCGGACCGGTGACATGGGGAGAGCAGAGTGTTTTGTATTCTGGCCCATGGTGGCGTGGACGAATGTGCCTTTGTCTACGGACCGGTGACATGGGAGAATACGATGAAAATATGTGATTGTTTTAATCATCAAAAGGAACAAAGGGAATTTTGAATGCTATACATGCTTAAGCATGTTGTGTGATATATGAGTATAAGCATACGATGAATCTAATGAGTCAATAAGATTAAGTACACACAAGTGTGATCTATATGATCTATGGAATGAGGTAAGACATGTATTCTAATAAGATAAGATGCATGGGAACTTTGGGGACAAAGTTCTTTTAAGGGGGGTAGATTGAAATACCCTAACCCTAAGTATCCTAAGTAAACATCAAATTATGATGTAGTAAGGCTAAAATATGCCTTAGAAAGATTGGTAGACAATTTAAACCAAGGAAAACACAAGAAAATGCCTTAAGGGCAATTTAGGCAAAAATGTGCTCTAAGCTTGGAGTGACTTTGATTGGCACCCAAATATCATTATAAGACCTTATTAACATGCTAATGGACATGTTAAATCAATTACCAAAGAAAACCAGGCTCAAAAACAAGCTTAAACACAAAATGTGCTTTAGAGACCCTTAAAGCACCTTTTTGAGAAATTGTCTTAGAAATGAGTTTTGAGTGGCTAAATGCCCATGATTACACCTTAATCAACATGTGTACTAATTAGTATCACATTAGGAAGCCTAAATCAATGAGAAACCAAAATTTCCCGAATATGTGCACTAATTAGTGAATAGTGCTCAAATAGTGCTAGTTTCGACTTAAGTCAACTTTAATTAGCCAAATGGCCAAACAAGGCCTTATGTATCTTGTATACCAAGGGGGGGACGGTTTTTAATGGTGACTCACCATTAGTAGCCAGCACATTAAAGGAAATGAGAGGAAAGTAGTAAGTTCACTATTCCACTTTTTATAAGATAAATATCTTCTTTAGCTTACCTCTCTCCTCTCTTCTTCATTTCCCTTCTTCTTCCACGGTTTTCTTCTTATTCTCTCTGTTCTAAACCGTTCCCCAAGCAGCCCCATTGTTGCCTCACCTTGCTTTGCCCACCAAATCTTCATTTTAGCTCCAAATCAAAAACTAAACACATATATCTCTTAGTTAGCTCAAGCTCTAGCTTTCTATCTTTACAAAATTGGAAAAGCTTCATTTTGGAGCCATGAAATCTCCATTGAAGGGGGAAAATAAGCTTGGAGGGTGCATTAGCTTCTCCATTCTCTTAAGGTAATGAAAATGTAAGAAAAACCATGTTTCCACCACTTCTTCTACATGGCCGAAATTTACTACTCATGGGGCTTGGTTTTTATGCCTTGTTTTTAGCTTGTTTTATTCACCAAGGGCTAGTGGAGGTCCTCTTTCATTCAATGCCCAAGTCTACCTTGAGACTTCAAAGGTAATCATCCACTTTTATACCTTAGAACACATTTTAAACCTAGGTTTTCATTCCTTAAGGTTAGTGTATTGTTTAGCACTCATGTGAGTCATTGAATGTTGATTAGAACATTGGCAATGGAAATCTAAGTGGGTGGCCGAAAATGAAACAAAGAAACCAAGGAGGGAAGTGTGAGGAGAAGCTTGGAAGAACAAGGTAAATTGCTTACCTAATGGTGGTCTAAGTTTAAGGAATGAGTTTTAGATGAGTACTAATGTAGCTTAAAGCTTACATTAGGTAATGGGTTATATAACCTAAGAAAAAAAAAGGAATTTAAACAAGCTTATGAACTTGTGACTAAGGAGCCAATGGGAATGAGTTAGCAAGATAAGTATATGGTGAATTAAGAGAACACTTAAATTACTATGGGAGCATTGTTGTGTGTATTTGCAGGTTGAAAGCTTTTATATGTGGGAAATTCAGTGTTTAAGTTTAAGTCATTTAAGGGCCTAAGAGCCATGTCATTTAAGAGCCTTAGTGCTATGCAATTTAAGATTATTGCATTATGTTGAGTTTATTATGAATGAGTTGATTTGGGTGAGAAAAATAAGATGAGGAAGGATTTGATGTGTGTGAGATGATTGAATGAGAAAAACAATGCATTTGGGCGTGATAATATACTAGAGGAGTTATGGCGAAATTTAAGTAGGAAACAAAGTGTTTGGTGGTGGTTGTGAATTAATATGACCTAGGATTTACTAGGAGTCATTAAAGGAAATTTGAGTGAAATGAGTTAACAAAGTTGTTCTTGAAGTTTAGAATGGCCTAGAATTGTTTAGGAGGGATTAGAGGTTTGGAGGGTGTAATTTGTGTACCAAGAATGTTTACTAAGGGTTTGAGTGTTCATGATTTTATTAAGGGTGAGAAACTAAACGTTGGGTGTAGTAATATACTAAGGAAGCCATGTCAAAATTTGGAGAGGGAACTAAGTGTTTAAGGTGTTCTAAGGAGATTTATGACTAAGGATGTTATAGTAAACATTAAAGGTTGTTTTTGGTGAAAGTGGGTAAGCTATGGAGTTCTTGAGTAATAGGAAGACCTAGTGGTGTCTAAGAGGGACTAGGGGTTACAATGGTGAATTTAAGGCACCAAAACCATGGTTAAGGAAGCTTGGAAACTTGTACAAAGTTTGAAGGAAGAATAAGATATAATGACTCATAAGGATGTAAGCATGTGCTAGATTATATATAGTTTTGAGAAGTTTGAGTAAAGCAAGTGAGTATGCAAAATGATGCTTGAGGAGTAGTTAAGAAGGTTGTGAAGAAACACTTGGGTTAGTTGAAGTTTTAGGCAAAATTTATATGTTGGAAGTGTAAGAAATTAAGTATTAAGTGTTAAGAGTTTTGTAAGAAATTGAGTGTCAAGTTTGGTGATTTTTGAGGAAGGTTTAGTACATGTTTTAAGGTGTTTAAACATGTAGGAAACATGTGGAAAGATTGTGGAATGTGGGAAAAGATTGGGGTGAATTTGGAGTTCAAAATGAGGAGAAAAGCACTTTGGAAAATAGGTTCTGCTGTGGACCGCCCCTAGGGACCGCCCCTGTGGGGAGGTCCAGGCAAATCGTGCAGAAAATTAGCTTCTGGTTGGGACCGCCCCTGGGGACCGCCCCAGTGCAGGGCGGTCCAGTGCAGAGAAAAAGAAAAATTTTTGTTTTTGGCTTCTAATGATGGGGGATTGAATGGTAATGGTTGTAGATGATGTTTAGGCCTTGTTGGTGACATGTAAAGGCCTTAAGAGGTGTAAACAAGTGTGAGGTGTAATGAGAAGTGATTAACTTATATGATTAAGTTTAAATTACAATGACTTAGTGGTCCAACATTAGGGAGTGATGATGATTAGAAAGATAAGCATATAATGACTTAAGAGATTAGGGTAAGTAAATGATATTAAGTGTTTAAGGTTAAGTTGGTAAGAATTTAAGAAGAGCTAGATGGAGATTGATATGTAATGATAATATAGGTTGTTTAAGACATGTTTGTGAGTGACAATGATAATTAAGTGGGTGAATAGGTATAAGGAATGAGGAGAAGTGATTCACTTAAGATTAAGTTTATAAGAACTTAAGTGGTATTTAGTTGGAAATCATTAGTGATTAAGTAAGCTAGGTTAATTAAAAGTAATTAACCACCAAATTCGATGAATGTTTTAGGGTTTGAGAATTTGGACTCCAGAGGAGAGTAAGCAACCGAACGACCAGCGGTGAACGGTACAGTTCTTCTTGTGACCTGCTTGCTAACGAGGTGTCCCTCGGCTTGTGTGCTATTGTTTTGTGTGCTCACTAAACAAGATAAAGCATGCAACCGGAATATTATGATTATTGTATTGTTGTGTGATGTTTGAAAACTAACACAACATATCGTGGGAACTTACTAACTAACGTTTAGTAAGGAATTGAGTGAGACTAAGGAACGCTCCCTAATATGGGACGATATGAACCGAAAGAGGTTAACCAACAAACAAGGTCTTGAGATTACTTCTAACTGGAACTTGAGTGAGGAAACCCGGGACCGATCTCCGGTCATGCATGCTAAGGAAAGGGGGTCGGTATCTATAGCAGATTCGACTCCCGATTAAGGACTTGTCTTCGGACTTGTAGCCTAGGGCCGGTTGCCGGCTCAGCTACGCTGGACTCCCGTCCAGAGTAGGTGGCATTAAGATGGTGCGGTGGGATCACCTAAATCCCAGGTTCGAACTAAGCTACAACCATTCCCCTCCAGGAACGGTTTGTATACTGAGATTAAGTTGAGATTAAGATTAAGGTAAGGATAAGATAAGTTGCAACCATTCCTCTTTAAAGGATGGTTTGTATTACTAAGACTAAGATAAGCTACATCCACTCCTTATTAAAGGGTGGTTGTTTCTAAGATTAAGATAAGATTAAGATTGAGGTGAGATAAGGATGGACTAAGATTAAGAGGGAACATTACTTAAGGAGTTAAATAACTAACTCTCTAATTAAGGGAACGCATTTAAGTCGTTCATTGTGTGTGAACTTTGATTGTTCATATTTGGATTGTTGTTTACAGCATTTACTATTATGTTGTGCATCTAATCAACCTCCATGCTATCGACAATTAGTCGTCGTAGCCACGTTAGCTTGGGGGCCATGAGAGGATCGTACCAGCATTCGTGCTGACCCCCTTTGGGGGCTGTTTTTACTACACAGGTGAACATCAGGAGGCGGCCGTCGCGAGAGTAAGATGGGGTACAAGCGTTACGGGTTAAGTGTGGCCTACGAGTTGTGCATGTACACTCATATGGCATTATGAGTTAGTAAGATGTATAGGATGTGAGGGGATTGTAAGAAGGATATGTATTTGGCTAAGGTTAACATGTACTAATGTTCGGTATATTCTGTAGTCAGACCGCGGCAAGGTCCTGGAATGTATTTGTATCCGCTGCAGAGTTTGTATATATGGTGATAAGTTTGTGATAACCACGATTGGATCGAGATGGGGTGTTACAATATTATATGAATTTAACCAAGGATTATTTTATGATCTCTAAGATACAAGTTCTCAGTTAGAACTGAATAAATATACAAAGTTCTCGGAAGTTCCCGATGTGGGTCCCATAAAGGCTCGGGAATGCCTAGGAGGAGTGCCAAGGTGGCACGAACCCCTGTATAAATTATTCTTAGAGTTCCTAAAATTATTATAAATCATTCAAAACAGAATTTCCAAGCTACTTCTTCAAAAATAAACAAAGAGCTCGGGGGGAATTTCTTAACGCTCCTTTTACCTCGGGAGTGCCCCCTTTAGCCCGAAAATTGAGTTACAAGTTTATATAACCCCATATAACTCAATGTAACACCTTAATATATTATTATTGACTATAAACAATGTCAATAAACACTTGGAAGTCATAGCGACTAATTAATTCCCAAAAAAATCATTAAAGCACTAAAACGCACCTTCGGGTGTCACGAAAATGCATTTTTACACAATTGCCTTGAAGTTTTTGAGGAGCCACGAGTTGATAAACATAAAAGTGGATAAAATGAACATCTAAATCAATTGATGGCAGTACTAAATTCATAGTACAAATGGGGGCGATTTTTAGGACAAAAAGATACCTAAAATCAACATTTTTACCTTAAAACTTTCATCTTTTACCATAATAAAAATGTACCAATTAAATGCTGGAACCTATTACACATATTAGTATGGTCTTAGTAAAATATAATGTGATAGAAATTAAATGAAAAATTAATCCCTAATGGCCTCCATTCCATGCGTGAATATGGCTAGTTTTTGACTAGTTTTAAAAAAAATAATATAATAATGTCTTATGCAAGTATGACTCATCCTAGCATTAGATATATGTTAATGTAATCAATATAATCTGTCAATGAAGCTTTCCCCACCGTAATACCTGCAGAAGAATAGCTAGGAGACAAGAGAAGTTAATTTAGCAAATAATCAAACTAAAAGCACTAAGCTAATCTAGCCTATAAGCTATGGCAATTAATTAATAAACAGCCATGTTCCATCCTATATAGCAGCCGATTATCTCCATTACAAGGGGGATCAATTACCTTATATTAATCAAAAGAAACTTACCTAATTTAGCATGATCATTTAGATTGCAAATTAACAAAACAAATCTAATCTCCTAGCATGCTATTGCCGTGAACATACATGAAATAGAGCTGCTGATATACTCCAGCTGTACGAGCACACCTGCAGGGATAAAACAAATTAGCAGCATTAATATGACTAATACAAATAAAGGCCTAACACTAGACTAACCTATTAGCCGTATGGCTACAAAGTAATGGAGCTGTTACCTCCATTATTTCCGATTCCACCTGCAGGAAATAAGAACAAGATTAATGTTGTATAATTAAGCTTAGTGGAGACAAGTACCTAACTAATATTAACATGATTGCCTAACTTTACAATTAACAAATCTAACAACACTCCTATGACTACTTTTAGCCGTAAGGCTACATGAAATGGAGATGCTTGTGTGCTCCATATTACCGATCACTTCCACTGCAGGAATGAAAACAAATTAGTGTTATTAATCTATATAACAAATCTGGAGTAATTACTATGCTTAATATAAAGCAACAATATTAAACTCCAAGACTCCATTCAGCCGTAGGAAATGGAGCTGCCTAGTTGCTCCATGTCAACCGATCACACCTAAAAAAAAAGACAAGTTAAGTGCTGGTGATTAAACTTAATTGATTCAAAAAGAAGATAACAACTTACATTGTCTAGTCATCTTATCATAAAACAAACAACAAAGCTTCAATTATATCCCTCCATTACCGTAAAATAAGAGGGCATTAGGAGACAATAATGAACAGATTTTTCCAAGCCTAATTAAACAAATCAAATGACATAAAATAATGGCTTAAGAGAAGCCAATGATTTCCAAGTCTAATCCTTTCCAAGCTTGCCATATACTTACGAGAGTATAGGCTCATTTCCTTGCCATAGTACCGATTGGTAAGTTCATCCAGCTCTCTCTCTTTTCTTCATTCTCTAAATCAATTCCTAAGTTCTAATAACTCCACTAATGGAGAATTAAATTCTTACACCATTTCTATGTAAATTCCTAGTTAAATCTATCAAGTCTTGAAGCAAGAAATCATCCTATGAATTTCTACAATTTTCGCCAAGCATATATGCTCCAAGGAGGTTCCTAAATTCAACAACAACACAAGGAACAACAAGATCAAGTTAAGGTATATTCTTATGTTGAGAAACCTAAATAAATTCCTTATAGTATTTTCAAAAATTTAGGAACTTCTAAACCAATATTTTCTTCATTATTTCATGAAGGAAACTTGGATCTACAATCATCACAAGGTGTATCAAAAATACCTTGTTAAACTGCTAAGGTAAACCCTTGTAAAATTACTACAAATATTATTTATAAACCCTTGTTAGAAGTCTAACAAAAAAGATCTCCTACATGTGTACAAGGAGTTCGAATTCTTTACATCAATATAGCATTTGGAGAGCTTGGAAATTCAAGGAAAAATCAAGTACAAGAATTGTCTTGATTTAAGGGTAAGTTTACATAATTAAGTTTTATTAAGTATAAGCTTAATTTGAGCTTCAAACTTTGGTATAAAAATTATGTTTAAGCCATGTTAATAATAAGGCCGAAAATTATTGAGTTGAAATACCAAGAAAATAATTTATAACATATAAAGTAAGATTATTGCCTTAAGGTATAAAAAAATGTGTCACAAGAATTAATTAGGATACACATATATTAAAACCGAAATATCTAAGGATAATACGTTCTATTTTTAGTTTATAATCATTCTAAGTCATTAGTATAATTTTTAGAAGTGTTATATGGCTTATATACATTTATATGTATTTATTATAAGGTTTAAAGCAAGTTTTAAAACGATATAGTAAAATAAAATTTGAGCCGAGAATGAAATACATTATTTGGGTGATTTTCGAAATATATAAGTATATTAACTTATATTAAATTTTGGGAGTATTAAAAATAGCTACAAGTATTTGTATGGCTAGTTTAATAAGTTATGTGGCTAAAATGTAAATTTTGAAAAGTATGGAGTACAAATAATAAAAACCGAAAACATAAGGAGCTGTTTGATATATTATTATAATATAAGGTTGGAATAAATATTGTGAATTTTGGTGAATTTAAATAAGTGTTTAAGTGTTAAAATGACATTTTATAAAGTTTTGGGGTTTAAAAGTGAATAAAGGAAAATATAAGTGAAAACCGAAAAGTTAAAGGATTTATTGGTAATTTATAAAGGTTGGTGGTATTAATTGTAATTACCGAAATTAGTAAGAGTATTTGGTAATTTGTAAAAGTAAGGTGGTTAATTAATAGTTACAAAGGTTAATGTGGGTAATTAGTAAATTATAAAAGTATATGGTTATTGGGTAAGTTATAAAAGTTAATGGGATCAATTATGATTACCGGAAATTATATGTGGTTATTTAGTAAATTATTAAGTTGTTGGGTATAATATAAATACCGAATTAATAAGGTTGGTTTTGTAATTTAATAAGGAAAGGAAGTGAAACTAGTTAATATAATGTATTATGGAATATTAGGAAATAATATAAAGTTTATGAATTAAAGGTGGTTATAACATAATAACTAAATGATATGATATAAATGATAAGTTGGAGTAATTATGAGTATGCGATTAATGAGGTAGAGATATACCGTATAAATGATAATTCATTATCACATGTGGGCTTCACATAAAATAATGAACTACTAGATTATCTAGAACCACTGTTAGAATAACAGGGGAAAATAAATAACATACAGAGTTATTATACAACGAGTATAAACTCTACAGTGACAATACTGTAATATTTAATGAATAGTTGTATTAATATTACCCGGTATTGCATGTTTAAATAACAGCGTACGGGAAGAGACTACTGAACAGGAGTTTATCAAGCTAACAGTTTCTTGGTGAACGGTATGTTAATTGTGTGGTCTGAATGTCCTAAGGATTGTCCTAAGGTCCAGACATTTTGTGTTTAATTATCAAGAGTGATATCTATGATTTTTATGTGATTGATATGGTGTATTGTATGTTGTTATGTGTCTCTGATTGTCTCTGAGGGCTTCCTCAGTTCAACTTCTGTGTGATCTGTGATAAGATTGTTTGTCTGAATGTGATAATTAATATGCATGAATTGTATTTATAGCTGCTTATTATTTACTGTTGTCGAGTTAACAGTATTGGTTCGTATATAAGAACCTATTTATAAAACGAACTAGCGGCTATGGTGCTATCTTATATGAAATATAAGGAACGTAAGTAAAACGTTGTAGCACTATGATAATAACATATACATATTATCTGAGACTTTTATACGGAGCATTGGCCTTTCTATACGCCGCTCTCGTATCTAACACTGGATCCTGAGTTTACAGACTCCGGATTGGACTAATGACCTTAGTCTGCTGTGTTAGAAAATTTGGTAATGCGATGCGATGGTATAAATAATTAAATAATGAATGGAAGTAAAGCCAAGAGGATGTGTGTAACACCCCTACTATTAATACAGTCATTAACGTCCAATCTCCTTACTCATCAGATGCTCGCAGCGGATATATGCTTACATACAATGGGTGGTACAATGCCGTTAGTCACCCACGTGACTAACAAGGCTACTGATTCTACATACAGCATCGGTCTGATGGACCGGAATCCCGAGTACTACGAATCTACAATACAATACTCATTTACCACTACTATACATCTGCATTCAATACAATACTCCAAGTACCAATATAATCTACATACCGAGTTTACTAGGATCCTTATACAAGTATAATACCTCTTCCAAGTTCATACATACTCACTAAGAGACTACTTACTACCCATTCCTCACTACCACCTTACTTTCTAATTACAAGGGCGTGCCTCCGGTCTCTTCCTTGACCATATTCGCTTCGGGTACCTGCACACTAAAAAAAATGTCCCCCGAAGGGGTCAGCTTTCGCCGAGCATGATAACCGCATACCCCGCGTACTAGTGAGGGTACGCCGACCACTTGGTCGAATACATGTGGTTCATTTATTCATACATACATGCATACATGCTTTCATACATATACTACGATACTCTACGCAAAGAACACATACATACACTTCAATGCATACACTTCAGTTCATACATAGTAATCCACATAGCCCAACGATACATACTTACCTTTCTGAATTCCGTGATACCCAATACAATATACAATACATACGCAATTCATACACAATCCAATAATTTGTTAGCCCATATTGGTCCACCCGGGTTAATCGGGTGGAGATTACTCTTTTACTCATTTACTCCATACATACACATACATACTCATTCTCATACTCATACATACTTACTTACTCTTACTCTTACTCATGTTAAGTCGTCGGGACCTCCGGCCCGGGGACTACTCCGTCCCACCACCGGGATTTACTTGGTTCACTAATCCAGGATGCTACCCACTTAAGGGATTTGGGCCGTGGACCAGCTTACGAACCAGGAATCGGATCCAACCTCTTGTGTCTCCTCATCCTCACGCGTGGCCGAAACTATATCGGACTTCTACTCATTCCGGTTTACTCACTTAAGTTAGGAGTTAGATAGTTAGGAATTTAGTAGAAGTCAACACTCAAGCCACATTCACAAATACATTGCTCAATATACGTTCATACGAAATACAATACAATACATAAGTACAATACAAGATTCATTTACACCACATCATCATTCATATCATATTTCATGAATTATACAAACTATTGTTCAAGGGAAACTACCAAGAACAATGTAAACAAACACAAGTATGTGCAATTTAGTCCGGTTCGTGCATTTATCTTATTGGTGGTCAAATAAACACACAAATCGGGGTAACCAGATTAGGATACAGGGCATGAAGAAATCATACCTTTCACCGTTGTACTTGTATCCCAACGTTCCTCCGGTATTCACAATTCAAATCCTATGATATACATACATTCAAATGATTAACCTAACTATTATTACTTAATTCGTACTTCTATGTCCTCACACTTCTTATACTTACACATTACTTATTTACTTTTCTTTACCTTAAGTTTTACTTTCTTACTTAACTTAGGCTTACTTTCATACATGTACATGTATATGTGGATATACATACATATATATATATATACATATATATATATATATACATTATTATTTAAATTTTTTTTTTGTCGGACCGGACTTGCGACCGACCTTGCAAGTCCGGTCCATTCCAGTAGCTCAGGTTACGGAAATTTTTCTGGCCGACCGGACTTGCATGTCCGGTCGCAAGTCCGGTCCATTCCAGAAGGTTTCACCGGGGAATTTTTCTGGTCCGACCGGACTTGCAAGTCCGGTCGCAAGTCCGGTCGATTCCAGTAGCATTCTGACGGGAAAATTTTCTGCCCGACCGGACTTGCAAGTCCGGTCCAGTCCCCAGTAATTGCATTTAATTCCTGTTTTCAGTCCTCTCTTTCACCCATTACTTCCCCTTGTTCCTACACTTATTCCCATGTATACACTAATTAAACCTCCTAATACACCTTAGTTCATTCACCAATCCGTTACTAAATCCTCCAAACAACTTACACAATTCCTCACTTCCTTTCAACACCTACAATAGTTTCTCCAAGTGGTTTTTGCTACAGATTTTGGGTTCTTATTTCTCCCATGTATAGTTTCCCTCTCCTAATGCCATCTTACCATTCCAATTCATTTCCAAGCAACTACAATATCTATACCCAAGTCCAACTCTCCATTTCGCCAAATCTTGTACACTCATTCCTCCTAGTTTCCACAATGCACTTAAATACTTTTTGCTACAGATTTTGTCATTTACACTCCTCTTCTATGTCATTTCTAGCACTCCCAATGCATTAGAATACACTCTCTATCTCTCTCAACTTACCCTCTATTTTCCTTAATCAAAATCTGTTACAACACACTTTATTCACCTAGTTTTTAATTCACTAAGTGTTTAATCTTAGGCAGATCTTGCCATAACTTCCCCTACAATTTTACACTCTCACCACACATTCTAATTCACATTTCAATGCTTATTCCACCTGTTGCAATAGACATCAATATACAAGCTCCCATACATTATACCAATACTAAACAATCACTTAAAAATTCCTGCACTTAAACATTCAATTCCCAATCTGTTTTGACAGTTTTAAAATGTCTTTTAAGGTTTAAAATACTTGCACTCTTTTACACATTATACTACTAATGCATTACCATTTCCAATACTCATTTCAATCCTCTAAAAACTGTTACATACATACATATATCAAGCTACACAAAAGAGCAATCTTACCTTGCTTTTCTCTAGCTTTTCTTTCTCTTCTTCCTTCTTCTTTCTCTACCGATTTTGAATTCTCAATCCACTAGCACTACAACCATTCACATACACCTTTCAATACTATGAACTAACCCTAACCATTAATCAAGCTTTAATCTAGGTTTTAGGGTTTAGAAAATTTATTACCTTTCAAGAGCACAAGAGCTGTTTGGGGTAGCTCAAGAACAAGGTTTCTCACACCACCAAAATGCCAAAATCGGCTGGACATACAAGAGACCAAACAAGGTTTAGTCTAAATTTTCGTTTTGCCATTTAGGCTAGAAAAAGATGGAGTTTTTGAAGATATTTTTACCTTAGAAGAACAAGGAGAACAAGGGCCTTCTAATGGTGGTGTTGAAGCTCCAAATGGGGTATACCCATAAAATCGAAAGTGGTTGTTTTTGGATTTTGGAAAGATGGAAATGTAGCTCTTGAGGAGAGGATTACAATGGTGTAATTTTTACAATTTTTGGAGAAGTTTGGAGGGAGTTACAAAGGAGAGAAGAGTGGTTTTTGTGAGGTTTCTCTTATTTTCCATGGCTGTTCGGTGAGCTTGGGGAAGAAGAAGGAAAATCAGAGAAGAAGGAGAAGAGGGGTTCACGTGAGAGAGGGGGAAATGAGATAGGAGGGAGAATTGTGAGAGTGTGGGGTAAAGTAATAAAGAGAGAGGGTTGCTTTATTATTTTTGTTTGTTTGTAAATAGAGAGGAGTTAGTGAGTGTGTGAGAGTGAGAGGGGGAGCCGGCTGGCATACACACACACAGTTCACTTTTTATTTTAAAAGTGGACACATAAGTTTGTGTTATTTATGTTTCTACCCCACAACTTCCCGTTTTTGACAGTTTTTACTAATCTCTCGTTTTATTGATTTTATTGGTTCTAAAGCTTCACTAATATTTATTAATGATTATTTAGTTGACCAGAATTGTTACGAGTCTATTTGACCCGCTTAAAGACACGTTTTCCCGGTTACCTCGAAAAACGCGCTTTAATGTTCATTAGTGATTTTAATCCGTTTTAAGGATCCGTTTTCTTCGGGATTTGTTCCTCATATTATTCAGACTTGATTAAGCCTTTACAATCCTTACAATATGCTAACCGAGGTTTCATACCTCCTATGGTTATTTAACGCTTATTTAGCGTTTTACGCTTTTTAAGCGTTTCTTTATTTCTTTTGGATTTATTTTCCCTTACCAATATTACTTAAGCATTATTAGGCTCTTAATTACCTATTAGGATAATTTAATCGCCATATTTAAGGTCGGGGTATTTCAATCTACCCCCCTTAAGAACTTTGTCCTCAAAGTTGTTCGAGGTTATAGGATTACTGTACTTACTCCTTTATACTTGTCTAATGCCAGAGTCATACATCCTTCCTCCTTACAATTCCCAAATCCCTCAAGGTTCCTTCATACCATACCATACCATGCCAATGTACTATAATTACTCCAATCCGCATTCCTACCAGCCATCCGGTTCCTCATTACAAGCTTATACATACATACAGTGCAAAGCTATTCCCAAAGCAATGCAATACACATACAATCCCTCAGGCACTACGGTTATCTAGACACAGGACTCCTCTATGTCCCGCTGCCTTTGGAATAATACAACATGCTACACTACTATCTTCTCCGGTATAACTTCCAACAATTACTTACTCTCCAGTCTAAGAAAATTCTTTTACAACTACTAATTAGAAATCTTTCTAAAGCATACAACTCCAAATTCCAATTTATACTCATTACTTCTATCCTAAGTGTGATTCTTGTGACCACTTAAGGGGAGCTTCAAGAATCATTCGACCCTGATGTGATCAGCATCAGTGTTGAACTATCTTTCCACCCCAATTTGTGTTCGGTTTCCCTTGATCTGATCAGGATCAAGTTCGACTTCCCACATCAGGTTCAAACAAGCAAATAATTCAATCATTTTCATGTTTTATCTTTTTACTCTTCCTAGTCATTCATACATCTCCAAAGGATGGAATCAGTCCATCAATCATCCTCACTCTATTTCCCAAATGCTTTACTCCATGGTTCAATCCTAATGCTCATTTCCTCAACCTTCACTACTTCCGTCCATTACTCACCATCATATCCTATATTCTAACTAAGGAATACATCATTTCTGAGATTTAGTTGACTTCAATTATTTCAAATGTTTTACTTACGATTCTACTACTCATAAACCTCATTCATCTACTGTCCTCCTTCATTTCGTACTACTTCTTCCAAGGTTACAATACTCGTGGAGCTCCGTCCACTACTCATTACTTTTCTTTTACTAATACTCTTACATTGGTGTTACGAGATAGATATATCCATTCCATGGTATTTGCATGTTTAATGCCTAGTTACCATAATTACAATATGAATGAGTACTTATGTTTGTTTAACATAGTACCAATCATTGATTTGATTCTCATTTGTGCTATGCACATTACGGTTTAAGTGTTTTAGTCATAAAACTTACATCAAGCGGTTTTCGCTCTACCCCCCTTAAAAGGGATTACGCCCACGTAATCTACCATATGTTATTATTATTAAACATTGGTTTAATCAATTTGGGCAATCTGAAGCGTTTAACTTCACTACGGTACACTATACAATATACTCTGGTCAAAGGGGTCTTAACCATACCAATGGTTTAGTCTTTGCACCAAGAATTCCTATATGAGTTTATTTAACTCACAATCAATTTGGTTCTAGCCTATTAGGCTTTAAGGCATTAATAGCCAATCTCGCATACTTACTAGGGCCCACTAGCTTCTGCTGCGCGACCCTGATAGCCTTAGTGTTTAATTCACTCTTTGGTATTTATAGATGTGTTACTCATCGCCTTTTATCCCTTTTTGTGGGAATAAGGTTTACAAACAAGTGTGGTATTCTTTTACCGCCTTTTAACTCAACGAGTTTAGATTATAACCAGCTTCCTGGTAATCTATTATACATACTATCTGTACTCTCACGATTATTCGTTAAGTTCTTCCAACTTATTGTTGGCGAGGCTAAGCCACTATTAAGTTATAGTGCTTCCTCTGTTGTCAATAGCTTCTGAATTATACCAGTTCTTCTGGTTCAGTACCAGTGTCCTTTACTTGTATGACCTTGCATTTCTATGCGTCGGTCCTAGTGACTTTCTTAAGTCTCCTTTCACCTTTATTCCATTGGAATTCACATTTTGTGATTGTTAGTGTATTGTACACTCTTCGTGCTTCTTTGGCCTTAGGCTGCACGGTTTAGTGCTAAGCTTGCTTAACTGGCTAGTGCCATGTTTGTTGGTGAAAGAAAGTTTTACTACGGTTTACATCCTCCATATCCCTAGCCATCCCATTAGATCATTAGCTGAACAAGTGCAATACCAAAACACTCAGTCATACAGAGTGCAGAGGCGTAAACGCTTGACAGTGAGTCACTTATGTGATAGGAAAGAATATTTCTGTGTGTCATCTCATACTTATACTCCGTGTTATTGCTTAACTACTCCCTCATAGCGGTCGCTTGTTGCGTACCGTGTTCTTACTCACTGTACAACATTGTCTTTACTGTTTCTGTTACTGTGATAGTTTCTCTTTACTCATTGCCATTGTCATTGGCACCATTTCCTTAAGGTGTGTACACTGAGGGTTTCCCCTGTTCGTGTATGACGGTTGTCGTAGCATACCGCCATGTGATTATTTCCCAATGTGGAGATGTTTATTCAACTTACGTTTTATGTGTAGGTTAGCTTATCTCACATTTATCATCATTTGTGACATAATTTACCAAGTATCTTGGTTGATAACGGATGAAGTAGTTTATCGGGTTACAAGCTCTCTTGAGCGCTGGTCATTCATGGTGTGCAATGTGCATTTCCGTTGATTGTTTTGACAATTATTGTCTTCCAGTGCTGAGCATTGGTTATAGGCTCTAGCTGTGTAGTTCTACTTGTATGTACATTGCCGGGACATCCCATGAAACTTCAAGGGTTTTCTGTCCCGTTCTATCATTGGTAAATGAAGTTCTGGTTGAGAGGTTGTTGCCACTCATAGGTCTCATGACAAGGTTTACCATGTGAGTATTTATGTAATGGTTCACCACATGCTTGGGTACATGAGGAGTATACTTACTCCCTTAAGTCGTAATGGTTTGGAAATCTCATTTCCTGATTCCATCGCCTCTTGGCAATATCTATATGCGTAGGCTTTACTGTTATAATAGATGGAGGCCTTTCTAAGGATTCACATCTTCACCACCTTGGTGGTCTTCGGTTAACGAGGGGTACTTCCCCTTGGGTTCTCGTAGTGTCCAAGTGTGGACTAGGCCATTGTTGGCGTTATCATGATTCTTATGCCTCTGTGCTACCATTGCTACAGAAGGCATGAGGGTGATTAAAAGCTTGTCAACTGTATACTAGACTGATGCTCTAGTGACAGTGACACTGAGTTGGCCATCACTCCAAGCCACTCGGGGTGTTGGGTTTGAGTTGATGGTCCAGTTGTTGATTTCTTGTCGTATGAGACAATATCTCTTGCAAGTCTTGTTATCAATGGTGTGGGTTATGCAACCGTTAAGGTTTACCTAACATAGTTGGTTGATGGCTTTTAAGCCGTATTGCAGCGAGCTATGCTCTTTGCAAGCTGCTTATACGTGTTTCCATTCCATGTATACTGTCATAGGTTGGAGATATTATTGGGCTCCATGGTAAGTCGTGGCATCACGCTTCCGTTCATAGGAGACCCTTTAGGCAATCAGGTGTTAATAGGTGCCTCTCAGTATTTTAGGGCATTTCCTGTTAAGTGAAATCCCTTCGGTGTCCTAACCGAGTGTTCGTTTTAGCTCCCGTGCTCATGTCATTACGGTTGTTCAACTGTTATTAACGCAGACACCCTCCAAGGATCGCTCCTGGGTGTTGTTAAATTATGCCGTTACTTCCGGCTAATGGTTATGATAGGTTGTCCACTGTACCGTCTTGTGGTATCGTTCTTGAGTTGTCCCTTTTTGGGTTGTAACGTCTCCCGTTCTTGGGTAGACTGTTTACACTTGCTCCTAGTGCTTAGGACTAGGTTTGATATCCCCTTCAATGATGGAGTATACTTGTGGTAATCTTGGGGTTGCTCTTGGGAATTCTGTCCCGTTTGTTGAGCATTGGTAGGTTCACATTAGGCATTCGCCTTCATGTGTTTAGGCTGGGCATTCCATCCAGCTGTCAGTAATTGCTTGGATTATTTGAGACATATCCAATGTCTATACTTTTTAGTCTGTGCCCTTTGCACTTCCTAGTTCTTACTCCTTATCTTCAGATGGGTCTTCTGAGTTCCTTTATGCTGAATTGTCTGAGGTGTCCAGTTGTTCTGGTTTGAACTCACTGATGGTCCGTAGAACGGAGCTGACTACTTCCCGTGTGTCGTACACTACATGTATACATACGTGGGGTACCATGCTGATACGTTACCACTTACCCGACTACGTGTCAGGCCCGCAAGCTCCTTCGGAGTGCGGTTGTCCCACATCCCGTAACGGGTACACTCGTAGTGTTCGTCACACGCCTAGGTGAAGTATTCTGTTGCCAACTCCTCTTGTATCATTCTATGATACTCACCATAATCATGTTGGTTCGGTTTTAAAATCCACGGTTTTTAAAGGAAGGTTGTGGTTTTGAAAAGACAATTTTGGGTTTTAAAAACAATGGTTCCGGTGTTAAAAGAAATCTCTCATGGCATAGCCATGTTTGAGGTCTTGACCAAGTCTAGCCTCTCGCTGACTGGTATGTTCTAAATACAGTGGTCGGGCCGTTAGGCCTTTCCAAGGTTCCATACGTCTGGTTGTTAGGATGTGTGATCCTGTGGTTGTTTCATTACGGTCACCGTACATTACTATGTACTTGTGACGTGTTAGTGTCCCTTTACATATCTCTGTCTTTACTGCACTTGCCGTGGCAAGTGCGTGGTACTGGTGGTTTTTTGGGTGAACCGATATCGGTCACGGTAGGGTTTTTACTGGTACTTGATAGTCTCATTGACTCTTCATTTGTTCTTATCGATGATTTACTTAGGCTAATTAGTCTTCTGAGTAACTTCTCAGTAAGCTTGACGTGGTCGTCACTGATCAGGGTACTTCTCCAATCCTTGGAGGTTCCCGTTCTATTTGGTTTAGTGTCGTTCCTTGTGGCTCGTTCCCACACATCTGTGGCGGTCACTGAGTCTCCCTTGTTTAGGTGCTACTCTTGTAGTCCTATCGGATCATATCCCGTGGATGTTTTTGTAGCTGTGTAAGCTGTGCTGGCCGGGTATTGTAACCTCTTCGGCGTTGTGGTTTTTGGAGTTAACCGTTCCTGACTATGTCCTTAGTCAGCTAGCATACCGTTGGTGGTAATATTCAAGTATTACCATCCCGTAGACTTGTGTCTCGGGTTCTGTTATTACTCCTTTTTCCATTTCATTGCACAGTTAGTGCTTCTTTCCTGCTGCTGGTTGTTTAGTTAGGTCTCGCGACTGCTAAGCACGTCGCCCCATGTTGTTGTAAGCTGCAGCCTCCTCGTGGTTGGTGTGCTCGTTCAACCGCTGTTGAGTGCGGGTATTGTGGTTTAACCGGGATCCATTTCCGGCTTCCAATCCTTGGAATTTACTATGTGTCGGTTCTTGTTTACTGTGTGATTGCTTCACAACTGCCAGATCGGGTTTCCCCGAGTATGAGAGGACTTTCCTTCTCTCTGGCGTCCTTTCCCTAGTTACACAGTGGGGTTTGCGGCGGGCGGGACTGGTATTGTAGGTATCCGGTACTCACCGGTAGTTCCTAACTAGCATATCTCTAATGCTAACACTCAGCCCTTAGCCCTAAGCTTCTAATTCCTAACTCGGTATTCCTAGACTCGGTATTTCCAGTCATCAGAGCGATACTTCGCTCTGATACCACTTTTTGTAACACCCCTACTATAATACAGTCATTAACGTCCAATCTCCTTACTCATCAGATGCTCGCAGCGGATATATTTACATACAATGGGTGACAATGCCGTTAGTCACCCACGTGACTAACAAGGCTACTGATTCTACATACAGCATCGGTCTGATGGACCGGAATCCCGAGTACTACGAATCTACAATACATCTTTCGTTTACCACATACCGCTACAATCTCCATTCAATACAATACTCCAAGTACAATACAATATAATCTACATACCGAGTTTACTAGGATCCTTATACAAGTATAATACCTCTTCCAAGTTCATACATACTCACTAAGAGACTACTTACTACCCATTCCTCACTACCACCTTACTTTCTAATTACAAGGGCGTGCCTCCGGTCTCTTCCTTGACCATATTCGCTTCGGGTACCTGCACACTAAAAAAATGTCCCCCGAAGGGGTCAGCTTTCGCCGAGCATGATAACCGCATACCCCGCGTACTAGTGAGGGTACGCCGACCACTTGGTCGAATACATGCGGTTCATTTTATTCATACATACATGCATACATGCTTTCATACATATACTACGATACTCTACGCAAAGAACACATACATACACTTCAATGCATACACTTCAGTTCATACATAGTAATCCACATAGCCCAACGATACATACTTACCTTTCTGAATTCCGTGATACCCAATACAATATACAATACATACGCAATTCATACACAATCCAATAATTTGTTAGCCCATATTGGTCCACCCGGGTTAATCGGGTGGAGATTACTCTTTTACTCATTTACTCCATACATACACATACATACTCATTCTCATACTCATACATACTTACTTACTCTTACTCTTACTCATGTTAAGTCGTCGGGACCTCCGGCCCGGGGACTACTCCGTCCCAACACCAGGATTTACTTGGTTCACTAATCCAGGATGCTACCCACTTAAGGGATTTGGGCCGTGGACCAGCTTACGAACCAGGAATCGGATCCAACCTCTTGTGTCTCCTCATCCTCACGCGTGGCCGAAACTATATCGGACTTCTACTCATTCCGGTTTACTCACTTAAGTTAGGAGTTAGATAGTTAGGAATTTAGTAGAAGTCAACACTCAAGCCACATTCACAAATACATTGCTCAATATACGTTCATACGAAATACAATACAATACATAAGTACAATACAAGATTCATTTACACCACATCATCATTCATATACATATTTCATGAATTATACAAACTATTGTTCAAGGGAAACTTACCAAGAACAATGTAAACAAACACAAGTATGTGCAATTTAGTCCGGTTCGTGCATTTATCTTATTGGTGGTCAAATAAACACACAAATCGGGGTAACCAGATTAGGATACAGGGCATGAAGAAATCATACCTTTCACCGTTGTACTTGTATCCCAACGTTCCTCCGGTATTCACAATTCAAATCCTATGATATACATACATTCAAATGATTAACCTAACTATTATTACTTAATTCGTACTTACTATGTCCTCACACTTCTTATACTTACACATTACTTATTTACTTTTCTTTACCTTAAGTTTTACTTTCTTACTTAACTTAGGCTTACTTTCATACATGTACATGTATATGTGGATATACATACATATATATATATATATACATATATATATATATAATCCATTATTATTTAAATTTTTTTTTTGTCAGGACCGGACTTGCGACCGACCTTGCAAGTCCGGTCCATTCCAGTAGCTCAGGTTACGGAAATTTTTCTGGCCGACCGGACTTGCATGTCCGGTCGCAAGTCCGGTCCATTCCAGAAGGTTTCACCGGGGAATTTTTCTGGTCCGACCGGACTTGCAAGTCCGGTCGCAAGTCCGGTCGATTCCAGTAGCATTCTGACGGGAAAATTTTCTGCCCGACCGGACTTGCAAGTCCGGTCGCAAGTCCGGTCCAGCCCAGTAATTGCATTTTAATTCCTGTTTTCAGTCCTCTCTTTCACCCATTACTTCCCCTTGTTCCTACACTTATTCCCACATGTTATACACTAATTAAACCTCCTAATACACCTTAGTTCATTCACCAATCCGTTACTAAATCCTCCAAACAACTTACACAATTCCTCACTTCCTTTCAACACCTACAATAGTTTCTCCAAGTGGTTTTTGCTACAGATTTTGGGTTCTTATTTCTCCCATGTATAGTTCCCTCTCCTAATGCCATCTTACCATTCCAATTCATTTCCAAGCAACTACAATATCTATACCCAAGTCCAACTCTCCATTTCGCCAAATCTTGTACACTCATTCCTCCTAGTTTCCACAATGCACTTAAATACTTTTTGCTACAGATTTTGTCATTTACACTCCTCTTCTATGTCATTTCTAGCACTCCCAATGCATTAGAATACACTCTCTATCTCTCTCAACTTACCCTCTATTTTCCTTAATCAAAATCTGTTACAACACACTTTATTCACCTAGTTTTTAATTCACTAAGTGTTCTAATCTTAGGCAGATCTTGCCATAACTTCCCCTACAATTTTACACTCTCACCACACATTCTAATTCACATTTCAATGCTTATTCCACCTGTTGCAATAGACATCAATATACAAGCTCCCATACATTATACCAATACTAAACAATCACTTAAAAATTCCTGCACTTAAACATTCAATTCCCAATCTGTTTTGACAGTTTTAAAATGTCTTTTAAGGTTTAAAATACTTGCACTCTTTTACACATTATACTACTAATGCATTACCATTTCCAATACTCATTTCAATCCTCTAAAAACTGTTACATACATACATATATCAAGCTACACAAAAGAGCAATCTTACCTTGCTTTTCTCTAGCTTTTCTTTCTCTTCTTCCTTCTTCTTTCTCTACCGATTTTGAATTCTCAATCCACTAGCACTACAACCATTCACATACACCTTTCAATACTATGAACTAACCCTAACCATTAATCAAGCTTTAATCTAGGTTTTAGGGTTTAGAAAATTTACCTTTCAAGAGCACAAGAGCTGTTTGGGGTAGCTCAAGAACAAGGTTTCTCACACCACCAAAATGCCAAAATCGGCTGGACATACAAGAGACCAAACAAGGTTTAGTCTAAATTTTCGTTTTGCCATTTAGGCTAGAAAAAGATGGAGTTTTTGAAGATATTTTTACCTTAGAAGAACAAGGAGAACAAGGGCCTTCTAATGGTGGTGTTGAAGCTCCAAATGGGGTATACCCATAAAATCGAAAGTGGTTGTTTTGGATTTTGGAAAGATGGAAATGTAGCTCTTGAGGAGAGGATTACAATGGTGTAATTTTTACAATTTTTGGAGAAGTTTGGAGGGAGTTACAAAGGAGAGAAGAGTGGTTTTTGTGAGGTTTCTCTTATTTTTCCATGGCTGTTCGGTGAGCTTGGGAAGAAGAAGGAAAATCAGAGAAGAAGGAGAAGAGGGGTTCACGTGAGAGAGGGGGAAATGAGATAGGAGAGAATTGTGAGAGTGTGGGGTAAAGTAATAAAGAGAGAGGGTTGCTTTATTATTTTTGTTTGTTTGTAAATAGAGAGGAGTTAGTGAGTGTGTGAGAGTGAGAGGGGGAGCCGGCTGGCATACACACACACACACATTTCACTTTTTATTTTGAAAGTGGACACATAAGTTTGTGTTATTTATGTTTCTACCCCACAACTTCCCGTTTTTGACAGTTTTTACTAATCTCTCGTTTTATTGATTTTATTGGTTCTAAAGCTTCACTATATTTATTAATGATTATTTAGTTGACCAGAATTGTTACGAGTCTATTTGACCCGCTTAAAGACACGTTTTCCCGGTTACCTCGAAAAACGCGCTTTAATGTTCATTAGTGATTTTAATCCGTTTTAAGGATCCGTTTTCTTCGGGATTTGTTCCTCATATTATTCAGACTTGATTAAGCCTTTACAATCCTTACAATATGCTAACGAGCCTTACAATCCGTTTTAATGATTAAGAAGTACTATGAGTGTTCTAGGGTTGTCTTGATGAAAAAGGTGAGAATAAGGTGTTCTAAGGACTCATAATGACTGAGGCATTACTAGGAAGGATTTAGAAATCAAGAGAGTGTATAGGAATCTTTAGGACTTAGCAAATGTTGGTGCCAACTAGGAAGATAATGTGATGATGATGGAAGTTAGACTTGATAGGAACTTTAAGTAAATGTTTAAAAGAGTTCTAGATAGTGAGAGATGCTTGGGAGATGATGTTATAGTGGTGAAGAAAACATTTGGCATAGTGGTTACATTAGGTATGAACCACCACAAAGAAACCTAGAGGAAAAACATTACAAGTGTTAGCATTATTACAAGGAAAAGCATAATGACTAAGATGGATTTTGGGGATGAATTAAGGTATTTTAAGGAGGGCTTAAGGTATTTGAGGTGCCCAATGAGGTTATAACATATTAGGATATATGAGGAAGTTTGGAGTTGAAAAGGAATTTAGAAACAAGTTTTTAGAGCCGACCGGCCTTAGGACCGGACTTGCAAGGTCGGTCGGGCTCTGTTACACTACCGGGAAATGTTTCTGGAATCGACCGGACTTGGGGGCCCGGACTTCCAAGTCCGGTCGGGCTTGTTTTGTGAGAGGAGAAATGTTTCTGGAATGGACCGGACATGGGACCGGACTTGTCAAGTCCGGTCGCATGAATTTAGTACGGATTATAAGTCTCTGGAATCGACCGGACATAGGACCGGACATGTAAGTCCGGTCGGAGTGAATTTTCCAACGGTAAAGGTACTGGAATGGACCGACTTGGCAAGTCCGGTCGGTAAGTCCGGTCGAGCCTAAAAATAAAAAAAAAAAAATTAATTTCTAAAAATGGTAATGGGTAATGAGGTATGCCCTTGGTAGGGTAGTAATGATTGGGACCCTAAGAACTTGAGGAATTAAGTTAAGATTAATATAAGTTTTAATGTTCAAGTTAAGTTTGTAAGATTAAGTGATAAAGACTTGGGAGGTTAGTGAATGGAAGTCCTTAGGGACTAAGTGAGTTAAGTAAGGTGCAAATAACTATAACCTAAAAATGAATGAATGTTTTAGGTTTGTGAGTTGGGACCCCGAAGAAGATTAGTCAAACAACGATCGACGGTGAACGGTACAATCCTTTTCGTGACCTGCTTGCTACGAGTGTCCCTCGCTTGTGTGCTATCTGTTTATTTCTATGACTAAAACGATAAAGCATGCAACCGGTTATATTGTTCTCGTTGTGATTGTGTTATATTTACACTAACCCGAGATTTGAGATTGTACTAACCAAGTTTAGTACTTACTGAGTTGAGAATAAGAGTTAAGTTGATGGTTGTTGGTTAATGCCCGATAAGGCTTAGCTAGCACATGGTGTTTAAGATGTCTACTAACTGGAACTTGAGTGAGGAAAACCCGGACCGATCTCCGGTCATGCATGCTAAGTGAAAGGGGGACGGTATCTGAATCAAGATCCGCCCTCCGCTTAAGGACTTGTCCTCGGACTTGTAGCCTAGGCCGGTTGCCGGCTCAGCTACGCTGGACTCCCGTCCAGAGTAGGTGGCATTAAGATGGTGCGGTGGGATCACCTAAACCCAGGTTCAATTAAGCTACAACCAATCCCTTCCAGGAAAGGTTTGTATATTGAGATTAAGATTAAGATTGAGATTAAGATAAGTAGGTAAGGAACTGAGATTAAGGAAATGAGACTAAGGAGGGGGTTACTAACCCACTTGATAAGGAACGCTTGAGTCGTTCATTGCTTGTGAACTATATATGTTCATCTGTGGTTATTGTTATTGCACTTCATATCATGTTTGTGTATGTAATCAATTTCCATGCTATCGACAATTAGTCGTCGTAGCCCCGTTAGCTTGGGGGCCATGAGAGGGTACCAGCATTCGTGCTGACCCCCTCGGGGCTATTTTACACTTGCAGTAAGAGGCCCATGAGGACGCACTACGAGAGTAGGAGCGGTTAGACTTAGGTGGGGACTTTTATTTGAGTTCGGGTTGCGCCTGTGCACCCGACTGTTCATATTAAAACGTTGTAAGTTTGAGATTATGATTGAGATACTAGTACTCGGATGGTCGTGGGATTGTGGATGTTAATGTTTTGAGCTGGATAAATATTTTGGTTAAGTATTGTATATATTAAGCCGGTATGTTCTAACGATCAGACCGTGGCAAGGTCCAAGTGTTGTATATTTCCGCTGCGACGTTTTCGATTAAGTGTTCAGATTGCGATAACCACGATAGGCTTTGGATGGGGTGTTACAAGTTCTTTAGCCCAAATAAGTTAACCATTTTGTTGTCTCAGTGGGCAGCCTTCAAGCCCAGTTGTATATTGTTTTCTGATTTGATTCAGCCTATTCTTTCTCACTTGGGCAAGATTGACTAAGCCCATTTCAGTTTGATTAATTTCGGCTTAGACCAGTCTAATTTAGACCAAATCCCAATCTTGCCCAGATTCTTATTTTGACCAATTTAATTGTCATTATCCCCAACCTAATTTTGACCTATCCCTACTTCAGTGCCTTTAAATCTCCAGAAATACCTATTCGCTCCTAGCTTTCCAAATTCTCGCCTTTGCCCCAAATTCTGCTAAATTTTAAATTCGCCCACCAAATTCCCAATTTACAATTTTGACCAAATTTCATCTTTAATTTCCAGAAACTCTATTTTATTAACCGTAAACCTCAATTTGGAATTTTGGGAACCCTAAATCTATAACCATAACCATAGTGTACTCAAATTTGTGTCCCAGTTCGATTTAAATTTCAGAAACCTCAATTTTTTGGTTTAGCCCTAACTTGTGACCTAAATATAGTTTAGTATATCCAGAAAACTTAAATTTTATAATCTCACCCAAATCATTCCATAATTTTTGATTCTACAATCAGACAACCCTCATTTCGATTCAGAACCCTATATTGATTTCAAACCCTAGATTAGAAATCCCTAATTAAATTTCAAAACCCTAAATCGATTTAGGGTTTTATTTTCGCAATATAAGCACCCAATTGAATTTCAAAAACTCCTAATTAGAAAACCTAATCCACCAATTCAAAAAATACCTAATTCAAATTCGAAACCCTAAATCGATTTAGGGATCCATTCGTAACCAGAAGCAACATAATGCCACAATCAGATTCGAACAGTCCCAATACAGAATAACCAGAGTTTATTCAAGTTTTAGCAAGGGGAAATCGGCACGGCGTCGATAAACAGAGGGGAAAGGGGTTATTTCTACCCTAAATTACTACCTAAATCTAGCTAAAAATCAAAACAAAAATGCTAAACCGAAAAAAATAGATCGACTGTTGTACACCTTTGATTCCCAAAAGTAATTGCTCTAGCTTTTCGGGCATCTTGTTCTCTCGGTTGTTCTTGCGGTTCCTCCAGGTTCGACTCGGTTTTTTGGAGTTCTTGGTCTCTGTTTTCGACCCAGAAGAATGAAGAGAGACGCGACCGTGGGTTAGGGTTGGAGACCGAGAGTGAAGCAAAGAAGAATGAAGGAGAGGTGCGAGCTATGCATCTTCCTCGTTCCGTCTAGTGTTGCAGATCGAGAAGAAAGGAAAGGATAGAGAAGAGGATTGAAGAGGCGTTGTGTAGTTCCTTGTTCTGGTTTTGGGTTAATCGTGGGTGAAGAGAGGCGGCCGATTCAAGGCTGGACTTAGGGTTTGTAAATTACCTAGTGCAGAGAATGAAGTTAGGGTTTGCAATTTTCAGGTTGGGTATATTACCGTGAGTGAAATGAAGGATGGGCCAGTTTTTCTTTCTTTTTTTTTATCGGGCTGGAATACTACCGTATATGAAGAGAATGAACTGGGCCGGCCCAGTCATGTTGGACGGGTCGGCCCACTTTTTTTTAAGACGTTACTTATAATGTCGTGTTTGGCTCGTTTCATGCCCGTTTTTCATGCCGTTCACGGCACAATTTCCTGTTTAAAGAGACGGACCTTTTTATGTCTTTAAATTATTAATTTCAAATAATAATTATTATTGTTTATTTATAAATTCAATTAATTGGTATTTAATTCCTAATCGGTTTACGTTTCACCATCTTAGGCGAAAACGCCACGTCCTTTATTCCGATTTGTTTAACCAATTTTCCAATGACTCTAAAATTGCCCAAATAATCACGTGAGGTATCTTGGGCCTCGTTTCCACTCCTAAAGTATTTTTTGCCACGTTTTTTTCAATGTAAAAATGATTCATTATATTTTCGTTTACATTTCTTTTTCTACACCACCCAATGTCATTTTAGGTTTCGTTTATGTTTCCTAACAACTTCTTAAGGTTTATTCCAATATTATATTATTCTTTTTTTTATTTAAGGACATTTAATTCCTTAACCTCTCATTAATTACTTTTATTTAAATAATTCAGTATTAATTAAAGTAATTATTATTTGGGGTATTTCATATTCTAACTATTAATTACATATCATTTTATGTGTTGGTCAACTTAAGCACTTGGTCAATTTGTGATGATTTGGTCAATCTAGTTTGACTTGGTCAACGTTACAAGTCAATGTTTCATTATATCCAATCTTTATTTATCAACTCATACTATATCATATTATAACACTTATAATCATATTTCCAAATCTTTGATTCTCTCCACATTAACCCTTTTATGATTTATCAACCATATTATATTTTTCACCTTATATTGTAAATTCTTATCGTATGAACTTATAAGGTTTTCCATAATGCATTTACTCTTTATTTCATGTGGAGTACACATTTATTTGTTTGTGTCTTTTATTCACAAATCTCTTATTAACAATTCATCTTAATGTTATATAAGGTACTTTATACATTATCACGCTCCTTATATTATAAGGTTTCTTATCATATATTATACTCCCCAAATTTCCAACTTAACCCATTGTTCTATGTGATTATTTATAAGGTATATTTATACCATTATAATTCCTTCATAATATACTCTCTTATACTTTAATATATAGTCACTTTATATCATCTTAAACTTTATAATATATCATTCACTGTTTCTGAAAATTCCAATCCAGCCACATTATATTTGGCATTTAAATTCCTTCCCCCTCTATTTTAGGTTATTTACAAAATCACCCCAAACATTATTCTTGTTACATATCTAACCTTATTTAATTTTAAAAACTCCCAAAATAATTTGTAAAATTCTCAAACAGCCCCTAGGCTGTCCCAATATTATCTTCCACCCCAAACTTTCAGTTATTTACATAAGAATCCCATAAGTTTTATAATGTTACATTTTAATACTTAAACTATATATTATAATCCCTAATTTATTAAATCACTAAAATTAGCCCAAAAATCTTCAAATAATTCGAATAGACCCCTAGGGTCATTTTAATTTCATTTCAGCCACTAACTTTCAGAAATTACACAAACACCCCAAATAGTTTTATAAATTTCATTTTTAACTTAATACTTCATTTAAATCACCAAAATAATTATTTTTATTACTTTAATTTGGTCAAACCTCACATGTGGTCAAGGTTGACCACTCAAATATTCTTTTGACCCATACTTATACAATTTACGGTTTTGCCACATTTATTTCACTAGTTTTACACTTAAGTGTTTAAACTTTATAAAAATTACATTTTATGTTTTAAAATTCCTAAACAGCCCCCATTCGGTATTAATTATTGTTTAGCACCCTAAAGTTTATTTATTTACGGTTTGACCCACATGGTAAATCTTTTGTTCATTTTAACACTTATAAAGTTTATAAATCTCATTATAACTTTATCTTTAATTTATGTAACACCTAAATTCATTAAGATTCATCTAAAATGTTCCTAGATGATTATGTTCACTAAAATTACACTTTAGCACCAGAAACTTATATAATACGTTTAATCACTCAAAAACTTAATAAATAATACTTAAAGCCTTTAATAGCTATAATAAAAATGGCCTAAACACATGGCCTTCAACATAACATAAACTTTTGACTTTAAAATGACATTAAAATGTCCATAAACTATAGGTTATACATGGCTTGCTACAAAATTTTCATTTAACTTATAAAAATCATTTTTCTTTCATTTTTTACTTATAAACTTGACTTTAATAAGTCATTACCACCTAGATTTACTAACCAAACATATAACCATCATTTTATACACATTTTCAAGGATTAAACAGAACCCATATCCATACACATTCTCGGCCATATTTTAATTTACAAGACAATACACTTTAAAGCTTTAAAAGTGTTTTAGGAGTTCTTACCTTGTTCTAATCACCAAGGACTCCAAAAACCTCTTGTATAGTTTCGGCCCTATATGTATATATATTGTAGGTTAGTTTTTATTTCAAGAACTAGCTTAAATAACATTATACTACCTTAAGATCTTAAATGAACATTTTACCTCTTAAGTTTGGTTTTTCTTTTTGGGATGATGTCCCTACTGCCTCCACACTCCATGGGTGGTTCCAAGACCCATTCAGTCAGCATAAACACAAGGAAGAAGGCTTTCGTTAGTGACTTCTCCAAATGACAAATTTAAGGAGTTTTTAAGGCATAATCAAAGAGAGATTTTACCTTGAAGTTTTGGGAGGTTTGAGTGTGGTTCTCGGCCACCTATAACAGTAATAAGAACCTTAGTTTTCTGTAGGAAAAAGATAAGGGAGATTAAGGGCTTGAATAGCCATGGAAATCCATGATTTTACCTTCATTTGGAGCCCTTTCTGGATGGGTTTTGGAGCATCTCTTTGGCTATATGAAGAGGTCTGGAAACACTCTTCAAATGGGTGTCAAAAGATGTAGAAAAAGGAGTGATAACAAGTTTATTTTCGGACTAAATATTGAAGAGAGGGAAAAGGGTGTTTTAAGGCATTTTTCCTTACCTTAAGGTTCTCAAGAGGTTCCCCTAGCCCATGGGTTGATCTTGGACGTGGCTTGGGTCCTCCAAGTCAGTAATGGTGCCTTAGATGGAGTAGGAAGAGTTAATTTTGGACATATACATAAATAAAGGAAGAAGGGTGTCTTAAAGCACATTTTTCTTACCTTGACTTACCAATCTTATTTCCTTGAGTTTCAGCTCATCAATGGACCATACTCCCTTATAATTTCGGTTAGAATGATAGAGGAAAGATGGGTAGTGATTTTGATGCAAGAAAATTGAAGTTTGGAGGTGAAATGAGTCTTAGAGCTCCATTAGAGCTTAAAGCATGAAAAGAAGATGAAGATGATGAATGGTGGGTGTTGGTGACAGTTGAGAGAGGGAGAAGAGATCTGGAGTATGGGCAAAGAGAATGGGACGGCTGATTAGGGGTATTAGAGAAGAAAATTTCTTTCCTAGGTGTGTAAGAGGTGTTATGTCTTTAGTTGGTTTCTTTAGTGTTGAATTTGTCTTCTCATGTGTAATATCTGATTTTTCCCTTGCCAGTATGTACAACCGTAGAAAATGAGGAGGAATGGGAGAATTTTCTCCTTTTGTGTGTAAGAGAAGATGATGGGAATTGTCTTATGTGAGGTGAGTTTGTCTTTTAATGTTTCTTTGTGTTTCTAGTTTGTTTTGTAATATATCATATCTGATTATTGTGTCCCCTAGCCTGAATGTACAGCCGTGAGTGTAGGAAAATGTTGGGAGAATTTGACCTTATGTGAGAAGAGATGAGAGGAAGAGGTGTAGAAAGGTGCTTTTACTTTTTTCCTCTTTTGTACATTCTTGTCTTTTTTCTCCTTCCACTTTTTTGATTTTCTCTTCTTTCCTTTGTATGTAGCCGGCTGTAGTAGTGTGTGTGTGTGGGGGGGGGGGGGGGGGACCATTTTGAGTTCCAAGTCTTAATATTAAACATTAAGTTTGTACATTTGTGACTTTATTTATGTGTTAGGTGGTAACATGTGTTATTTTTGTTTAAGTGTGTATATAAGTGGTTGTTGTGTTTAATAATTTGTTTGACTATATAAAATGTTTTATATAGTCTAATGGGTAATAATTATGATATTTAGTACATGCGCTATTGTGTTACATGTAGCATTAATTTTAGGAGTTGATTTCTCCTTAATAATGTTCTCTCTTTGATTAGAGATTTAATGTATAGTTTGGTGTCCATTTTGGACTATACGTTTATACACTAATGTTTATAATGAGTATTACTCATTAGATGAATATTTGGTAATTATAACCTTCACTTGATTTAATTCCTTATTAATTAAGGTAATTAATATTTGGGGTATTTCATAGAGATAATCTGGGCAAGTGTGGATCAGACTTAGGAGTGTGTGTAAGTGCTAGAGAGTTGGTGAGCTAGTGAGGACTGGGTTAGAGTATCAATACGTTGGGTATTTGATAGGACAACAGGTCAGGGAACGGTCGGTGAACCGTAGTGAAATACCCTTAAATTAATTTAAATTAATTTAGGGGATTTCTTTTATTAAACCTTTAATAATACTATTAAGTATTAAATTATTATATGGAATTATGAATATTAAATTATTATATGGAATTATGAAATTTATTTAGGGGTTTTCTCCTATTTAACCCTAATTATTATATATTATTATATAGTATTATGAATTTAATAATAAGATTTATAAGTCAATAAATCCTGGGAAAATTTCTAAACACTCCAATTATATTATAAAGATTTTAGGAAGTGATGGAACATTGTTTTGAAACATAAAAGTCAATATAAAATTCTAGAAACCTTAAAGCTTATTAAGCCTTGCTAGAGTTGACTTTTTGAGAATGGTCAAACCAGGCCATGAAACCTATACCAATAAATAGGTTATGGAAAACCATGAAGATCGATAAAAACGTCAAAAACGGATCATCCTAGCCAAAGTTATGCTAGATTGAAGTTTTGAAGCAAAAATTTGAAAGATGCCACGTGTCAAGCTCATAGGCGCCAGGACTTAAACGATTCTGGATTCCCTGAATTTCGATAACAGAATTCAATACTTTGCCCTAACTTTAGACGGCTATATCTTTTTCATCTCTTCATATTTTTCAATGCCGTCTTCTTTGTTGTCTTCTCCTACATTCCCTCTAAACAACTATAACTCATACAAATCCTAACTCATTCTGAATCAACCGGAAAATCGAGTCAAAGTACACACCTTGCAAAAACCGAAACTGCAATTCCAGTTTTCTCTTCAAATCAGGTAAATTCGATCAGCCATAACTTCTTCGTTACTCATCCAAATTCCATGTTCTTTAGCTCGTTTTGAAGAGCTCTAATTCTTCTAAAACTTTCGTGTTTATGGTCTAAGCTAATTCTCAACCGATTGGAAGAGTAAGGCGTCTAAAGTTTCGGTTTCACCCGCACATAAAATCATACCGAAACAGAGAGGTAAACTCGTGATTTGCGACTTCAATATCTTTCTGTATGGTGCGAGTTAGGTTTAGTTCTTGGCACCACGAACTGCTCAAAGTTCATATTTTTTTCCAGTTTCCGAATCTGAATTCACACAATTCGCACAATCCGGTGAGTCTCCGATCAAATTGCTCCGATATTGCTGTTCGTAGTCATGTTTCCAATCTAACCCATGTTCCAATTTAGTCAATTACGAGTTAGGTTAGGAGAATTTGTATGAATTGCATTCGAATTGAATTCTGTACCGAAATAAACCCTAACCTTCGAATCGAATTCGAAACTTGATGTATACTGCATTATAATTGGGGAAACCGGTATCAATAGAACCAAAATTGGATTACGAAGCTATAGAAACAAGAATCACTCGATTTCGTTCTATAGATTTGGAGAAAAACGAGATTTAGTACTCGATATAGTTTATGGAATCGCTGAAGAACACGGCGTTCAGGGGCCGTTGATTTCGTTTTAAAAGCTTTGGACGGTCGAGATTAGATCTGGTTAAATAAGAATGGTTATAAGTTTATTAAAATTCAGTAAATAGCTCTAACTTGTTGATTTTATTTAATGGCCTTCCCGAAGGTATTTTGACTTGAAATTTTAACCATAGATTCCTTATTTAATCTAGTTTATTTTGATGTAAATTATTATGGTTTTGGAGTTTTTAAACATAAGTTATAATTTTTACAAGTTACGGGTTTTCTGGAATTATTTGGCAAAATTAAAAAGATATTTTTATGAAATAAAAATTTTATAATATGTCTAAAATGTTATGGTTACTGTATATTAAATTTGGGAATTTTTGGGCAATGGTAAAAGGTTTTAAAAATTGTGTTTATGAGTTTTTCATAAGGATAACCTATAGTATATGGTTTTTAATGTAACCAAAAATTAAAGTAAGGTTTGTTAATTAACTTTTAAGCTGGGGAAAATAAAGGAAACTAAATTAACATTTTATAACAGTAATTTTATAAATGTTTTTGTATTAGCTTTTAAGAGAAGTGAAATTATTTACATATAAGTATATATACTTACTCGGTAGAAACTTATATAAATTAAGGAATTTAATTATCCTACATTTTATTTACTATATTATATGGGAGTTAATATTTTCAATTAAACTAAGGAATAATATATATATATATTATTTTACACATTTATAAAAAGGGAATAAAGTAGTAACTTAGAGTAAAGCAAGGAACTAATAATTAACACTTATAATAACTAAATATTATAAGAGCTAGTATCCTAAGATATAGCTAAAGGAAATTTTATAGAACATATATGGAATGCAGTTAGTAATAAGATAGTTTAAATATAATAAGTTACGTAGGGGATGTCTTAATTAAATTATAATACAAGTATACTTATATATATTAAAGGGAAACATTTTATTTTATAAACCGTATATCGGTTGTAGTTATGCCTAAAAGTTTTTAAACATAATTAAATACAATAAATTACATAAATAATGTTTTGAACAAATCCTGGTATATAAATATATATAATAAAATTAGTTACCTTATAGGTGAAATACCCCGAACTTAAATATAGGGATTAAAACTAATCTAATATGTATTTAAGGGCCTAATGGTACCCAATTAATACTAGTAAGGAAAAATAAATTCAAAAGAAATAAATAAACGCTTAAAAAGCGGAAAACGCTAAATAAGCGTTAAGTAACCATAGGAGGTATGAGACCTCGGCTAGCGTGTTATATGGATTCTAAAGGTTTAATAAGACCTAAATAATATATGGGAATAACTCCCGAAGAAAACGAATCCAAATAAGGCATTAAAACACTAATAGGGCTTTAACGCACGTTTTTCGAGAAAACCCGAAAACGTGATTTTAAGTGGTCAAACGAACCCGTAAAAATTATAAATCATTAAATAAATATTATTAAGCATTTATGGAAGCTTAATAACCAATAAAAATAAAGAAACGAGAAAATTCCGGAAAGCGGACCCGGTTAGTGAACAGTACCTAAACCGGGTAAAATAACGAGCGTTTTCTGTAAAAGACGAAAAACGCTCCAGCTGGTATAACTGTAGGGGGCCGGTTCTTTATCTGTCAAACAACTCCCTCACACACACATGTAACTAGCTAACTAAATAAGAGAGCCAAAAAGCAAAGAAAAACAATAAAGTAAAAGCTACTTTATCTACTTACTCTCTCACCTCACTTTTCTATTATCTCTCTCCCATTCCCTCCTTCCTCATCGTACTCCCTCTCTTTCTTCTCCCTTGTGGCTGCGATTTTGAGCTCCCCATTACAACCATGGCTTCTCCATCTTCTCTCCCATGCTCTACTTCCATTTAGCTCCAATCACAAAAATAATTACATATTTGTAATCCCCTCATCCTCCTCTATCATTCTCTCTTTTCAAAATTCGAAAAGGATGAGTTTCATCTCCATGGGTTTTCCCCATTTGAAGAGAAACCACACCATTGTGGAGCTTGGAGTCTCCTCTTCCCAACAAGGTAAAAATCTACATGAAAGACCCCATTCTTCTCCATCTCTTGGGCATAACCGATTTTTCCCCTCTCTCTCACCTTGTTTTTCCTCTTGTTTTGGAGCTTTGTTTCAACCCTCCAATGGTGGTGAGAACACCTTCTTGAACCAAGGGCTAAAACCCCCTAAAAGCTTCAAAGGTAAACCCTAGAAATTTGTTTAAAATATCTCAATGACTTAGTATAAATCTAAGGGTTAGTATATTAATTATACTTGTTTTGCATGCTTTGGGTGATGGGAATGGAGTTTGGCAACTCCATTCCCCACAAAATTGAATTGTACAAGGAAGAGAAGAGGAGAAGTGGAAAAAAAATGAAGGAATTATAAGCTCAAGGTAAGAGCTCTTTACTAATGTTAATTTTTATGCATTAGAGTAATGGGATGGGTTAACTACTTAAAGAACCCAAAACTTTGTATTAGTATTGAGAATTATGAATTTTGGGTATTTGTGAACTAGTACGTGAGTTGTAGGCTTTGAAGCCAAATGTGATGTGTATGTGTATTGGAATTGTGGATGGAGGAAATATTGAGGAATTTGTATTTGTAGGTGTGCTGGTAGAACCCTTGTGGTTTGGCTAGAATGGTTATGAATTTGGTGAGAAAATGTGTGTATGGATAAGTTAGAAATGTAGAGGAACTATGGCAAAATTTTGGTAGGAATATGTTTATGTATCGATGACTTGGTGAATGGGAAAACCAAGATGTGTATTGGAGTTAGTAGAGATGTTTAATGACTATGGAGTAGCAGTTGTGGTGAGAGAATAATAGGGTATAAAATCTGTAGCAAGAGGTGTTGAATTTGCCTTGGAGAAACTAGGAAGAACTAGAGTATAAGACTTGGTAAAGTAAATGTTGGACTTGGGTATAGAAGGTGCAAATTGCTTGGAAATGAATTGTCATGGTGAGATGAGGTATTTAGGATGCTAATAGTGGCATTGGTTGAGAAGTAATGGATGGTAGAATGGAGTTTAAAAATCTGCAGCATTGAAGGATGAAAAAACTGTTGTAAGTGTGGAAGGGAAGTGATGGAATTGTGTAAGTTGATTTATGGATTGGTAAGGAGTTTGGTGGATGAACTAAGGCAATTTGGAGGGCCTAGGTAGTGTTTAAACATGTGGGATTACATGTACAAAGATTGGAGAAACAATGGGCAAAGTATGGAACTGAAAACAGAAATAAAAATGCAAATACTGGGCCGGACCGACCTTGGGACCGAACTTGCAAGGTCGGTCGAGCCCAGATTTACAAAGACGGGAAAGCTTCTGGAATGGACCGAACTTGCGACCGGACTTGCAAGTTCGGTCGGACCAGAGAAATTCTCCCGTCTGGAACCTACTGGAATGGACTGACCTTGCGACCGGACTTGCAAGGTCGGTCGACGCAAAATTTTTCCATCTTGTAAGCTACTGGAATGGACCGACCTTGCGACCGGACTTGCAAGGTCGGTCGGGCTAAAATTTTCCGTTAAGTAACTCACTGGAATGGACCGACCTTGGGACCGGACTTACATGGTCGGTCGGCCCTGGAATTTTCACCCGATGAAGCCTACTGACTTGGACCGAACTTGCGAGATCGGTCGCAAGTTCGGTCGGGTCAAAACTTACAAAAAAAAAACTATAAGACTATGGTTAGTATATGTATGTATGTATATGTATACCCACCTATACATACGTGCATATGTATGTAAATATACCATTGTTAAGTGATGAAAAGTAAGTAAATAAAATGTAAGTATAAGGATGTGAAGACTTAGTAAGTATGAGTTAGGAAGCGTAAGGGTAACCTAATTAAATTAATGATAGTTAGATTAATTATTCGGTTGTATGTATATCATAGGATGTGAATTGTGAATACCGGAAGAACGTTGGGATACAAGCACAATGGTGAAAGGTATGATTTCTTCATGCCCTGTATCCTAATCTGGTTACCCCGATTTGTGAGCTTATTTGATCACCTAATAAGATAAATGCATGAATCGGACTATATTGCACTTACTGTGCTTGTTTACATTGTTCCTGATATTTGTCTTGAACAATAGTTTGTATAATTCATGAAACATATGAATGATGATGATGTGTATTGTATTCTGTAGTGTACTTGTATATTGCACTGTATTTGTATGGATGTGTATATGAGCTTTGTATTGTATTATTGTGGCCTGAATGAATGACTTCTGCTAATTCCTAACTACCTAACTCCTAACTTAAGTGAGTAAACTGGAATGAGTAGAAGTCCGATATAGCTTCGGCCACGCGTGAGGATGCGGAGTCACAAGAGGTTGGCTGCAATTCCTGACTCTTAAACTGGTCCGCGGCCCAAATCCCTTAAATGGGTAGCATCCCGGATTGGTGAGTCAAGTAAATCCCGGAGGTGGGACGGTGTAGTCCCCAGGGCCGGAGGTCCTGACGACTTAACTTGAGTAAGAGTAAGAGTAAGTAAGTATGGATCCGTAAGTATGTATGAGTATGAGTATGTATGCATATGTATGAAGTAACGAGTAAAAGAGTAATCTCCACCCGATTAACCCGGGTGGACCAATAAAGCTAACAAGAACTGTATCTTGTGTATGTGTAATTCGGAAAAAGGTAAGTATGTATTGAATGGTTATGTTGTACTTCGTGTATGTACTTCGTGTATGTATGTGTGTATGTCTTGCGTAGTGTAATGTAACATTGTGTATAAGAGCATGTATGCATGTATGTTTGTATGAAAACGAACGGCATGTATTCGACCAAGTGGTCGGCGTACCCTCACTAGTACGCGGGGTATTAAGGGGGCGGTTTATCATGCTCGGCGGGAAAGCTGGACCCTTCGGGGGACCATTTTTAGTGTGCAGGTACCCGAAGCGAATATGGTAATGGAAGAGACCGGAGGCACACCCTTGTACTTAGAAAGTAAGTAGTTGTGAGAAAATGGGTAGATGTAGACTCTTAGAGAGTATGTATGAACCTGGAAGAGACATTGTAAATGTATAAGGATCCTAGTAGACTCGGTGAAGTAAATTGTATTGTATGGATTGAGGAGGAGTAAGTATTGAATGGAGCATTGTTGTATTTGATTGATGAATGGAGTATGTATTATAGATGTGTAGTACTCGGGATTCCAGTCCATCAGACCGATGCTGTAAGCAGTAGTAGTAGCCTTGTTAGCCACGTGGGTGGTTAACGGCATTGTATCACCCATTGTATATAAGTAAGTATCCGCTGCGTGTATCTGACGTGTAAGGATATTGGACGGTAAGCATGTATTAATGGTAGGGGTGTTACAAAAAGTGGTATCAGAGCGAAGTGTCGCTCTGATGACTGGAAATACCGAGTTTAGGAAACACTGAGTTAGGAATTAGAAGCTTAGGGCTAAGGGCTGAGTGTTAGCATTAGAGATATGATAGTTAGGAACTACCGGTGAGTACCGGATACCTACAATACCTGACCCGCCTTCCACATACCCTATTATATAACTTGGGAAAGGACACCAGAGAGAGGAAAAGCCCTCTCACACTCGGGAAAACCCGATCTGGCAGTTGTGAAGCAATCACACGGTAAACAAGAACCGACATGTAGTAGATTCCAAGAACTGGAAGTCCCGGAGATAGTTCCCGGTTGAACCACAACACCCGCACTTAATAGTGGTAGAATGAGCACTCCAACCACGAGGAGGCTGCAACTTACAACAGCATGGGGCGACGTGCTTAGCAGTCGCGAAACCTAGCTAGTCAACCAACAGCAGGACAGAAGCACTAATCGTGCAATGGAATGAAAAAGGGAGCAGCAACGGGACCCGAGACACAGGTCTACGGGATAGTAATACTTGAATAATACCACCAACGGTATGCTAGCTGACTAAGGACATAGTCGAAAGCGGTTAACTCCAAAACTACGACGCCATTAAGGTCGCAGTACCTGGACAATATAGCTCAGACAACTACAAGAACAACCATGCGATATAATCCAATAGGACTACGAGAGTAGTACCTAAACGAGGAAGGCTCAGTAACCACCACAAATGTGTGGGAACGAGCCACAAGGAACGACACTAAACCAAATAGAGCGGGAACCTCCAAGGAGTGGAGAAGTACCCAGATCTACGACGGCCATGTCTAGGCCACCAAGAAGCTACCTAAAGGAGCGAGTATACCAATTGTAGATCAATAAGATCAAGGGAAGAGTCAACAAGACTATCAAATGCGAGTGGAAACCATGCCGTGATCGGTATAGGATTACTCAAAAACCACCAGTACCACGCACTTGCCATGGCAAGTGCAGTAAGGACATGAATAGGTGAAGGAGCACTAACACACCACAGGTACATAGTAATGTACCGTGACAGCGATGAAGCGACTACAGGAATAAACATCCTAAAACAGGAGGAATGAAACCATGGGAAGGCCTGACGGCCTGACCACTGCATTTAGAACACACTAGTCAGCGAGAAGCTAGACTTGGTCAAGACCTCAAACATGGCTATGGCATGAGAGATTTCTTTTAACACTGAACCATTGTTTTAAAAACCCAAAATTTTCCTTTCAAAACCACAACCTTCTTTTATAAACCTTGGATTTTAAAACCAAACCAACATGATTATGGTGAGTATAATAGAACGATACAAGAGGAGTTGGCAATAGAATACTTCACCTAGGCGCGTGGCGAACACTATGAGTGTACCCGTTATGGGATGTGGGACAACCGCACTCCGAAGGAGCTTGCGAGCCCGACATATAGTTGGGTAAGTGGTAACGTGTCAATATGGTACCCCATGTATGTATACATGTAGTGTGCGACACACGGGAAGTAGTCAACTCCGTTCTACGGACCACGAGTGAGTTCAAACCAGAACAGCTGGACACCTCAGACGACCAAGTATCAAGGAACTCAGAGAATCCATCTGAAAATGAGGAATAAGAACTAGGAAGTGCAAAGAGCACATACTAGTAAGTATAGACATTGGATATGTCTCAAATAATCCGAACGATTACCTGACAGCTGGATGGAATGCCCAGCCTAAACACATTAAGGCGAATGTCTAACGTGAACCTAACAATGCTCAACAAACGGGGCGGAATTCCTATGAGCAACCCCAAGATTACCACAAGTATAATCCATCATTGAAGGGGGTGTTAAACCTAGTCAAGAATACTTGGAGCAAGTGTAAACAGTCTACCCAAGAACGGGAGACGTTATAACCCTAAAAGGGACGACTCAAGTACAATACCATAAGACGGTATAGAGGACAACACACGATATAAACATTAGCCGGATGTAACGGCACAACTACCAACACCCAGGAGCGATCCTTGAAGGGTGTCTGCGTTAACAACAGTTGAACAAGCGTAATGATATGAGCACGGGAGCTAAAACGAACACTCGGTTAGGACACCGAAGGGATTTCACTTAACAGGAAATACCCTAGCCTACAAAAGGCACTGATCAGCACCGGATTGCCTAAAGGGTCTCCTATGAACGGAAGCGTGATGTCACGACTTACCATGGAGCCTAGTAATACCTCTGACCTATGGGGTATACATGGCATGGAAACATGTATAAGCAGCTTGCAAAGAGCATAGCTTGCAGCAATATGGCCCTAAAGCCATAAACCTGATGCGTTGTATAACCTTAAATGGTTGCAAAACCCACACCATTACTAACAAGACTTGCAAGAGATATTGCCTCATACGACAAGAAATCAACAACTGGACCCTCAGTTCAAACCCAACATCCTGAGTGGCTTGGAGTAATGGCCACCTCAGTGTCACTGTCACTAGAGCACCAGTCTAGTATGCAGTGACGGAGTTTAATTACCCCTCATGCCTTCTGTAGCAATTGCACACAGAGGCATAAGAATCATGATAATGCCAACATTAGCCTAGTCCACATTGGGACACTACGAGAAACCCAAGGGAAGGTACCCCTCGTTAACCGAAGACCACCAACGCGGTGACGATGTGAACCTAGAAAAGGCTTCCGTCTACTATAACAATAAAACCACGCAATAGATATTGCCAACGGGTGACGGAATAAGGAAATGAGATTTCCAAACCATTACGACTTAAAGGAGTGAGCATACTCCATAAGCACCCAAACACGTGGTGGACCATTGTGTAAACACCAACATTGCAAACCTTGTCATTAGACCTATGAGTGGAGACAAACCCCTCAACAAGAACTTTCATTTATCAATGACAGAGTACTCTTCAATTGGAGAATGGGACTAGAAAACCCTTGAAGTTTCTTGGGATGTCCCAGTGATGTACATACCAGAATAAAACCGCACAGCTAGAGCCTATAACCAATGCTCAGCTTTGGGAGGACAGTAATTGGCAAAAACAACCAATGTGAGTGCACATTGCACACCACGGATGACCAACGCTCAAGAGAGCTTGTAAACCGGTAAATTGCTTTATCCTTGGTCAACCAAGATACTTGGTAAATTGTAGCACAAATGATGATAGAATGTGAGGTAAGTTAACCTACACATAAAACCTAAGTGGAATAAGACATCTCCACACTAGGAAGATAATAAGATGGCCATATGCTACAACAACTGTCATACACACAAACATAGGGAACTCCTAGTGTATTTACATCATAAGGAAATGGTGCCAATGACAATGTCACTAAGTAAAAAGGAACTACCATAGTAACAGAAACAGTAAAAGCAATGTTGTACAATGAGTAAGAATACAGTGCGCAACAGGCGACCACTATGAGGAATTAGTTAAGCAATGACACAGAGTATAAGTATGAGATGACAGGCAGAAATATTCTTTCCTATCACATAAGTGACTTACTGTCAAGCGTTTACGCCTATGCACTTGTATGACTGAGTGTTTTGGCATTGCACTTGTTCAGCTAATGATCTAATGAGATGGCGAGGGATATGGAGTGTAAACCGTACTAAATCTTTCCTTTCACCACAACATGGCATAAGCCAGTCAAGCAAGCTTAGCAACATACAGTGCGGCCTAAGGCCAAAGAAGCACGAAGAGTGTACAACACACTAATAATCACAAGATGTGATTTCCATTGGAATATAAGGTGAAAGGAGATACAAGAAAGTCACTAGGACCAACGCATAGAAAATGCAAGGTCATACAAGTAAAGAACACTTGTACTGAACCAGGAGAACTGGTATAATTCAGAAGCTATTGACAACAGAGGAAGTACTACAACTAAGTAGTGACTTAACCTCACCCGACAATAAGTCGGAGGAGCTTAATGAATAATCGTGGAAGCATAAATAGCATGTGCAGTAGATTACCAGAGAGCTGGGTATAAATCTTAACTCGTTGAGTTCAAACACGGTAAAAAAATACCGCAGTTGTTTAGTAAACCTTATTCCCATAATAGACGGATGAGAAGGTAATGTATAGCACATTAAGGATAACAAGAAGGGTGAATAACCCAAGTTATCAGGGTCGCGCAGCAGAAGCTAGTGGGCCCTAGCTAGGAGATTAATGTACCTAGTGAGCATAATACAATGGCTATTAATGCCTTGAAGCCGATTAGGCTAGAATCGAATTAAATATGAGTTAAATAAACTCATATAGGAACTCTTGGTGCAAATACTAAACCATTGGTATGGTTAAGACCCTTTGACCAGAGCATAGTATATAGCATACTGTAGTGAAGCTAAACGCTTCAGTTTGCCCAAACTGATTAAACCAATGTTTAATAATATTAACATATGGTAGATTACGTGGGCGTAATCCCTTTTAAGGGGGGTAGAGCGAAAACCGCTTAATGTAAGTTTTGTGAATAAAACACATAAACCATGATGTGCATAGCACAATGAGAACCAAATGGATGATTGATACTATGTTAAATAACATAAGTACTCATTCATATTGTAATTATGGTAACTAGGCATTAGACATGCAAATACCATAGGAGGAATACACCCATCTTGTAACACCAATGTAAGAGTATTAGTAAAAGAAAAGTAATGAGTGGTGGACGGAGCTCCACAAGTATTGTAACCTTTGAAGAAGTAGTACGAAATGAATGAGGATAGTAGATGAATTTAGTTTATGAGTAGTGGACTCGTAAGTAAAATATTTGAATCAATTGAAGCCAACTAAATCTTATAAGTGTAGTATTCCGTAGTTAGAATATAGGAGATGATGGTGAGTAATGGATGGAAGTAGTGAAGGTTGATGAAATGAGCATTAGGATTGAACCATGGAGTAAAGCATTTGGGAAGTAGAGTGAGGACGATCGATGGATTGATTCCATCCGTTGGAGATGTATGAATTCGTAATCACGACTAGAAAGAATAAAAAGATAGAAAATGAAAACAATTAAATTATTTGTTTGGTTGAACCTGATGTGGGAAGTCAAACTTGATCCTGATCAGATTAAGGGAAACCGAACACAAATTGGGGTGGAAAGATAGTTCAACACTGATGCTGATCACATCAGGGTCGAATGATTCTTGAAGCTCCCCTCAAGTGGTCACAAGAATCACACATAGGATAGAAGTAATGAAGACAAATTGGAATCTGGAGTTGTATGTTCTAGAAGGATTTCGATGTAGCCATGGGGAAGGATTTTCCATAGACTGGAGACTAAGTATGTGTTGGAAGCTGGTACGGGAGAAGATAGTAGCATATTACGTTGTATTATTCCAAGGGCAGCGGGACATAGAGGAGTCCTGTGTCTAGATGACCTGAGTGTCTGCGGGATTGTATGTGTATTGCATCGCTTTGGGAATAGCCTTGCATTGTATGTATGTATAAATTGGTAATGAGGAACCGAATGGTCGGTAGTAATGCGGATTGGAGTGATTATTGTGCATTAGTATGGTATGGTATGGTATGGTATAGTATGTAGGAACCTTGAGTAACGGATTTGGGATGGTAAGAGGAAGAAGGTATGGCTTTGGTATTAGACACGTAAGAATGAGTAAGCATTGTAAACCCATAACCTCGAACAACTTTGAGGACAAAGTTCCTAAGGGGGGTAGATTGAAATACCCCGAAATTAAATATAGGGATTAAAACTAATCTAATATGTATTTAAGGGCCTAATGGTACCCAATTAATACTAGTAAGGAAACATAAATTCAAAAGAAATAAATAAACGCTTAAAAGCGGAAAACGCTAAATAAGCATTAAGTAACCATAGAAGGTATGAGACCTCAGCTAGCGTGTTATATGGATTCTAAAGGTTTAATAAGACCTAAATAATATATGGGAATAACTCCCGAAGAAAACGGATCCAAATAAGGCATTAAAACGCTAATAGGGCTTTAACGCACGTTTTTCGAGAAAACCCGAAAACGTGATTTTAAGTGGTCAAACGAACCCGTAAAAATTATAAATCATTAAATAAATATTATTAAGCATTTATGGAAGCTTAATAACCAATAAAAATAAAGAAACGAGAAAATTTCGGAAAGCGGACCCGGTTAGTGAACAGTACCTAAACCGGGTAAAATAACGAGCGTTTTCTGTAAAAGACGAAAAATGCTCCAGCTGGTATAACTGTATGGGGCCGGTTCTTTATCTGTCAAACAACTCCCTCACACACACATGTAACTAGCTAACTAAATAAAAGAGCCAAAAAGCAAAGAAAAACAATAAAGTAAAAGCTACTTTATCTACTTACTCTCTCACCTCACTTCTCTATTATCTCTCTCCCATTCCCTCCTTCCTCATCGTACTCCCTCTCTTTCTTATCCCTTGTGGCTGCAATTTTGAGCTCCCCATTACAACCATGGCTTCTCCATCTTCTCTCCCATGCTCTACTTCCATTTGAGCTCCAATCACAAAAATAATTACATATTTGTAATCCCCTCATCCTCCTCTATCATTCTCTCTTTTCAAAATTCGAAAAGGATGAGTTTCATCTCCATGGGTTTTCCCCATTTGAAGAGAAAAGCACACCATTGTGGAGCTTGGAGTCTCCTCTTTCCAACAAGGTAAAAATCTACATGAAAGACCCCATTCTTCTCCATCTCTTGGGCATAACCGATTTTTCCCCTCTCTCTCACCTTGTTTTTCCTCTTGTTTTGGAGCTTTGTTTCAACCCTCCAATGGTGGTGAGAACACCTTCTTGAACCAAGGGCTAAAACCCCTCCTAAAAGCTTCAAAAGGTAAACCCTAGAAATTTGTTTAAAATATCTCAATGACTTAGTATAAATCTAAGGGTTAGTATATTAATTATACTTGTTTTGTATGCTTTGGGTGATGGGAATGGAGTTTGGCAACTCCATTCCCCACAAAATCGAATTGTACAAGGAAGAGAAGAGGAGAAGTGGAAAAAAATGAAGGAATTATAAGCTCAAGGTAAGAGCTCTTTACTAATGTTAATTTTTATGCATTAGAGTAATAGGATGGGTAAACTACTTAAAGAACCCAAAACTTTGTATTAGTATTGAGAATTATGAATTTTGGGTATTTGTGAACTAGTACGTGAGTTGTAGGCTTTGAAGCCAAATGTGATGTGTATGTGTATTGGAATTGTGGATGGAGGAAATATTGAGGAATTTGTATTTGTAGGTGTGCTGGTAGAACCCTTGTGGTTTGGCTAGAATAGGTATGAATTTGGTGAGAAAATGTGTGTATGGATAAGTTAGAAATGTAGAGGAACTATGGCAAAATTTTGGTAGGAATATGTTTATGTATGGATGACTTGGTGAATGGGAAAACCAAGATGTGTATTGGAGTTAGTAGAGATGTTTAATGACTAGGAGTAGGAGTAGGTTGTGGTGAGAGAATAATAGGGTATAAAATCTGTAGCAAGAGGTGTTGAATTTGCCTTGGAGAAACTAGGAAGAACTAGAGTATAAGACTTGGTAAAGTAAATGTTGGACTTGGGTATAGAAGGTGCAAATTGCTTGGAAATGAATTGTCATGGTGAGATGAGGTATTTAGGATGCTAATAGTGGCATTGGTTGAGAAGTAATGGATGGTAGAATGGAGTTTAAAAATCTGCAGCATTGAAGGATGAAAAAACTGTTGTAAGTGTGGAAGGGAAGTGATGGAATTGTGTAAGTTGATTTATGGATTGGTAAGGAGTTTGGTGAATGAACTAAGGCAATTTGGAGGGCCTAGGTAGTGTTTAAACATGTGGGATTACATGTAGAAAGATTGGAGAAACAATTGGCAAAGTATGGAACTGAAAACAGAAATAAAAATGCAAATACTGGGCCGGACCGACCTTGGGACCAAACTTGCAAGGTCGGTCGAGCCCAGATTTACAAAGATAGGAAAGCTTCTGGAATGGACCGAACTTGCGACCGGACTTGCAAGTTCGGTCGGACCAGAGAAATTCTCCCGTCTGTAACCTACTGGAATGGACCGACCTTGCGACCGGACTTGCAAGGTCGGTCGACGCAAAATTTTTCCGTCTTGTAACTTACTGGAATGGACCGACCTTGCGACCGGACTTGCAAGGTCGGTCGAGCTAAAATTTTCCGTCTTGTAAGCTACTGGAATGGACCGACCTTGCGACCGGACTTGCAAGGTCGGTCGGGCTAAAATTTTCCGTTAAGTAACTCACTGGAATGGACCGACCTTGGGACCGGACTTACAAGGTCGGTCGGCCCCTGGAATTTTCACCCGATGTAGCCTACTGACTTGGACCGAACTTGCAAGATCGGTCGCAAGTTCGGTCGGGTCAAAACTTACAAAAAAAAAACTATAAGACTATGGTTAGTATATGTATGTGTATATGTATACCCACCTATACATACGTGCATATGTATGTAAGTATACCATTGTTAAGTGATGAAAAGTAAGTAATAAAATGTAAGTATAAGGATGTGAAGACTTAGTAAGTATGAGTTAGGAAGCGTAAGGGTAACCGAATTAAATTAATGATAGTTATATTAATTATTCGGTTGTATGTATATCATAGGATGTGAATTGTGAATACCGGAAGAACGTTGGGATACAAGCACAATGGTGAAAGGTATGATTTCTTCATGCCCTGTATCCTAATCTGGCCGTTACCCGATTTGTGTGCTTATTTGATCCTAAGATAATGCAAGAACGGACTATATTTGCACTTACCTGTGCTTGTTTACATTGTTCCTGATATTTGTCTTGAACAATAGTTTGTATAATTCATGAAGCATATGAATGATATGATGTGTATTGTATTATTAGTGTACTTGTATATTGCACTGTATTTGTATGGTGTGTATGAGCTTAGTATTGTATTATTGTGGCCTGATGAATGACTTCTGCTAATTCCTAACTGCCTAACTCCTAACTTAAGTGAGTAAACCGGAATGAGTAGAAGTCCGATATAGCTTCGGCCACGCGTGAGGATGCGGAGTCACAAGAGGTTGGCTGCAATTCCTGACTCTTAAACTGGTCCGCGGCCCAAATCCCTTAAATGGGTAGCATCTCGGATTGGTGAGTCAAGTAAATCTCGGAGGTGGGACGGTGTAGTCCCCAGGGCCGGAGGTCCCGACGACTTAACTTGAGTAAGAGTAAGAGTAAGTAAGTATGGATCCGTAAGTATGTATGAGTATGAGTATGTATGCGTATGTATGAAGTAACGAGTAAAAGAGTAATCCCACCCGATTAACCCGGGTAGACCAATGAAGCTAACAGAACTGTATCTTGTGTATGTGTAATTCGGAAAAGGTAAGTATGTATTGAATGGTTATGTTGTACTTCGTGTATGTACTGAAGTGTATGTATGTGTGTATGTCTTGCGTAGTGTAATGTAACATTGTGTATAAGAGCATGTATGCATGTATGTTTGTATGAAAACGAACCGCATGTATTCGACCAAGTGGTCGGCGTACCCTCACTAGTACGCGGGGTATGCGGTTATCATGCTCGGCGAAAGCTGACCCCTTCGGGGGCCATTTTAGTGTGCAGGTACCCGCGAATATGGTCAAGGAAGAGACCGGAGGCACCCTTGTACTTAGAATGTAAGTAGTTGTGAGAAAATGGGTAGATGTAGACTCTTAGAGAGTATGTATGAACCTCGAAGAGACATTGTAAATGTATAAGGATCCTAGTAGACTCGGTGAAGTAAATTGTATTGTATGGATTGAGGAGTAAGTATTGAATGGAGCATTGTTGTATTTGATTGATGAATGGAGTATGTATTATATGTGTAGTACTCGGGATTCCGGTCCATCAGACCGATGCTGTAAGCAGTAGTAGTAGCCTTGTTAGCCACGTGGGTGGTTAACGGCATTGTATCACCCATTGTATATAAGTAAGTATCCGCTGCGTGTATCTGACGTGTAAGGATATTGGACGGTAAGCATGTATTAATGGTAGGGGTGTTACAATAGGAAATATAATACGAAGGAATTAGTATGTTAAACTAAACCTCTACATAATACTAATGGCAAATATTATATGAGGTGGTATTAGATTATAGTTATGTATTAGGCTTAAGAATTACCTTTGAGATTCTAAGGTTTATATATAACCATATTAGAATGCATGTATAGTATTATTTGTCAGTAACCAGGATGTAAATCTAAAATTGGGATTAAGTGATTAATAAGTTAAAACTTAGGAAAAATTGTGATTAGATTACATAAAATGTTGCACAAATAAATCTTATTCTATAATTAATGATAAACAAATGTAGTATGATTACATCTAAATATTCTTAATATATAAACCATATAAAATAAGTAAAATACTTTTACATCTAAATGTGAGGTGGATTAGTAAGTCTAGATTTAATCATTTCTTACATTTATGGTAGTGAAATATAACTTAATGTTTTAAGATAGGATCATTAAAAAGGATTGTGATATAATCTATATTAAACGATGATTTGGGAATTTATCTAAATAATTATCCTTAAGTTTCTTAGAATTAGATAAGCCATATAAAATACATTTATTACCAATATTCAGGATGTGAGTTTACAGTTAAGTGAGGTATTTAGTGGTGACAATTTATAGGAGGGTTTATAGATAGGAATTTGATACTTAAAACCTTTGAACCTTTTTATTAGATAAAACTAAGTTACATAAGATATTATATTGATATACTTTACGGATGGTAAAATTATGAAATGTATTTTGATGATAAATATGAGAATTTTCATAATAGATTATCTTATGATAATTAACAATTTCACTTACGAACCACGAATTTGATTCTTTGATAAATTCTAACCCTCTGTAGATATATTGTCCATCCTACAATTAATAAAGGAAATTTATTTATTAGGTTATTCCTTTGAAACCTTGGCTTTTGTAAAACAATTTAAACGTATTTAAGGCTTAAGTTTAATGAGGATTAGTATAAAGGATTATGCATAGTCTATAGAGAGAATGTGTGTAAAATAAAACATTTAGGAAATTAAATGTAAGTAAGGATAATAAAAGGTTATACTAAACACCTTATTATATATGTAATAATTAAGCAAATAATGTACCTTGTGAATACTAAATGTAAGAGTTCGATAAGTCTAAGTCAACTATACTATAGTTGTTCAAGATGAAAGTAATTTAACATCTTATGTCAAGATTATTAGCTGGATGTAATAAAAAGTCTTTTTCTGGACTAAAGATAAGATAAATGAGCTATAACTCAATTAGGTTATGATATAATGCGTCTACCAACAACTGTGGTTCCAATATACAAGATGTAGATCTATAATTAGTTAAGGGGAAAACTTAATCCCAATGGATTATCTAGTAGATATTGATAAATACATAATCATTACATTGTGATTAATAGTATAGTTTCTAAGATAAACCTATTGTAGGTCATGAGACGATGTTATTCTAAAGTAAGAGTAAAAGTATTGAGCTTAAGAATTGTTATTGAAATTCTAAGATTGATTGAATACATATAATGCACTTATTGAAATACCCCGTAATTAAAAATAGTGATTAATTAGGCTAATGAATAATTAGAGGCTTAATTAAGTATAATAATCGTAAGGGAACAAATCCCGAAGAAAACGGATCCTTAAAACGGATTAAAAACATTACCGAACCTTAGAGCGTTTTTCGAGGTAACAGGGAAAACGTGCTTTAAGCGGGTCAACTAGACTCGTAATAATTTTGGTCAACTAAATAATCATTAATAAATATTAGTGAAGCTTTAGAACCAATAAAATCAATAAAACAAGAGATTAGTAAAAACTGTCAAAAACGGGAAGTTGTGGGGTAGAAATATAAATAACCAAGACTTATGTGTCCAATAATGAAAAAAAGAATTTTTCAAAACCCTTGTGGGTCTGTGTGCTGTCCGATTTCCATTCCCCACACACACACTTAACTTCCTTTATTTGTAAAAGACAAAAGAATTTAAAAAGCAAAAGTAACTTAACTATACTACTACCTCACATTCTCTCTCTCCTCTACCCATTCCCTTCTCTTCACTCACGTAAAGCTCACCCTCCTCCTCTCTATTTTTTTTCTCCTCTTGACCGATAACAATGGAGGAAATGAAGAAACACTAAAAACCTCACCTTCTCTCTTCTTGTAACCTCTCTTAATCTCTTCCAAAAATTATAAAAACTACACCATTGGAATCCTCTCCTCAAGAGCTACATTCCCATCTTTCCAAAATTCGAAAACCTACAATTTCGTTTTTATGGGTATGTCCCATTTGGAGCTTCAACACCACCATTAGAAGGCCCTCCTTCTCCTTGTTCTTTTGAGGTAAAAATATTCTCAAAACTCCATCTTTTTCTAGCCTCAAAGGCAAAACGAAAATCTAGCTAAACACTTGTTTGGTTCTCTTGTTCTATAGCCGATTTTGGCATTCTTGAAGGGGTTGAAAGTTTGTTCTTGAGCTATCCCAAACAGCACTTGTGCCTTGGAAGGTAAAATAATTTCTAAACCCTAAAACCTACATTAGAGCTTGAATAATGGTTAGGGTTAGTTTTAGTATTAAAATGGTGTATTGAAATGTATATGTAAATGGGTTGTAGTGTTAGAGGATTTGAGTTATCAAAACCGGTGGGAAGAGAAAAGAAAGAAGAAGGAAGGAAGGAAGAAGGAGAAAGGAGAAGCTAGTAAAGAAACAAGGTAAATTACGTTCTCTTGTGTAGTTTAGTAATGCATTATGTAACAGATTTGTAGAAGTAAAAATATGTATTGTAAAATGATAATGTATTGGTAGTGTAATGTGAATGAGAATATAAATGTTTTGAAACCTTAAAAGACATTTTAAAACTTGTCAAAACAGATTGGGAATGAGAAGTAGTGTGCAGGAATTTTTAGTAGTGTATATCATTTGGAAATTGTGTATGAAGGGTTGTATATTGATGTCTATTGAAACAGGTAAAATAAGTGTTGAATTGTGAACTAGAATATGTGGTGAGGTGTAAAAATATAGGGGAGACCATGGCAAAATTTACCTAGGATTAGAACACTTAATGAGTTAGAAACTAGGTGAATAATGTAGGTTGTAACAGATTTTGATTGAGGAAGATAGAGGGTAAGTTGAGAGAGATAGTTAAGGTAGTTATAATGTATTAGAGGTGCTAGAAATGCCAATGGAAGAGGGAGATGTAGAAGAGGAGTGTAAGTGTTGAAAATCTGTAGCATAGTGCAACTAGAGAAGAAACTAGGGAGTGTTGAAAAGACACTTGGAAAATTATGTGAGTGAATTAGTATAGAATTATGTAAGGAGTTAAGGAGTGAACTAGGGTGTATTAAGAGGCTTAATTAGTGTTAAAACATGTGGGATTAAGTGTGGGAACAATGGGGAAGTAATGGGTAAAAGAGAGGACTGAAAACAGAAATAAAAATGCAAATACTGGGTCGGACCGAACTTGCGACCGGACTTGCAAGTTCGGTCGAGCCCAGATTTACAAAGACGGGAAAGCTTCTGGAATCGATCGGACTTGCGACCGGACTTGCAAGTTCGGTCGGACCAGAAAATTTTCCCCGTCTGTAACCTACTGGAATCGACCGGACTTGCGACCGGACTTGCAAGTTCGGTCGAGCCAGAAAAATTCACCGATGAAACCTTCTGGAATGGACCGAACTTGCGACCGGACATGCAAGTTCGGTCGGCCAGAAAAATTCCCGTAATGCAAGCTACTGGAATGGACCGAACTTGCGACCGGACATGCAAGTTCGGTCGGCCAGAAAAATTCCTGTAATGCAAGCTACTGGAATGGACCGAACTTGCGACCAGACTTGCAAGTTCGGTCGGCCAGAAGAATTTCTCGTACCGATAGCTACTGGAATGGACCGGACTTGCAAGGTCGGTCGCAAGTCCGGTCCGGTCAAAAAAAATATATTTAAATTAAATAATATATATATATATATATACCTACATATATATATGTACATGTATGTAAGCATGCCAATGTTAAGTAAGAAAGTGAAACTTAAGTAATGAAAAATAAGTAAGTAAAGTGTAAGTGTAAGAAGTATAAGGACATAGTAAGTAGGAGTTAAGTTGATGATAGGTATATTAATCATTCAATTGTATGTACATAATAGGACTTGATTTGTGACACCGAAGGACGTTTGGAATCACGTACAACGGTGAACGGTATGGATTCCTCATGCCCCGTATGCTATCTTGGTTACTCTGATTTGTGTGTTATGTGCTAATTGATCACCAAATAAGATAAATGCACGAATCGGAGTTAATATGCATACTTGTGAATATGTAGTGTTGTATGTTGTGAATATTCTCTTAAATTTTAGTTTGTATAATTCATGAAATGTTTGGATGAATATGAATGTGTGTATGTATGATGTATTGTATTGTGACCGATTGTGATGTGTTTGGACTTCTAACTTATTCCTAACAAGCTAACCATCCTACCTTAAATTGGTAATTAAATTGGAATGAGTAGAAGTCCGATATAGTTTCGGCCACGTGTGAGGATGCGGAGTCACGAGAGGTTGGCTCCAATTCCTGACTCTTAAACTGGTCCGCGGCCCAAATCCCTTAAGTGGGTAGCATCCCGGATTGGTGAGTCAAGTAAATCCCGGAGGTGGGACGGCGTAGTCCCCAGGGCTAGAGGTCCCGACGACTTAACTTGAGTATGAGTAAGTAAGTAAGAATGAGTAGGTAAAGTAAATGAAAGTAAGTAAGTGTAAGTAAGAAAAAGTAAGTAATGAGTAAAAGAGTAAAAGCATTCCGATTAACCCGGATGCATAATTTGGCTAACCCAGTGAAGGTAAGTAAGATGTGTGCTATTGCAATGTTGCCTTGAATTGTGTAATGAATTGTATAAGCATGTATGTTGTATGTAAAGCATGTATGTATGAAAATAATGAACTGCATGTTTAGTGGACGTCAAATAGTCGGCGTGCCCTAGCTAGCACGCGGTATATGCGGAGTTTATACGCAGCGTTGCTGAGCCCCTTGGGGCACCATTTTTACTACACGCAGGTACTCGTGAAGGATGAAGATGCTGAGGACTTAGCTCTATTTCTTTATCTTCTTTTTGGATTGTAATTGATGAATTGTGATGGGTGTACTGAGTAGTTCATGGCTGTAGTTTTTGAATAGCCGGTGTACTATGGGGTACACCTTTTTGGATAGTGGAAGTATTGGATTGGGGTATAGATGAGTAGCTTGTAGAAACTCATTCTTTTGGAACTTAGATATGATGTAATCGAATACACTTAAATACTCGGTGATCCAGGATGTAAGTATTTGGCATATGATATTTTGGTAAGTAATTTAGTAGCTCGATACACTATGTTCATCAGACCGTGACTGTAAGTAAGGTAAGCCTAGCTAGCCGTATGGGCGGTTAGCGGCGTTGTACCACCCTCCGTAGTAAGTAGCAATATTTCCGCTGCGAACTCGTAGTATTAACAGGGCGATTAGACGGTAAGCATAGGTTTAGCGGTTGGGGTGTTACAAAAAGTGGTATCAGAGCGTAGTTACGCTCTGATGTCCATAGTACCGAGCATAGGGGATTACCGAGTTAGGATTTCAACCGTCTTAAGACGGATACTTAGAAACCTAACTAGGAACTACCGTTGTTAACAACGGATACCCTTGACGTTCTTAGGAACGATATCTTGCTTAAATTCCAAGACCTTTGAGTCATATCTTGCAAGCCTAACATAACTGTTAAATATTCAGATGTCAGGAAGAGGTCCAGGTCGCCCTAGAGGAGGGGGCAATGATGGACCCGGCGCGCAGACGATAGCTGAGATCGTCGCCGCCACGGTAGCACAGATGCTACCACAAGTGATCCAAGCTGTGCAACAAACTCAGCAAAACCAACAAACTCAAGCGGGGCCAATCCCTCCCCCGCCACCCAGAGAAGCGAACTGGGTAAAAGCTGTAGCGGAACTCCGCCCTCCCTGCTTTAGGGGCGAGAGTGACCCGGCTAAGCTCGAGGCCTACATCTCCGAGATGGAGACGGCTTTCGAAACCCTCGAAGCTCCTGCTGGAGTTCGAGTCAGAGTAGCAGCCTACTACCTCAAAGATGCTGCCATGGATTGGTGGAAGCTAATCAAGCATGAGCACGTCAGCGACCCCACATTCGATTGGGAGTCCTTTGCATCACTCCTCCGATCCAAGTACTACCCGGAGCATGTGAAAACCAAGAAGAGGTTAGAGCTGGACGCCTTGAAAATGACAGAAAAGATGTCTGTCGATGAGTACTACCGCACCTTTACCTCCATTCTCCGTCTCCTCCCTGATCTAGGATACACCGGCCAGGTGTTGGTCGATCGCTTCTATGGCGTTCTGAGCCATCGCCTTCGGTACGGTATGGGCTACACGAGATTTACCTCCCTTCAGGTAAATATCAGTTAACCCTTGGTATCAATTCAAATCTTTGAATTCCTTAAATTCCTTGAATTCTTTGAATCCTTTCCTTATCCTTTCTTAAATGAGAATCTCGGCTAATACCTGAGATTTCAGGAGTGTTATCACGCGGCTTCTCGCGTTGAAATCACTTGCCAACTAAGGGATGAAGAGACCGCGCTGAAGCGCAAGGCCAACAACAAAAACACCAGTACTGAGGAGCAGAACCAGGGGAAGAGCTGGAAAAAGAAGAAAGGGAATTTCTTTCAACAATCCCAAAAGAAATCCCAGGGTGAGAGCAGTGCCCATGCTGAGCAGGGCAAACCAGTTGAGCTTCTTCAGCTTGGTTATTCTGCACCGGTGGCAGCAAAGCCATTGAGATCACACCCACCTAAGGGTAAATTCCTAATCCAATCTGTATTCGTATAAGTAATGTATCTAGTATATCCACGCACACATGTGCTAACCCTCTAACCTCAGGTTCTAGCTCCGGTACCGCTAAAACCTTCTCCGATGGCCGCACCTATGTGTGCAGAAAATGCAACCTAGATCATCCCGGCAAGGACTGCTATGGGAGAGATATCAAGTGCTACAATTGCCAGAAGCTAGGACACACGACCAACAGATGCCCAGAGAGCACCAAGCCAAAGGGGAACTTCTAAAACTACAAACAGAGGGAAGGCAAGGAGGTTGCATCTGGCGATGCACCGACCCAGCAGGCACCACCGGGACAGGGATCCCGGGGACCTCCGCGGGGTGCACCTCAGAGGCAGTCTGTCCTTCATGTGACTGACCGTGATGGGTCCGGTTCTAAGTCCGGCCCAGGTAATAATCTGAACCTTTAATCCTTGACGTAGCATGTTTAAGTAGTAGAGTAACTGTTTGAATGAATGCATGATTGAATGAATCGGAGTTCGAAATGAGCATGAAATGAAGTAGTTGAAACTAGTACTCACCGTAGATGAAATTTATAACCATAGGAAGCTTTAGTATCTGTTACCCGATACCGGTAAACTTGAATCAAGAAGAGATCGACATCACCAACCACGACTACACCAACGAACAGTGTCAGGTCATCCGACCAGGTATGATCTTATTAAAGGGATACCTGACACCCGAAGCGCAAATCTCAATCATTCGACGATGCAACGAGCTAGGAACGGGTCAAGGTGGATTTTACACACCCGAATTCCCCGGTGGAGCGAAGATGAAGCGGAAGATGATGTGCTTGGGAAAGGACTGGAATCCTTATACCAAGACATACCAGGAGACACGAACACAAGATGGAGCGACGCCACCAACAATACCACCAAAGTTTCAGACACTCGTCACACAAGCAGTAGAACTAGCGCAACAATGTGAGCCTGAACCGCTCCCCGCACTCGAAGCGGACCTCTATATCGTTAACTTCTATAAGAAAGAAGGACGACTTGGTTACACCAAGACAAGGACGAGACAGCGGAATCTCTTGAACAAGGAGTGCCCGTAGTGTCTTGGTCCATTGGTGATGATGCCGTATTTTTATATAGCGAGCAGAAGCGTGTGGACCTCGCACATAAACTGGTATTGAGATCAGGAGATGTCCTAATCATGGGTGGAAACTCTAGGATGCTGTATCACGGGATCAACAAGATCAAGCTGAATACGGCACCGCCGGCAATAATCAATGCCACACACATGAAACCAGGACGCCTGAACCTTACCTTTAGGAAGTATTAAATTCATAGTATCATGTAATCTATTAGTAACGTGTATTAGAGACGCGGTATGTATGATAGTTGGTTTATCAATAAAGAGCAGTGTTGATTTAATTCCACTTGTGTCCACCATCAATACTTATCCAATTGTGAATCCAATAGGTTGTGGACTCGGTACCGAAGGTAACCTGAGCATCCTCACCGAAGCACAAGCCGACAGAAGCGGCACCATCTTAACGGGAACATTCCTAGTAAATGGCATTGATGCCAATGTGTTATTCGACTCCGGCGCCTCTCACACTTTCGTATCATCCTTTGTGAAGAGGTTGAAGCTAGATGCGGATGAGCTACCGAACTTCATGGTTACTCTCCCAACGAAGGAGCGAGTAAAGTGCACCAAGTATTATCAATCAGCCACAATCCAAATCAAAGGCGAAGCGTTTCCCATTTCCTTTATCGAATTCAATGGATTGGGATTCGACTTAATCATTGGAATGAATTGGTTGGAGCGGCACAAGGGTAGAATCCTCTGCGCCGAGCATCGATTGCTGCTCAAGAGTCCTTCTGGGGTTACTGTATCTTACCGCCAGAGACCGAGAGAGCCTTCGACCACACTCATATCTGCTATGGCTATGTACCGGGAGCTCAGAAAGGGCCAAGAAGTGTACCTGTGTTATGTACAAGACCTGGAGAGAGATCCAGAGTTCAGTGACGATGTACCGATAGTATCCGAATTTCCCGACGTATTCCCTAAGGAGCTACCCGGCATGCCACCACCGAGAGCAGTGAAATTTGAAATTGATCTATTGCCAGGTACCGGTCCCATTGCCAGGGCACCGTACCGCTTGGCACCCGCAGAAATGACCGAACTAAAAGAGCAGTTAAGAGACCTTCTAGACAAAGGGTTTATACGCCCGAGTGTATCACCCTGGGGAGCACCGGTCCTCTTTGTGAAGAAGAAGGACGGTAGCCTCCGAGTTTGTATTGACTACCGCGAGCTGAATGCGGTCACAGTCAAAAATAAATACCCATTGCCACGCATCGACGACCTATTCGACCAGCTGAAAGGAGCATCGGTCTTCTCCAAGATTGACCTCCGTTCAGGGTATCATCAAATCGCTATCAAAGAGCAAGACACTGAGAAAACGGCATTCCGTACCAGATATGGCCACTATGAATTCACAGTGATGCCATTCAGTTTGTCAAACGCACCGGCAAAATTCATGGATCTTATGAATCGACTATTCAGTGAGCAGTTGGACACTTCGGTTGTGGTCTTCATCGACGACATCCTTGTATATTCCAAATCAGCAGAGGAACATGAAACTCACTTGAGGAAAGTGCTTGAGACACTGCACGAGAACCAGCTGTATGCGAAGTTCTCCAAATGCGAGTTTTGGCTTGATCAGGTATCATTCCTTGGACATGTCATCTCGAGCGCAAGTATCTCGGTTGACCCTTCTAAGATAGAAGCTGTACGATCATGGCCTAGACCCAAGACTGTTACCGACATTAGGAGCTTTCTTGGTCTAGCCGGTTACTACCGGAGATTTGTAAGGGACTTCTCGAAAGTCGCTAAGCCCATGACTACACTGATGTAGAAAGATGCACCATTTGTATGGACACACGAGTGTGAGTTGTCATTTCAGAAACTAAAAGACTCATTGACCTCAGCGCCCGTCCTTACTCTTCCAGAGGGCACAGAGGGATTTGAGGTATACTGTGATGCATCAGGCAAAGGAATGGGATGCGTACTCATGCAGCATGGCAAGGTTATGGCTTATGCCTCCCGCCAGCTGAAAAAGCATGAGGAGAATTACCCGACTCACGACTTAGAGTTAGGAGCCATTGTCTTCGCCTTGAAAAAATATGGCGACACTACCTCTTTGGGGTAAGCATCACCATCTACTCCGACCATAAGAGCTTACAGTATGTATTCACGCAGAAAGAACTGAATTTGAGATAGAGAAGATGGATGGAATTTCTTTCAGACTATGACATCGACTTGCAGTATAAGGAAGGGAAGGCAAACATTGTAGCCGACGCCCTGAGCCGTCGAGCACATTCGCTCCATTCGCTACTCGCTTCTTCTAGCTTGGTTGACGAGGTGCGAGACGCTCAGTTGAGCGACCCTTACCTAACCGAAATCAGACACAAGATCGAGAATGGTACATTTGAGAAGAAGAAGTATGACTTCAAGCTACATGAAGATGGTTTGATTCGGTTGAATGGCAGGCTATGCGTCCCCCGAAGCAATGCTGAGCTAAGGGATCGCATCCTGCGAGAGTCACACTGTTCCGCATTGTCAGTCCATCCAGGAGCCTCCAAGATGTACAAAGACATGAAGAGGTACTTCTGGTGGTCTGGAATGAAATCAGATGTGACAGAATTTGTATTGAGATGGTTAACATGCCAAAAGGTGAAATTTGAACATCGTAGACCGGGCGGAATGGTACAATCTATGCCAGTTCCGGAGTGGAAATTTCATGATATCTCCATGGATTTTGTTGTAGGACTCCCACCTGCCAGGGGAGGACTCAACATGATCTGGGTTGTAGTCGATCGCCTTACCAAGGTCGCCAGATTCATACCGATGAAGGACACCTGGAAGGTAGTAAAGCTAGCTGAGCTTTTCGATAAGGAGATTATCAGACACCACGGAGTCCCAAAGACTATAGTATCTGACCGCGACACCAGATTTCTTTCGAGATATTGGAGAGCTACATGGGAAGCGTTGGGTACAGAATTGAAGTTGAGTACCGCCTTCCATCCTCAGACCGACGGTCAGACAGAAAGGACCATCCAGACACTGGAGGACATGCTTCGGGCATGTGCCTTGGACTTTCAGGGGAGTTGGTTAGATAAGCTTCATCTTATTGAGTTCTCGTATATAATAGTTATCACGCCTCGATTAAGATGTCACCTTTCCAAGCTCTATACGGTAGACCTTGCCGTACACCCTTGTGTTGGGATGAGTCAAGTGAAGCGGTCCATAATAGGACCGTATCTTGACAAGTGCAAGCTGAAGTGCAGCAGATTAGAGCTAACATGAAGGCATCCCAAGATAGACAGAAATCCTATGCGGATGTGAGACGACGCGACCTTGTGAGTTCGCCTGGGCGACAAGTGATCTTGCGAGTTTCCCACTCTATGAAGGGTGTTTATGCTTCCGTTTTGGTCAGAAGGCAAGCTAAGCCCAAAGTTTGTAGGGCCGTACACTATCACCGAAAGAGTGGATCCGTAGCGCTACAGTTACACTACCTGAGACTTGGGGTGTCCATGATGTATTTCATTGTCACAACTCAGAAGTATATTGCTGATCCTTCTCATGTGTTAAAGCCCGAGCACATATCCTTGAGCCAAACATGAGATATGTTGAAACCCAGTGAGAATCCTCGATGGAAGGAAGCCAAAGACACGGTCGCCATAAGTCTATACGAATGGTGAAGTGGCCTATGTATCAAACCATAATGTCAAGAAGCGACATGGGATTGGAGGATTGCCATGAAGGCTATTACCCCACAGCTGTGTCATAGACTAGAGAGTCTAGTATTTACATACGGTACGGGTCGTACCCCTTTTGGGGGGTAGAGCCCTTTGTGCTGGGGTTGCATTGCTGGGGTCGAAGCATTGCTTAGTGTGTGAGGTATTGTAATAAACTTTGTATGGCACATGTAGCTAAGCAAATTTGGTATGTGTATGTATGTGTAATGTGTAGTGTATGAATGGTATTTGTATGATGGATGATGTATGTGTAATGTGTATTGTGAATGGTATGATGTATTGCGTAATGTGGAATGGAATGTATGTGAATTTGTATGATGGCTTGAACCTGTATGCTTGTAATGTGGAATGACGTGACACCTCATAGGTGGTAGTAAGACACATTAGTGCAATTGGTTTGCCGTAATGAGTAGAAATTACCAAACCATTAACCTTGAGCAACTTTGAGGGGCAAAGTTTCTTAAGGGGGTAGATTGAAATACCCCGTAATTAAAATGTGATTAATTAGGCTAATGAATAATTTAGAGGCTTAAATTAAGTATAAATAATCTTAAGGGAACAAATCCCGAAGAAAAAAACGGATCCTTAAAAAAAAACGGATAAAAACATTACCGAACCTTAGAGCGCGTTTTTCGAGTGTAACCAAGAAAACATGTCTTTAAGCGGGTCAATAGACTCGTAATAAATTTTGGTCAACTAATATCATTAATAAATATTAGTGAAGCTTTAGAACCTAATAAAATCAATAAAACGAGAGATTAGTAAAAACTGTCAAAAACGGGAAGTTGGGGTGTAAGAAATAATAACCCAGACTTATGTTTCATAATGAAAAAAAGAATTTTTCAAAAACCCTTGTGGGTCTGTGTGCTGTCCGATTTCCATTCCCAACACACCACACTTAACTTCCTTTATTTGTAAAAGAACAAAAGAAATTTTAAAAAGCAGAAAGTAACTTAACTATACTACAACCTCACATTCTCTCTTTCCTCTACCCATTCCCTTCTCTTCACTCGTAAAGCTCACCCTCCTCCTCTCTATTTTTTTTCTCCTCTTGACCGATAACAATGGAGGAAATGAAAGAAACAACTAAAAAACCTCACCTTTCTCCTTCTCTGTAACCTCTCTTAATCTCTTCCAAAAATTATAAAAACTACACATTGGAATCCTCTCCTCAAGAGCTACATTCCCATCTTTCCAAAATTCGAAAACCTACAATTTCGTTTTTTGGGTATGTCCCTTTAGAGCTTCAACACCACCATTAGAAGGCCCTCCTTCCTCCTTGTTCTTTTGAGGTAAAAATATTCTCAAAAACTCCATCTTTTCTAGCCTCAAAGGCAAAACGAAAATCTAGCTAAACCTTGTTTGGTTCTCTTGTCTTAGCCGATTTTGGCATTCTTTGAGGGGTTAAAGTTTGTTCTTGAGCTATCCCAAACAGCACTGTGCCTTGGAAGGTAAAATAATTTCTAAACCCTAAACCACATTAGAGCTTGAATTGGTTAGGGTAGTTTTAGTATTAAAATGGGTGTATTGAAATGTATATGTAAATGGGTTGTAGTGTTAGAGGATTTGAGTTATCAAAACGGTGGGAAGAGAAAAGAAAGAAGAAGGAAGGAAGGAAGAAAGGAAAGGAGAAGCTAGTAAAGAAACAAGGTAAATTACATTCTCTTGTGTAGTTTAGTAATGCATTATGTAACGAGATTGTAGAAGTTAAAAATATGTATTGTTAAAATGATAATGTATTGGTAGTGTAATGTGTAGGAGATATAAATGTTTTAAAACCTTAAAAGACATTTTAAAACTTGTCAAAACAGATTGGGAATGATAAGGTGTGCAGGAATTTGTTAGTGTGTAATATCATTTGGAAAATTGTTATGAAGGGTTGTATATTGATGGTCTATTGAAACAGGTAAAATAAGTGTTGAATGTGAACTAGAATAGTGGTGAGAGTGTAAAAATAGGGGAGACCATGGCAAAATTTACCTAGGATTAGAACACTTAATGATTATAAACTAGGTGAATAATGTAGGTTGTAACAGATTTTGTTGATTGAGGAAGATAGAGGGTAAGTTGAGAGAGAGATTAGGTAGTTATAATGTATTAGAGGTGCTAGAAATGCCAATGGAAAGGGAGATTGTAGAAGAGGAGTGTAAGTGTTGAAAATAATGTAGGCATAGTGCAACTAGAGGAAGAAACTAGGGATGTTGAAAAGAAACTTGGAAAATTATGTGAGTGAATTAGTATAGAATTATGTAAGGAGTTAGGAGTGAACTATGGTGTATTAAGAGGCTTAATTAGTGTTAAAACATGTGGGATTAAGTGTGGGAACAATGGGGAAGTAATGGGTACAAAGAGAGGACTGAAAACAGAAATAAAAATGCAAATACTGGGTCGGACCGAACTTGCGACCCAGACTTGCAAGTTCGGTCGAACCCAGATATTACAAAGACGGGAAAGCTTCTGGAATCGATCGGACTTGCGACCGGACTTGCAAGTTTCGGTTCGGACCAGAAAATTTGCCCCGTCTGTAACCTACTGGAATCGACCGGACTTGCAAGTTCGGTCGAGCTAGAAAAATTCACCGATGAAACCTTCTGGAATGGACCGAACTGCGACCGGACATGCAAGTTCGGTCGGCCAGAAAAAATTCCGTAATGCAAGCTACTGGAATGGACCGAACTTGCGACCGACATGCAAGTTCGGTCGGCCCAGAAAAATTCCTGTAATGCTACTGAATGGGACCGACTTGCGACCGACTTGCAAGTTCGGTCGGCCAGAAGAATTTCTCGTACCGATAGCTTACTGGAATGGACCGGACTTGCAAGGTCGGTCGCAAGTCCGGTCGGTCAAAAAAAAATATTTAAATTAAATAAAATATATGTATATATATATATATATATATACCTACATATATATATATATGTACATGTATGTAGCATGCCAATGTTAAGTAAGAAAGTGAAAACTTAAGTAATGAAAAATCAGTACGTAAGTGTGTGTGATAAAGTATAAGGACATAGTAAGTAGGAGTTAAGTTTATGTAGGTATATAATCATTCAATTGTATGTACATAATAGGACTTGATTTGTGACACCGAAGGACGTTTGGAATCACGTACAACGTGAACGGTATGGATTCCTCATGCCCCGTATGCTATCTTGGTTACTCTGATTTGTGTGTTTTTGTGCTAATTGATCACCAAATAAGATGCACGAATCGGAGTTAATATGCATACTTATGAATATGTAGTGTTGTATGTTGTGGAATATTCTCTTAAATTTTTAGTTTGTATAATTAATGAAATGTTTGGATGAATATGAATGTGTGTATGTATGATGTATGTATTGTGGACCGATTGTGATGTGTTTGGACTTCTAACTTATTCCTAACAAGGCTAACCATCCTAACTTAAATTGGTAATTAAATTGGAATGAGTAGAAGTCCGATTAGTTTCGGGCCACGCGTGAGGATGCGGAGTCACGAGAGTTGGCTCCAATTCCTGACTCTTAAACGGTTCCGCCCAAATCCCTAAGTGGGTAGCATCCCGGATTGGTGAGTCAGTAAATCCCGGAGGTGGGGACGGCGTAGTCCCCAGGGCGGAGGTCCCGACGACTTAACTTGAGTATGAGTAACTCAGTAAGATGAGTAGGTAAAGTCAATGAAAGTAAGTAAGTGTAAGTAAGAAAAAAGTAAGTAATGAGTTAAAAAGAGTAAAAGCATTCCGATTAACCCGATGCTAATTTGGCTAACCCAGTGAGGTAGTAAGATGTGTGCTATTGCAATGTTGCGCTGGAATTGTGTAATGAATTGTATAAGCATGTATGTTGTAATGTAAAGCATGTATATATGAAATATGAACTGCATGTTTATGGACGTCAAATAGTCGGCGTGCCCAAGCTAGCACGCGGTATATGCGGAGTTTATACGCAGCGTTTGCGGTGAGCCCCTTGGGGCACCAGTTTTACTACACGCAGGTACTCGTGAAGGATGAAGATGCTGAGGACTTAGCTCTATTTCTTTATCTTCTTTTTGGATGTAATTGATGAATTGTGATGGTGTACTGAGTAGTACATGGCTGTGTTTTTGAATAGCCGGTGTACCATGGGGTACACCTTTGTTGGATAGTGGAAGTATTGGATTGGGGTATGATAGTAGCTTTAGAAACTCATTCTTTTGGAACTTAGATATGATGTAATCGAATACACATAAATACTCGGTGATCCAGGATGTAAGTATTTGGCATATGATATTTTGGTAAGTAATTTAGTAGCTCGGTACACTATGTTCATCAGACCGTGACTGTAAGTGAGGTAAGCCTAGCTAGCCGTATGGGCGGTTAGCGGCGTTGTACCACCCGCCGTAGTAAGTAGCAATATTTCCGCTGCGAACTCGTAGTATTAACAGGGCGATTAGACGGTAAGCATAGGATTAGCGGTTGGGGTGTTACACTTATGTTATAAAGGTCTTTAATGTGAGAATTATGGTTAAGTATGGGTAAAGTGGATGAGGGTGGAACAATTAACAAGTGTTAATAAAATACATTCCTTGGTCTTACAACCTTGAGTAATACAACATTCTCAGACAAGTCAAAGGTTATACATAACATTTAAGTGAGGGCTTAAAAGATAATTGAGACTTTGAAATAAGAGTAAGGAGTTTATTTAAGCGTAACATTGGCTACAAGTGGTTGATGATAGATTACCTTTAATATTCTTCAGAGTACTGTTGATTGTTTGTGCAAGTTGATTAGAACTGCTACATCGTTACCCAGGTACGATTTCTCGTACTCAGCTTGTTGTGTTTTGGACTCTATGGGATGTTTTGTACGATTTCTCGTACTCAGCTTGTTGTGTTTTGGACTCTATGAAATGTTTTGTACGATTTCTTGTACTCCGATATTTTTGCTGATTGACTTTTGGAATGTTTTGGAAAACGCTAACTGAGTTTAAGAGGAATTTCTAAAAGGAATTGGTTGTGTGACTAACTCAGCCTGTGTGACTAACTGAGCCTTGAATGTGAAACTCACTTGGGTTGGTTCCTTCTTTTTGGTTGTTCCATTAGACATTGGCTGCTTAGGGTTTACGCTTCTGCACTCTATAGGACTGAGTGTTTTGGTATTGCTCTGGGTAGTTGGTGATCTAGTGGGAATTTGGAAAAAAGGTCAATCTTGGAAATTCTTCTTTGACTCTGGATATCGTTTCATCCATGAGCTGGTTCTTGAGGTTTCGACGTGCGCGCGTCTTCAATGGTAACAGTGAGGGGCTGTATATCCCCTGTCCCAGAAAGGGACGTGATAGACAGTGAGGGGCTGTATATCCCCTGTCCTTAGTGGACGTGATAGACAGTGAGGGGCTGTATATCCCCTTTCCTTGGTGGACGTGGTAGACAGTGAGGGGCTGTATATCCCCTGTCCTTAGTGGACGTGATAAACAGTGAGGGGCTGTATATCCCCTGTCCTAAAAGGACGTGATTGGCAGTGGGGGCCATCTCTCCCAGTTGAAACTATTCCACTCTTGAGTTTTTGGTTCTTGGATCTGTTTTATCATTCCTAGTCCTTTGTGACTATCTGCGTTTTTCTACTCCTAATGGGAATTGGGTTTAACTAAGGAAATGGATGTTCACTAACACATGATGTGATTTTGTTTCACTAACTTTACCTTTTCTATCATTTATCTTTATCCTTAACGTGTTATCTTTGGCTTGATGATTTTAAAGTGTCTTGTTTCCCTGCTTTACTTTCAAGAGTTTAATTTCAAGTTACTGTTTATTTTGAAGAGTTTCGTTTAAAAGATTGTTTTGGAGAATTGTACCAGCTCCATTCTAGGGAACTGACTCACCCCTCCCGGGGTGGGCTGCTTGGTTTCATCTTGCAGGTGCAAATTGATTTACAGGTGGCCACGAAGAGCATGAGTGATTGGGATGGGATTAGGTTTATGGAGAGTGAATGTACTTTATTATTGTTATGTTAATGTTAAGTTTTCTCGAAGTTCAGACCGTAACTTAGATAATTGTAATGGTTGTAATTGGTGAGGTTGGTACCGGGTGTTTGGAGCCCGATGGTCTGTAGCACATTCAGTTTATTTTCCGCTGTTGTTTTATTATTATAGGGGTCTTACAGAAAGTGGTATCAGAGCGTAGTTACGCTCTGAACACGAGAAAACAAGCCGAGTGAAATACTTAGATTATAGGTGCACTTAAAACTGGGGAACTGGGGTAGAATTGGGAAGTGAGGACTCCAGTAAGGCACGACTCCTAACCCTTTTTGGAATTGAGAACGATTCCTTTACACACTTTTCTTTTGTGAATGTCTGTTGAGTGTGATGTGTTGTTATACCGTCCCAGCAATAAACTACAAAAAAATATATATATATATATATATAATTTGGGAACATCCTATATTAAGTACGATAAGATTTTGGTTGAGATAAACCAAATATTAAGCTATTTTCAAAAGCATGCTTATGGAGAATACCTGGCTAAGAGTACAATTCCTTAAGAGCAAGTACACATGCTCCTAGAAATTTTAAAGAATACTTTTGGTTGAAGACAGTATACAAATAGAACTTTACATAACTAAATTAGTATTGATATTATGTGAAAGTACTTTAACTCCTTTAAGGTTTAAAAATAAATCTCAAGAATTACTTGGTACAAATGTTGCCTAAAGGTAATATTTGGATAAATCTTAAGTCCAGAAAATTATTAAGTTAACCAACACTAAGCATACACCCGAACCCATAAACCTCACTAAAACTCTATGCTAACTTTAGAAAGAAAACACCTAAATCTAACACCCTACGGGAAGTGCCTGGTGCGACGAACTCCTAGGCCGAAAGTAGTGGGGGTGCACACCCACTTCTGGAAGTTTAGGGGCTAGACAAGCCTTGTCATCTAACTGTAAATAATCTTCTACGCAGGTGATGGATTGTGTTGAACTTGAGGGGAAGTGGTGGTAAGACGTTACCATCATGGAATCTTGAGCTAGGCATATTTCATTACTAGCCACAATGAACAGTTCAAAACTCGTATATTTAGATCCAGTACTAAATTCATGCATGTAAAGAGTTTACCGAGTTAAATCCTTGGTGAAAAATACTTACCTATGGGGTGAAAACACATGAGTAATAATAAACTAAATACTATTGAACCTTAAATACTTGGAGTATTGAGCGTCTAGTGAAAAATTGAGAGTTACTTAAAGATTTGAAATTCTCATGTTTACTTGGAAGTTTAACATTATACATGTATAAAATTTTAGAAGCCACCATTATCTAAGAGAGTACTAAGATCTAATGATCAGAATAATACTTACATAGAACAAACCCTAAGAAAAATAGTTATCAAGAGTGAGTGAACTTCCACTAGCCTTATTCATTTGACTTAAAATTTATATATAGAGTCCCTACCTTGAAAAATAAATTTTAAGATAAAGAAATCAGATTTTGGAAGAACTTCCTAAAATTCTGCCTTGGGTGAAGTTATATAATAAGTAAATTTTATAAAGTAAACACTGAATGAATCGTCTAAAATACGATAGTTAATTATAAAAACAATTGAAACTTGAAAAGTCACAGAAAATATTTATCTTATAGAGTTTTAACATATGGTTGACTAATAAACCTTTGAAGATAATTTTGGAAGATTATTGAGGATTATTAAATGATCGGGAATATTATGTTAAACTACTCAAGTATGTTACACCTGATTTATAGCTTGTTAATATAATTGATATGATAAAATGATCATATAATGACGTATAATTCGTACCGGTCATAAAATGAAAGGATAAGGATCATAAAATAAAATTTTATAACAGTTAAGAAAATACAAATACAAAACAATCAAGAGATACAGATATATATATATATATATATCGATCGTAGATAAAATCAACGGTGCAATAAAATTTACAACAAAGCTGGTTAATAAGGTGTTGAATTCTTTGAATGTGTCATTAGTAGCGGTACGAGGGTGTACCTTAGCTCTTTTAAGGGGGATATGCTGGCATACTCCTCCTTCGTTATCTCATCCGGATTATGCCTTGCATTGTTAGTAAAAGGAGAACAGTATTAGCAGAATGAGAGGTGTTTGTATGTGCTTGGCTTTTTAACATTATGACTCAGTTATGACTCAGTATGTGACTTTTGGATTTTCATCATGCTATATGTTGGTATATCCTGGGTGTAATCTTGAGTGGAATGTTGTTATGGAAATGGATGGAAATAAAGGATTGGTTTGGTATGGAATTTCATTGGAATTATTATTGTCTCAGCACACCCGAAGCGGTGTGAGTGCCTATTAGTTGATTTTTAAACTTCGAGGCGAAGTTTCTTTTAAAGGGGATATACTGAAATACCCCTAAATTAATTTAAATTAATTTAGGGGATTTCTTTTATTAAACCTTTAATAATACTATTAAGTATTAAATTATTATATGGAATTATGAATCTTAAATTATTATATGGAATTATGAAATTTATTTAGGGGTTTTCTCCTATTTAACCCTAATTATTATATATTATTATATAGTATTATGAATTTAATAATAAGATTTATAAGTCAATAAATCTTGGGAAAATTTCTAAACACTCCAATTATATTATAAAGTTTTAGGAAGTGATGGAACATTGTTTTGAAACATAAAAGTCAATATAAAATTCTAGAAACCTTAAAGCTTATTAAGCCTTGCTAGAGTTGACTTTTTGAGAATGGTCAAACCAGGCCATGAAACCTATACGAATAAATAGGTTATGGAAAACCATGAAGATCGATAAAAAGAACATCAAAAACGGATCATCCTAGCCAAAGTTATGCTAGATTGAAGTTTTGAATCAAAAATTTGAAAGATGCCACGTGGCAAGCTCACAGGCGCCAGGACTTAAACGATTCTGGATTCCCTGAAATTCGATAACAGAATTCAATACTTTGCCCTAACTTTAGATGGCTATATCTTTTTCATCTCTTCATATTTTTCAATGCCGTCTTCTTTGTTGTCTTCTCCTACATTCCCTCTAAACAACTATAACTCATACAAACCCTAACTCATTTTGAATCAACCGGAAAATCGAGTTAAAGTAGCCACCTTGCAAAAACCGAAACTACAATTCTAGTTTTCTCTTCGAATCAGGTAAATTCGATCAGCCATAACTTCTTCGTTACTCATCCAAATTCCATGTTCTTTAGCTCGTTTTGAAGAGCTCTAATTCCTCTAAAACTTTCGTGTTTATGGTCTAAGCTAATTCTCAACCGATTGGAAGAGTAAGGCGTCTAAAGTTTCGGTTTCACCAGCACATAAAATCATACCGAAACAGAGAGGTAAACTCGTGATTTGCGACTTCAATATCTTTCTGTATGGTGCGAGTTAGGTTTAGTTTTTGCTATCTATATGTAACACCCTGGATTTTACCTCAAAACATAGCTTATGAAAATACAAATCTAACGGCGCAAACGGCATAAAAAACAGACTCCAAACGAGTCCTAGAGAAGCAAAACAAAGTTGGCCCGAACTTGTGTCCGGACATGGCAAGTTCGGACACAAGCCGAAGAGAAATAGACTGCGAAAAACCAAATGTCCGAACTTGTGTCCGGACTTCGAAGTTCGGACACAAGTCGAACTTTTAAAACTCTGGAAAAAAAAACCTTACGTGGTCCGAACATTGGTCCGGACTTGCAAGTTCGGACATAGGTCGAGACTTGCAATCCAAACCCGTCCTCGCATGATGTCCGAACTTAGAAGTTCGGACATATGTTCGGACACAGCCAAACGAAGAAAACACTTGAAACATTCGGGGCCTGTCCGAACATTGATGTCCGGACGGACGTTCGGACAGGTCCTTAAGTGCAGTTTTAAATACAGAAATAGAACCCAAAAACCGTTAGAAATACTTATGCAAAACATAATAACAACAAGAGAATCTCTCGAGCAGAAGAAGTCATTAATAAAACTCAATACAACCACAAACTTGATAAAACTGATTCAAAGAGCAATTAACTTAGTTAACCAAAACTCAAATGCACATAACCTTCAATATAGCAGCGGATCTCAAAATATCCAGGGCATTACCGCCACACCCAATACCCATGGGTGCTCAGGCTGATGAACTAAACAACATTAAAACCAAAGTTAACTTTCAAATTACGCGGAAGCAAAATAACGTTAATGTATAAAAACCTTGAGAACATAACATCTCTAAACATTGAAATTCAAGATCGCCTTATTATTACGTGGTCCTAAACTATGTGATTCGCGGTCCCGATCCCCTCAGCTAGTCATCCATACCTGCGATCATAAAACATAGACAAAACAGAAAGGATCGCACAAATCAGAAAAACTGAGTAAATTCCACCTCAAGCTGTAAAATACATTTTGAACACCATTGCCTTTAACAATCAGATGAGAGGGTTTACTGAATAGTTAGTGAATTTTCCAGAAAAATATAACAATACCGAACTGCAGTAGGGAGCTTTTAACAGGGAGTAATAACCACAATTCCGAACACGGGGTCACCTGTGGGACCCCAAACAACAATTCTAGGACAGTCACCTATGGGACCGTCAAACAACCACCTCACCCTAAGTCCTTAAGTGTGCACACCCCCTATGAAACAGCAGTAACATAGAGTAGATCATAGAGCTTAACTGCAACAATGTGTGCAGCGCAAATAATATCAATAATGGGGAGCACCTATGGGCTCCCAAACAACAGAATACAACCTGTGAAAGACTCCCAAAACCACAATTGAACACCACAATCTCAATCCAATTCCTCAATTCCAAAACGTGGGGAATAATCCCAAATCTCCAAACCACAACCGAGATAAAACACAACGAACCCTTTTCCAATATTTCGCAAAACCACAATCAAAACCATTGAGCATAGAATTTACCTGGAACAACCAAATCCCTCAAGAACCCAACTGCTCCGGACTATTGATAGCACTCGTCAACGATATCGACGTCTAGGTAACCAAAATTAACAATCAGAATTCGTCAAGCCATGAATAGATAACTAAGTAACTAAGTAGAATACATTACCCAACAAAGCTCCTAATTGGCACCAAGGGAAACGATCCAGCAAGGGTAGAGTGAAGAACGCCGAAGGTAGAATTGAGAACGCGAATTATAAGAACTCAAGGAAGAAGATACGTGAATAAGTTTTTGGTAGAGCAGAAGCGTAGAAGCGTCGTGATGAAGGTAGACCGTAGTGGGGAAGGTCGTTATATAAATAAGTAAATTATAGGAATAAGGGAAATCGATATTGTTAAACAAGTTAATGATTACTATCTTAAAACAAAAGAGTTAAATAAATACGAAATACAAATAACTCAGAAAAGGAAATCAAAATAAATACTTAACATTGTAATTTGTTTTTAGGAACCTATACAACAACATAACGTTGAGGAACATCAGGAAGGAAAATAAAATCTCTAACAACATTCTTTTAGAAATTCAGAATAGTTTCCTAGTTTGAATATTGTTGAGAAAGTAGATCGTTGTAACAAGATAAGGATGGAATAGAAAATCTAGGAAGATAATTAATAAACATTTACTTGGAAGTAGGAAGGAGATTGAAATAAATTAAATAAAGTAAAGTAATAATACTAGCAAGGGAATTATAATTGCGTTAGAGAGAGTTCTAGAATACTAATAACAAAATATATATAAATTAATTTGAAGAAGTCAAATGGGATTTGAACTCTATAATCAGAGATAATTACTAATAGGAAGTAAACTCAGATTTGAATTCTAGAAATTAATTAAGTACAAAGAGAAGTCAATTTGAATTAGAACTCTATGTATTTAAAATAAATGTGGAGAGGAAAGTTCTAGGAAGAGGAAATAAGTTAATATAGGAGTATCATTTCCCTGGGCCACTATATTACTAATTCGGACTTATTATTCTGACTATATATTATCGTACTCCTAACTGTTATACCCCAAAATTTTGACCCCCTGGTTAAGGTCTACGAGGTTGTGAGAGCCATCTCCATCAAACAGTGAGGGATTCTGGCTCGATCGGCGTGTTCAGGGCCTGAGGAGCAGTTTCGTCATTATCAGGGGCGTTTTCGTAATTTTAAGGCTTCTGAGTTCTCCTATAGGCTTTCTCTCTCCTCCAAAGGGTGCCCAAATCAGCTCGAAATGCTTTGATATTTAACCCATGATAGAGGATGACATTTTAAGCATAATGGCGTTGGAATTTTGATTTTTCGAATTTCCAATAATTTTCTAGCAATTTCTGACTGAATCTGACGAGAAATTCAATTTAAAAATGCTCCAGCATTTTTAAAAAATTCGTTTCCACCTCAGAAAATTCATAATATCCATTCTTGACATGTGGTTAAAATTTCATAGCAAAATTCCTTTGGGAAGTTACTTAGTTAAAATATCGAAAAATCTACTTTTACTAGATTTTCTTTATTTTAAGAAAGTCTATATAAAGGGATAGGTTTTTGGATATAAAATCGAACCTCACTACTCAAGAACCCTAGAAAGTCAGAAAAGGCAGCTCCTCTCTCTCTCTCTCACGTTTTCCAACACCCCGGCCACCCAAATCATACCGAAAATCCCCCGAAACCACTATCTAAACACGTTTTTCCGATCCCCAAAGCACAAATAATCATCAAAACCCCACAAAAACAACACCAAACGTGAAGAACAGCAAGAACAAGAACAACCAACAACCAGAAGCTTGGTTCGAAGTCCTTTCGGGTCTACCATCAACGGAGCACTCGACGAATCCCGTGTGTGAAGAAACGTTGTGGAATCCGAAGGTAAAACAGGTAGAAACTCAGCTTCCCTAATTCTCCACGGTGTTATCTGTCTTGCCTCGAAATTTGAGCTCAAACTAACCTTCGTAGGCTTCTGTATTGCTGTTTATTTAGGCCTCTGTCAGATAACTTGTTTGCTAAGTTCGTGCTAATTCGAATTCAAATTGAAAACTTTCAATCACTAACGTCTTGTACATCTTTCAGGCTACACACCCATAAAATTTGAGCTCAAAACACCCTCGGGAACCTTCTGAAAACCCTGTCCGTGGGTGGTCCGTGACCTCGGACCTATGGTCCGGGACCTCGGACGCGTTGTCCGAGAACCACGGACACCCACGGACGGCGGCGGGATTTTAAAAATTCAAAATTTAGGTTTTTCTAATGATGTCCGGGCCCACGGACAGCCTGTCCGTGGCCCCGGACTTTGCAAATTTTTGTTTCCTTTAATTTCGACTTTTCTGTGCATTTAGGTTAACTGGGGTCCGTGGTTTCGGACATTAGGTCCGTGGCTACGGACGGAAATGAAATTGACCTAATTCTGCCACCGAAACCCTAGTTTAGGTAATTTCACTTTTCACTTTTAATTTCTGTCAAAAATGCTAAAAAACACAAAAAAAAACAGAAGCTCGCGCACTTAGGTTAAAACGACTCGTAATAAGCCGTAAATAAACTAAGTAGAGGAAAAACGACTTCTGAGGGTAATGAAAGTAATTGAACCCTAATTAAGTCGAATATCAAGCCCCCGAACCCGAACTCTCCTTTCCTAATTTGATCTAGGTTAAATTAGGTGGCGACTCATAATAGGTTCCAGTGAGCTAGCTTAGGTTTAATAATATTGTTATATGACATAGTTATTAATCTTAGGTTATAAGTGGACCTAAAACCCGGTTAGATCCTCATCAGCTTTAATCAACAGGATGGTTTAAAATCGAGGCTCACAGACTGGCGACTCTGCTGGGGACATACTTCTTAATTTTAACTTGTTTTAATTTTAAGAAAGAGGGCTTAACTCGAAAACGTTTATTTATGGCTTTATTACTTTGTTTGTTTACTTTGGTGCGCACTTTAATTTTCTGCACCTTTGCATCATGAGAGCGAGGGTCACCTAAACCGATTTCACCAGGGACCCGTTTGAGGGTCCCCTGTCAGGGACTCACACCTTTTAGGTGATGTGAATAAGCGGGGGAAAAGAGGAGGTCGTCTCTAACACATCCCCTTAATACCTGGGCCTTAGCCCCAAGCGTTTTCCTGGCAGTGTCCTTACCTACCTAGCCCATTGTTTGGTCAGTCAAAGACCCGGCCGCAGACGCACACCTTCAGGTGATGTGAAAAAAAAAGTGGGGAAGCCCAAAGAGAATAGCGTGCAAGCCCTATTCCTTTGTGGCGACCTGGCCCGAGCCCCAAGCACCTCTCCGGATCGATCCATACCCAAATTGATTTAACCGTCAAGTGAGGACATGTTGAATTTGTGTGGGCCTTGTTTGCTTGTATGATCGGCCCACTACGCAGCCTAGAAATTGATAGGAAACTCTCCTACCTCAACTCAGCCCAACCCGAATTGGCAGCTCTTTATCGTTTACAGCCCAGAGGCCCTGTTTGGTTTGATTTGTGTGTCATTTGGGCTTCGGCCCAAAAGTTTAGACTTTGGTGATTTCTCTTTCAGCCTAATTTGAATTATCAATTTAGTTCTAGGCCCATGAAAAACAAATCTACCTAAAGCAGTCCATAAGACATGAAAATCAATCAGGCTTTTCATTTCGGCCCAAGGCCCATTCTAGTCTAGGTGAACCTTTTGTTCGGGCCCTGGCCCAAAGTCCTAGATCTAGGTGTCATACCTTTTAGGCCACTCAAAACTATTTGTTTAGGTTTCAACTCATTCAATTCAAGATAATTTTTCATTCATTGTAGTTTCTGGCCTCAAGGCCAACAGGAACATCAAACAAATCTTAGACTTCAAAGTTTCTCTCTCGGCCCGTGGGCCCATTCATAGTTCATATGGCTTCCTTCAGCCTGTACATATCAACTCCAGATTAAGGGCCTTAGGCCCACACAGAGTCCAGAAGAAGACGGTCACGGTCATCTTAACGACATCCTAGCAGTCAAGAGCTCGAGTCTTCAGCATGCCGACATCAGACGGTTCAGCAGAGTTCAAATTCAAGGGAAAGTTTAGGGATCCTATGCATTCTACTGCATAACTTGCTAAAACATTCATCTTTCAAATGCATCGCTCAAAGTTTTCAAAGAATGATCGTTTTCAAACCACCGATAAGAAGCATCGATTTTTCATTTTCTTCCTCATGTTCACAAATGGATGACATTTTCGAGTCTAAAGGGTAACAAAAAAGATTTTATTTCACACAAGTTTTCTTTTGAGAAAATGGTTCATGAAATAATTATTTCCCGACAATGGCATGCAAAGACTTGTATTTTGTTTCCGAAATTTTGAACATGCCTTACCAAACCCCACAGCTCATCCAAAGACATCCAAATAAACCCACAAGCGGTTCCAAATCCATATCTTTTAAATTGTTGTCATTAACCCCAAATCAATACTGGGGGCAATCTGAGTTTAGGTACGTCATCTTTAATCTTTCGTTTAAGCGTGTGAACTAGTCTCTAAGTGAAATTCACGAGAGTTGTATCTTGAGCGGAAAAACAATGAGTGAACGGGCGTGTCATTTTTACACGACTCCGGTGAGGCACATACACAGGAAAAGGTAAATGGCATAACTCCGACCGAAGGAGATAATTTGTAAATTTACGCTTAGACCTGTGAAAAGTAACAAAGAACAGATGCACAACTATCAAGGATGACGGAGCACCTAGGTACGGCACCACATAGCCAAAAGCTTGCAAACCCTGTCATTAAACCCTAGGCACCCCCGCTGAGCCTTCATATATCCCTTTTCGATATTATGAGCTCCCAAAATAACTAGCCAATGACGAATGTTCGACCCGGTGACCAAAGGAAGCGAGGAGCCCGACTCTCAGATAACATTCTCATTAATCCAAAGAAGCAACGCCGCTATCAGCATGACGAAGCGATCCGCAAATGGTCCCAGAGTGACACAGGATCTAAGGAGCTCACATCAAGTAGCTCTCGAAGCCCAAAGCCGGGAAACACAAGAACCCCGAAGGCAAAGTCAAGAAAGGATAAAACAAAAAGGCAATCCCAAAGTGCCTCGAAGAAGTCAAATGACAAAAAAAAACAAGAGAAATAGTGTAAAGGACAACTCCAAAAGTCCAGGTCCAAAAGCTCAAAAAACAACGTCAACATGAAGCAGTTAGACGACTTCAAGACAAGGAAGATGAATCTGAGAGAAGACGCAAGTTGCAGCTTTGGTCACCCATTTAAGCTCCACATACCTCAAATATCCCTCCATGATCCCGTCGTCTTTCATCACACCCTATGGCCACGTTATAAGTTTTAAAGACTTCCGATTGATAGTTGTGTGTCCAACTACGTGAAAGTAACAGATCAAATGCGTAAATCCATCAAATATCGAATTCAATGGTTTAGAAGTTATGACCATGGGCGAGAAATGAGTGCAAACACCAACCACATCGAGTGTAGGTTAGGGAGCACCACATCAAAGCATAAGCCTTGACCCTGTGAGGGTGAGACTTGTTCGCATGTTTAATCAAAGAAAATACTGGGGGCAATCGATCGTCCCGATCGATTGCCATGAACTATAGCTCAGATTGTCCTAAGGAAAAATACTGGGGGCAATTGTTGTTCCAACAATTGCCATGTCAGCACCAATTAAAACCAAAAGCTCGAGCACCACCACAGGCACACATAAGCCCTTACCACCACACACACACTCTCAAACCCGTCATTGGCCTTACCTCCACAAAAACATCAGGCCCGTCATGACCCTGACCTCCATCCAAAATCACAAACCAATCCCAGGTCTGTCACAAATCCTGAACACCGGCAAAAGCCTTCGGCACCACAACAAAAACACCACACACTTCCACCAATGGCATGTTCATCTTTCAAGAAGCAAATTGCAGATTTGAAATTTTTAGTCAGGAAATGATCATTTCACTTTCCTTTTTCAGCAGGGTTTTCTCAAGCATTGCCAAGTTCGGCACCTTTACCAACAGTTTCCTGTTTGAACGAGTATCTTTCATATATCTTGATTGCGTACATCTTATCATCATTGCCATGTTTGGCACTCCAGTAATCAGTTCTCATCATTTGCACGAGACCATTATCTTCCTTACTCATTTTTAGTTCGAGACCCAAAATCGGCGCAAGGCCCTGCAGATTCCTCTTTCAGTACGAGACCTAGCATCTCATTCAGTACGAGACCTAGAATCAGTGTGAGATCCAGCTTTTCCTTCATCCATTTAGTACGAGACCTAGTATCATCTTCAGTGCGAGACCCACCATCTTCACCAGTACGAGACCTAGTATCATCTTCAGTGCGAGACCCACCATCTTCACCGGTACGAGACCTAGTATCATCTTCAGTGCGAGACCCATCATCTTCTTCAGTGCGAGATCGAGCGTCATCATCCAGTGCGACGAGACCAGTACGAGACCTAGTATCATCTTCAGTGCGAGACCATCATCTTCTTCAGTGCGAGATCGAGCGTCATCATCCAGTGCGAGACCAGTACGAGACCTAGTATCATCTTCAGTGCGAGACCCATCATCTTCTTCAGTGCGCGAGATCGAGCGTCATCATCCAGTGCGAGACCAGTACGAGACCTAGTATCATCTTCAGTGCGAGGTAGAGCGTGATCTAAGTTGCGGGGCAGAGGCAATAAGTCCCCATCTTCATGTCAACTTCTTGGGAGAAACAACTAGTGGGCAGTGGCAATAAGTCCCTTGTAATCTAGAAGTTATCCCAGCACCCCAGTTGGTGGGCAGCAGAGGAATAAGTCCCCATAGTATACCAACCAGGAGCATTGGAACGGGTTTCGGTCCCCAGAAGCATCCGAGCATCATCATCATATCATATCATCTTCTTCTGCATGACATCTACATTTGCATTACAGGTTCCGACACCTTAGAATGTTCGGCATACTTCATTTCATTTTAGGTGGTCAACGCCTTAGAATAGCTTGACATCATCTCATTCGTTATAGGTAGTCAAACGCCTTAGAATAGCTTGACATCATCTCATTCGCTATAGGTAGTCAACGCCTTAGAATAGCTTGACATCATCTCATTCGTTATAGGTAGTCAACGCCTTAGAATAGCTTGACATCATCTCATTCGTTTATAGGTAGTCAACGCCTTAGAATAGCTTGACATCATATCATCCTTATAGGTAGTCGGCGCCTTAGAATAGTCTGACATTACTTCATTTTTACCTTTAGGTGGCCGACGCCTTAGAATCGCTCGACATCCTTCCACTTACTCATAGGTAGTCAGCGCCTTAGAACAGCTCGACACAACTTGTTGGATTTCAATTGCACGAGGGGTCTTTTAAGATCCAAAATTTTGGGGTATCACTCAAGCATCAACTAGCCTTTTCATTTCTATTACAAAGTCCAGTTGACGGGGGCAATCTGTTATACCCAAAATTTTGACCCCCTGGTTAAGGTCTATGAGGTTGTGAGAGCCATCTCCATCAAACAGTGAGGGATTCCGGCTTGATCGGCGTGTTCCAGGGCCTGAGGAGCAGTTTCGTCATTATCAGGGGCGTTTTCGTAATTTTAAGGCTTCTGAGTTCTCCTATAGGCTTTCTCTCTCCTCCAAAGGGTGCCCAAATCAGCTCGAAATGCTTTGATATTTTAACCCATGATAGAGGATGACATTTAAGCATAATGGCGTTGGAATTTTGATTTTTCGAATTTCCAATAATTTTCTAGCAATTTCTGACTGAATCTGACGAGAAATTCAATTTAAAAATGCTCCAGCATTTAAAAAATTCGTTTCCACCTCAGAAAATTCATAATATCCATTCTTGACATGTGGTTAAAATTTCATAGCAAAATTCCTTTGGGAAGTACTTAGTTAAAATATCGAAAAATCTTACTTTTACTAGATTTTCTTTATCTTTAAGAAAGTCTATATAAAGGGATAGGTTTTTGGATAAAATCAGAACCTCACATACTCAAGAACCCTAGGAGAGTCAGAAAAGGCAGCTTCCTCTCTCTCTCTCACGTTTTCCAACACCCGGCCACCCAAATCATACCGAAAATCCCCCGAAACCACTATCTAAACACGTTTTCCGATCCCCAAAGCACAAATAATCATCAAACCCACAAAAACACACCAAAACGTGAAGAACAGCAAGAACAACCAACAACCAGAAGCTTGGTTCGAAGTCCTTTCGGGTCTACCATCAACGGAGCACTCGACGAATCCCGGTGTGAAGAAACGTTGTGAACCGAAGGTAAAACAGGTAGAAACTCAGCTTCCCTAATTCTCCACGGTGTTATCTGTCTTGCCTCGAAATTTGAGCTCAAACTAAACTTCGTAGGCTTCTGTATGGCTGTTTATTTAGGCCTCTGTCAGATAACTTGTTTGCTAAGTTTCGTGCTTAATTCGAATTCAAATTGAAAACTTTCAATCACTAACGTTTGTACATCTTTCAGGCTACACACCATAAAATTTGAGCTCAAAACACCCTCGGGAACCTTCTGAAAACCCCCCTGTGGTGGGTGGTCCGTGACCTCGGACCTATGGTCCGGGACCTCGGACGCGTTGTCCGAGACCACGGACACCCACGGACGGCGGCGGGATTTTAAAAATTCAAAATTTAGGTTTTTCTAATGATGTCCGGGCCCACGGACAGCCTGTCCGTGGCCCCGGACTTTGCAAATTTTTGTTTTCCTTAATTTCGACTTTTCGTGCATTTAGGTTAATGGGGTTCGTGGTTTCGGACATTAGGTCCGTGGCTACGGACGGAAATGAAATTTGACCTAATTCTGCCTCCGAAACCCTAGTTTAGGAAATTCACTTTCACTTTAATTTTCTGTCAAAAAATGCTAAAACAACACAAAAAAAACAGAAGCTCGCGCACTTAGGGTTAAAACGACTCGTAATAAGCCGTAAATACAAAGAAGTAGAGAAAAAAACGACTTCTGAGGGTAATGAAAGTAATTGAACCCTAATTAAGTCGAATATCAAGCCCCCGAACCGAACTCTCCTTTCCTAATTTGATCTAGGTTAAAATTAGGGGGCGACTCATAATAGGTTCCAGTGAGCTAGCTTAGGTTTTAATAATTATTGTTATATGACATCATTATTAATCTTAGGTTATAAGTGGACCTAAAACCCGGTTAGATCCTCATCAGCTTTAATCAACATAGGATAGGGTTTAAAATCGAGGCTCACACTAACTTCAATTTCCCGGGTATTCATCTCATCCCCCTTAAAAGAAAGCTTCGCCCTCGAAGCTAAAACTCATCCATAAGGCGGGAAGTTGCTAAACTAAATACGACTTGAGTGGGTACCTGATCGAAAAAGCTGTGGGTATTCTTCCTCATTTCCTCTCTACCTCCCATGTAGCCTCTCCGGTTCCATGATTAGACCATAAGACGTTGACCATACGGATGGACTTCGATCATGTCTCCCTGGTCTTAGTGTCTATAACTTTGATGGGGTACTCCTCATAGGATAGATTCTGCTCCAGCTCCAAGATCTCTGGCTTGTAACACATGCAAAGGGTCGGGAACATACCGCTTCAACTGGGATACATGGAAGCGTTGTGAACTTTCTCCAGTTCAAAAAGGAAGCGTAGCCGGTATGCCACTTCTCCACCCTCTCCAAGATCTCATAGGTCCAACGAACTTGGGACTGAGCTTCCCTTTTTCCCGAACCTGGTACTCTTCTCATGGGCGATACTTTCAGAAAACTCTATCTCCAACCTCGAACTCAACTGGTCTTGCGCTTGAGATCGGTATAGGACTTCTGCCTGTCTTGGGCTGCTTTCATTCGTCTCTGGATCATCCGGACTTGCTCCATAGTCTCTTCTACAACTGAGGTCCCAAAACAACAGTCTCACTAATGTGTCGTCCACATAGCGGTGTCCCACTTCCTCCCATACAAAGCCTCATAAGGAGCCATCTTGATGCTGGTGTTGTGTAACTGTTGTTATAAGAGAACTCTATCAGATGTAGCATATCTGCCCACGAACCCTGGAAAATCCATCACACATGCTCGAAACATGTTCTCCAGGTCTGAATGGTTCTCTCTGTCTGACCATCAGTGGCTGGGTGAAACGCAGTGCTCAACTTCAACTTGGTGCCCATCGCCTTCTGAAACTGCTGCAGAAAATGAGCTAAGAACCTCGAATCTCTGTCTGAAATGAGGTCTTAGGTACCCCGTGATATCTCACCACATTTCTGATGTAAGCATCCACCAACTGGCTCATGGAACCGTCTTCTTCATGGGTATAAACCGTGCAGATTTAGTGAGTCGGTCCACTATTACCCAAATCTGATTAAACTCCTCCCTTCACCGGTGGTTAAACCATCACAAAGTCCATGGAAATGGAGTCCCACTTCCACTTTGGGACCTCCAACGGCTGCAATAAACCTCCCGTCCTTGTGCTCGAATTTGACCTTCTGGCAGGTAAGGCATCTCGACACAAACTCTGCAACTTCCCTCTTCATCTTAGGCCACCAAAACATCTTCTTTAGGTCCTTATACAACTTATCACCACTAGGATGAACTGAATAGGGAGTATTATGACGCCCCCTCACAGTCTCTCCTTTACCTCCACGCACCCTGAGGTACACACGCGGCTTCTAAACCTCAAACTGCCGTCACTGTGGGTCTCAAACCCTTCAGCTTTCCCTTCCTTCATCTTCTCCTTGATGCGCTCCAACTTCGCATCACCAGGCTGTCCCTTGAGTATCTCCCCATAAATGTCAGAAGAGACACTCATATGGTACAACCTCACCTCACGCTCTACTCCTCCCGCCTCCATTACTTCCAAGTTCAGCTTCTCAAAGTCACGAACTAGCTCGTCTGGAAGAACCCACATCGAATTCATAGAATGACTTTTCTCCTACTCAGAGCATCGGCCACTAGGTTAGACTTCCCCTCATGATATAAGATCTCCAAATCATAGTCCTTGATCAGTTCCAACCATCTCCTCTGCCTCATATTTAGTTCCTTCTGAGTGAAGATGTACTTGAGGCTTTGTGGTCGGTGTAGATCTTGCAGGAAACTCTATACAAGTAGTGCCTCCAAATCTTCAGGGCGAAGACTACTGCTGCAAGCTCTAGGTCGTGTGTCGGGTATCTGGTCTCGTACTCCTTCAACTGTCTCGATGCGTAGGCTATGACTTCTCATGCTGCATCAAGACACACCCCAAGCCATACTTGGAAGCATCACTGAAAACCTCGAATCCGTCTGTCCCCGAAGGCAAAGTCAACACTGGGGCTGTGGTCAACCTTTCCTTCAACGTCTGAAACGCCTTCTCACAGTCATCATCCCACTGAAACTTGGTTACTTTCTTCATGAGGTTTGTGAGGGGTCTAGCTATCTTTGAGAAATCCTTCACAAACGTCTGTAGTACCCCGCTAGACCCAAGAAACTACGAACCTCCATCAGATTGCTCGGTTCTGGCCACTCTTTCACCGCTTGGATCTTGGCCGGATCCACTGAGATTCCGTCCTTGGTGACGATGTGGCCTAGGAATGCCACTCGGTCCAACCAAAAGTCACACTTAGTTAGCTTGGCGTAAAGCTGCTGCTCTCTCAAAATATGTAAGACTGATCTCAGGTGCTCCTCATGCTCTTCCTCATCCCTGGAGTAGATGAGGATATCGTCTATAAATACCACCACAAACCGGTCTAGATAGGGATTGAAGATCCGGTTCATGAGGTCCATAAAGACTGCCGGCGCGTTCGTCAAACCAAAGGGCATCACCAGAAACTCAAAATGCCCATATCTGGTCCTGAAGGCCGTCTTCGGGATATCCTTCTCTGCAACCAGTAACTGGTGATATACCGACCTCAGGTCTATCTTGGAGAAGACTCCTGCACCCTGAAGCTGGTCGAAGAGGTCGTCGATTCTGGGCAAGGGATACCGGTTCTTCACAGTGATCTGGTTCAGCTCCCGGTAATTATGCACAGCCTCATGCTCCCGTCCTTCTTCTTTACAAACAAGACAGGAGCTCCCCATGGCGATACACTCGGGCGGATGTATCCCTTCTCTAGTAACTCCTCCAATTAGACTTTCAGTTCCTTCAACTTTGATGGCGCCATACGGTATGGGGCCTTGGAGATGGGCGTTGCTCCTGGCACAAGGTCGACGCTAAACTCCAACTCCCTGTCTGGCGGCATACCAGGAATCTCATCTGGAAAGACGTCAGAGAACTCATTCACCACCCGAATCTCTTCTAATGGGCTCGGCGCTCGGTTCAAATCATGGACATGGCAGAGGTATGCCTGCTGTCCCTTCTTCACTTGGGAGAGAATTGACATGCTGAGACTATCTTTACTCCCGGATCCTTCTCCACGCTACTGTAGGAGACTCTTCGGCCCGCTGGTCCTCTCAGAATGATCTTCTGCTCTCCACAGTCGATCTTTCCTCTATACTTGCTTAGCCAGTCCATCCCCAAAATAATGTCGAAGTCGGGGAGGACGAACTGGATCAGGTCAGTTACAAAAGTTTCCCCTTTTATGTCTACCCCCACATCCCTCAATACATGATTACAAGAAATAACCTGCCCCGAGGGTATAGATACTGCTATGGTAGAAGTCTTACAAGTTTCTAGCCTCAATTTCTTAGCAAATTTCTCAGAAATGAAACAATATGAAGCTCCAGTATCGAACAAAAAACGAGCTAAAGTACCATGAACAGAAAAGGTACCTGCTAACACTTCTGCTTCAGCCTCTGCCTCGACCCGGCTCATAACATTAATCCTCCCGGAGCTCTATTGTTGTCTCAGTTCTCCCCTGGACCTCAGTTACCTCCGTTTCCACCCCCGCCATTGCCACGCTGGGGAGCATCCCCTCACTGATTCTGGGCCTGATGCTGGTCTCTACCTCGAGACTGGGGTCTGCTGGTCTGTAGGTCCGGTCTCCGCCATTCCCTCTCTGCTGAATGCCTCCCTGAGGATCCTGGAAGCACTCAAAGCTCTGTGGCCCTTCCTGCCACACCGTAGCACGCCACCAGGTTCCCTTCACAGTCCTTCCCCGGGTGATCCTTGTGGCATCTCTTGCAGTGGAAGTGCCTGCTATGCCTGTTCTCTGCTCTCTGGGCCTGCCCCTGGGGCCTATCATTCCGCCCCTGGTCATTCCTCTGGTTCACATCGAACCTCCTCCCATCACCTGAGTTAGGCCTCCACCTCTTGTCCTGGTGTGGCCTCTGATGTCGGTCGTCTCGACTCCGAGTCTCTTCCCCGTCCTCCATCTTCCTTTTCTGACCCGCCTGTACCTCCCTCCTCTTCTGCTGCCCCTATACAGGTTAGCAGCCTTTCCATATGCGTCCTGGAGGGTGGGTATCGTCAGCACGCTCAAAGCCTCCTGGAGACTCCAGTTGAGTCCTCCCACAAATCTCTGCACCTTCGACGCCTCATTAGGGACCATCGTCGGCGCGAACCTTGCCAGCTCTAGAAACTTGGAGTGGTACTCCTTCACACTCCGGGCCTGCTGTTTGAGCTCCGAGAACTCCAGGTATTTCTACATCCGAACATGCTCAGGGTAGAATCGTCTTCGCATGGCCTCCTTCAGTGCCTCCCATCCAAAGTCAGGTCCCGCCAAGAGAGCATCCTTGTTGGCAGACCACCAGATGTCTGCCTCGCTCTTGAAGTAGTACACAGCGGCGTTGACTCTTCTATTAGCAGGGCAGTTGACCGCCTCGAAGATCTTGTCAAACTCACACAGCCAATCCTCCAGCAGTACTGGGTCCCCTCCCCCTTGAATGCAGTTGGCTTCAAGTGGGCGATTCTCTTCGTGTAGTCTTCTGGCACATTGTCTCGCTGGGCTTGTGTTTGGGATAAAACTACACTATAATAAATATAGATTTATAGCAAACTAATAGGCAAGTGCACCTATTCGGAATAGTATAACAAGTGTCGTATCCACAGAGAGATTGTTCAATTATCCTAGTCTTGGTAGTTAATTAAAACTGTAAAAAGGGGTTTAGCCGAGGCAAGCTTGATTTGTTGTTGGATTAGTACAGAAATAATAAAAACAGTAAAAACAGGTGAATTAAGTGATGTGGATGGAAAAAGGTATCCTAGGATAGCGGGGGAATTGCCTAAATTACTTAAACAGATTATAACCATGTCTCAATATTTATTGTCTATTAGAGTTAATAATTGTCAGTTACGAACTCTTAATAATAGCCTTAATATTTTCCTGCTCAATCCGGAGTGTAAATATCAAGATTAATTCCTTTGTGGTACTTAGACTATCTCAAATCATATGTTGATAGTTACCATAAAAATGTAGTATTTTGTCAGAATAAGCATTTAACAATATTAGTTGAAAGGAATTAAAACAAGTTAACAAGTGAGACAGGTAATAAATATTGATTACGTAATATTAGGAACAAACCCCCATCCTAGGATACAAAAGAAAATTACTCAGACATTAACGGGATATAAAAAGATAGCACAGACAGATTTTGACATTATTTCAGAGGAAGAACTGGTCTGCTCTTGCTCTCACTGCTGCTGCCTCTTTTCTCTCTTTGTAAAATACTACTTCTGTTTGAGTACGTACGTGAGTAAATGTGGTGAAATAAATAAAAGATGGAGAATTATGGTGTTACGGGATGAATTGAGTGGAAGAGAATGGAGTGTGGTGAGCGTGGTTTTTGATTTTCTGGTTTTCTCCGTACGTTTGTTTAAGGTTGCAGTAGCTGAGTTTATATAGAGGAAGGGAAAAGGCAGATGCGTAAGAGTTGATTGCAGGTTGATTGCTCTCTGATTGCTTCATTAATTGCAGGGGACAGAGAGCTGAAACGCGTGAGAGAATTAAGGTAGGCGGAGTAGATGGATATGGCAAGTTGCAGACAGTCGGCGTGAAGAAGAAAACTGTTCGCGACTGATTTTCAGTCACGTCCGCGTGGCGTCCGCCTCCGGATACGCGGACGTAAGTGAGTCCTTGGCGTCCGCCTAACATGATGCGGTTGTCACTTGTAGTTTGTCGCGGGGACTCTCCGTGTGTTGTCCGCCTCAGCGTCCGCCTTATATGGGGCGGTTGTCCATGCGGTTGCATGTGTGTCTTGTCCGCACTCACGTCCGCGTGAGTTCATGCGGTTGCATGTGAGGACACGAGTTGTTGACTTACTTTCTTCTACGAACTTTGACCGGCTCTAGATTCTTCATTGGGACTCCGTTTTCTGAGCCGTTTGCGTCTATGCGTCCGTCTCTTTGTCTACTTTACTTTCAGCTTGGTTTTCCTCATGTTTAAACAATAAATTTTGTGAGATAATAATAAAACATAAACTAGAGGAAAAACTAACCGAAGTGGAGAAATGAGCAAGAAAGTGTTAATATAATATATGAAATACACCTATAAAACATGCTCATTTGGACACTTATCACACCCCCACACTTATCTTTTTGCTTGTCCTCAAGCAAACCATGTACCCAAACAAGTAGGAATGCTCAATATTAACAAATACTATTATGAAGGGTAGGATAAAGAAGTCAGTAGTACATGATCTTAACCTTTTTTAGAGGAGTGTGATCCATCACCTACTGGTGGCATAGGTGTACTCAGGGCAAAATAAAAATTAGAGTTTCGGGGTATGATCCGGAGTACTTCAATGCTTCTTAGTTAAGGTGACTTTGAGAACTTTTACCATGGCCAACTTCTCTCAAGAATGGGCATTGGAGAAAACAAAAGGAAAATAGAATTATGCATTTGTTTCACTTTTGCATAAGAGATGAGAAGATAATATGTAGGTATTAAGCCTTCGTATTTTAAAGAACACTCAACTCTCTTGTTGGTTACCAATGGTGTCTCGTAAGTCCCTTATTTATTTTATTTTTCCCTTTTTGACAGAGAAGCACCCCTTAGCAATCCCTAAGAAAGAAGACAGAAGGAACCCCTGAGTAAAAAAATCCATCCATTTCAGATCATTTGGTCACACCCCATAAAAATGCTCCTCAAAAGTAATCAAATTTTAATTTTTTGAATTTGTACCATTTATACCATTTATCCCACAATTCATAACAGTATTTATTCTTAAAGAGAACAACCCACACATAAGGGTCCATGATATTGATTGAAAACGCAAGATAAGCAGAGAGATTAAGCATTTTAGCATAAAATGTCACCGAAAAGGGGCACACTCCCCCACAACTAATTTGAACAATGTCCTCATTGTTCACCCGAAAAACAAGGGAAGGTTTCAGAAGACCCTTTTCGGTAAGTAATCAAATAAGGATAAAATAGAGAGAACACAAAGCTCATGAATAATCATTTAAGCACATAAACTCTCCTCTGCATATTTTATTTAAATAAAAGCATGATTAAAGAACTGGTACTCCCCTGATATATATTTTTTTACTTACGTTTAAAGGAGTTCCCCCACACTTGAGCTTCAGCCTCAAGTAGCGTAGCTTGGTTGCGGTGTAGACATGAAATTGCACCTGCATAAGACACTAGAAGCAACCATACTACAAACGGGGTTAATAGTTAGCAAAAACAAAATTGAAAGAGAACCTGAAAATTAAATAGCATAAAAGCATATAAAAGATAAGTTCGTCCGGGTTGCCTCCCGGAAAGCTGCCCTTCTTTAACGTCATTGGCTAGACGCTTTGTCGTTAGATCGATCCTGGGGGTGGTTATGAGGAGGAGATCCAAAGCATGACTCGATGGTATTTTTGAGTGTCCACCGGGATGCATGTTTTCTTTTCTTATCCCGCTCTTCGTCCGGGATTGGTGGTGGTATCTCTGTAATAGACATTCCGTCTGGAAGGGTAATAAACAGAAGTGGGGATGATGGTGATTGAGTGTCCCTTACAAACTTGAGTTCCTTGGATTTGTTATCTGGAGACCTTCCTGATGCAAACTCTAGTTTTTCATTATAAGCGTGAAGGGTGATTGTCCCTTGGGCTACCCAAATGTGCACATCAGCTGTGGCAAGGAATGGTCGTCCAAGGATGAGAGGTGTAGTGGAGTTCTCTTCGATGTCCAAAATGACAAAATCGCATGGGAAATATAAGTGCTCCACTTTGATGATAACATCCTCCACCACTCCGCTTGGGTAAGTTACCGAACCATCTGCCAGCTGCAGGGTCATCTTGGTCTTTTTCATCTCTCCAATTCCCAACTTTTTGAAAGTGGAGAGGGGCATCAAATTAATTGAGGCACCCAGATCGCATAGGGAGTATGGAAATGAGGTGCTACCAATTGTGACTGGAATGGTGAAGCTGCCTGGATCATTGCATTTTGAAGGCAGTGGTTGTTGCAGAATAGCTGAGCAAGCTACATTGAGTGGTACAGTACCGACTTCGGCCAATTTAGTTTTGTTGGATATAAGGTGTTTGAGGAATTTGGCGTAGTTTGGCATTTTGGCAATGAGGTCTACAAACTGTATGTTGACGTTTAGTTGCTTTAGCATTGCTAGAAACTTACCATATTCATTATCCAATTTTCTTCTGGAGTCGGTGGGGAAATGGTATAGGCGGTTCTTGTGGAGAAGATTTTGAAGTTGATGGAATAGTGAGGATGCTGGGAGATGTTTTTTCTACTGGGGCCTCAGCTTTTTTCACTATCCTCTTTGGATTCTTCTGACCTTTGCGGGATGTGAATCTCGTCGGTTTTCTTACTGCTTCTCAAGGTTATCGCCTTAACCTCCTCTTCCTCTTCTTCAAAATCGAGCTTTTCATTTTCTTAGCCGGCCACCAAGTCTTTGAGGTAGGTATTCTCAGACTGAATATGATTTTTATAGACTGTGGCGGTGCTCTCCAATTCAGCTACGTTCCTTTTGGAAGTTTCGATTGCTACTACCCACTCTTGAAGGGAAGGGTGTAGTTCTGGAACCTTAGCTGTTTTGGCCACCTCCATCTTTTCTTCACTGTGCTCCTTCACATAGATGCATTTGGCTTGCTCTCTTGGATTTGGCTCTGTTTGGCTTGGGAGAGCCCCTGGCGGTCTTCGAGCAAGATGTTCTGCAAGTTGATTGAATTTACCTTCGATTTTCTGGTTGAAGGCTTCTTGTGCAGAAAGCTGGTTTTGAGTCATAGTCATGTAACCCTTCATCATTTCTTTGAGTTCTGCGTTTGGATCAACAGAGGATGAAGATGGTTGTTGTTGTTGTTGGAAACCTGGAGGGGCACCTAGTGCTCTATAACCCATATTAGAGTTTGGTTGGGGTCTGTTTCCCTGATAGGTATTGGAATTGTTGTTCTGCCTTCCTTGGTTCTGATCATTGTTTTTCCATGAGAAATTTGGGTGATTTCTCCATGGGTAGTTGTTGTTGATGTTATTGTTGTAGGAATTACCGGGGCAGTTTCCTATGAAATTCACATCTTCATACTGGTTTTTACCTTCGCACTGATGAGTTTCATGAGGACCGGCGCATATGACACATCCTCTGTGGGTGGAACTGGTGGTGAACTTGTAGGTGGGGAAGCTATTGTTTTTACGATTTCGTTTTGAGATGTTGTTAGCTTTTCCACCACCTTTGCAAGGGACGAGATCTAGGCTGATAAATGATCCGTAGGCTCAACGTGGAGTAGGCCTGCTGCTCGTGGCGTTCTTCCCTTGGATCTCGTCCACTGTCTTGTATTGCTCTTCATGGTTTCGAGAAGGTCCATTCCTTCTTTAGGAGATTTCATCATGAAACTTCCTCCTGCAGAGGAATTTACGAGTAGTCGGTTTCCATCATCTAGACCATTGAAAAATGACAGGCAGAGGGATTGATCGTCAAGACCATGGTGGGAACACTTCATTAGCATATCCTTGAATCTGTCCCATGCGTCGTACAACGTTTCTCCCGGCTCCTGACAGAATGTGTTGATTTCACCGATCAATTGCCTTGTTCTACTGGTTGGGTAGTATTTGGCAAGGAATTTCTGGGCCATTTGCAGCCATGTGGTGATTGATCGGGAGGGAAGACTTCGGTACCACCTGTTTGCTGAATCCGACAACGAGTGAGGAAATAGTTGTAGACGGATTCTTTCTTTGACGTTGTCGGTTTGACCAAAGGAATTGCAGAAGTCTAGGAAGAGACTCAGATGATTTGGGGCTTCATCTGGGTTCGCTCCACTAAACTTGCCTAAATCCCGGACGGCGGTGATGTAGTGGGTTTTGAAAGCCCATCGTCCGGCTTCTTGTGGTGTTAGTTCGGGGAACTATGGCTGATGCCCTTCCTTCGGTATCCGGTTGGTGGTAGTCAGAGAGAGCACGGTGTTCTGGTTGATTTGCATGGTCCATTTCATTTATAACTTCGTTATCGGCCATGGTTTGCTCAGGTTTCTTGTGGCTTGATAATAAAGTGCGCTCGGGTTCGGGTCTCGGACTAATAGGTGGAGAACCTCGGGTTCGAGTATTTGGCATGCACAGAAGATAACTTGTGGTTTGTCAGAAACTGTGAAATTAATTAGTAAATAGAATAAGAAAGGCAGAGATATTGGTTAGGCTGATAAACGTTAATTAAACACACTGATATATATTCTTTTTTTTTATATATATATTTTTTAAGAGTAAAATGACAGAAAATAAGTGACAAGGGAAATTAAATGACAAAAATTATAAGTTAGTAGTTAGAGACAGAAATTATAAGTTAGTAGTTAGTTGACAGAAATTTAAATGACAGAAAATTAAATGACAGAAATTATAAGTTAGTATACTGGAAATTTAAATGTTAAGGACAATGGAATTTAAATGTTAGGGACAATGGAAATTAAATGTTAAGGACAATGGAAATAAAATGACTGAAAAATAAATGACAATAAAATAAAGAGCTGAAATTAAATGTCAGAAGTTAGATGTCCGAAGTCAGTTCAAAGTCAGATGTCCAAGTCAGATGTCCAAAATTAGATCAACAAAATAATATACAAAATTAGATTACAAAAGAAAGCAGTATAGCAGTGAACTACCGGAAACTAGGGAAATTGATGGAATCAATCTCCCCGGCAACAGCGCCAAAAACTTGTTGGGATAAAACTACACTATAATAAATATAGATTTATAGCAAACTAATAGGCAAGTGCACCTATTCGGAATAGTATAACAAGTGTCGTATCCACAGAGAGATTGTTCAATTATCCTAGTCTTGGTAGTTAATTAAAAACTGTAAAAAGGGGTTTAGCCGGAGGCAAGCTTGATTTGTTGTTGGATTAGTACAGAAATAATAAAAACAGTAAAAACAGTGAATTAACTGATGTGGATGGAAAAAGGTATCCTAGGATAGCGGGGGAATTGCCTAAATTACTTAAACAAATTTATAACCATGTCTCAAATATTTATTGTCTATTAGAGTTAATAATTGTCAGTTACGAACTCTTAATAATACCCTTAATATTTTCCTGCTAAATCCGGAGTGTAAATATCAAGATTAATTCCTTTGTGGTACTTAGACTATCTCAAAATCATATGTTGATAGTTACCATAAAAATGCAGTATTTTGTCAGAATAAGCATTTAACAATATTAATTGAAAGGAATTAAAACAAGTTAACAAGTGAGACAGGTAATAAATATTGATTACGTAATATTAGGAACAACCCCCATCCTAGGATACAAAAGAAAATTACTCAGACATTAACGGGGATAAGAAGATAGCACAGACAGATTTTGACATTATTTCAGAGGAAAACTGGTCTGCTCTCGCTCTCACTACTGCTGCTCGCCTTTTTCTCTCTTTGTAAAATACTGCTTCTGTTTGAGTACGTACGTGAGTAAATGTGGTGAAATGGTGAAATAAATAAAAGATGGAGAATTATGGTGTTACGGGATGAATTGAGTGGAAGAGAATGGAGTGTGGTGAGCGTGGTTTGATTTTCTGGTTTTCTCCGTACGTTTGTTTAAGGTTGCAGTAGCTGAGTTTATATAGAGGAAGGGAAAAGGCAGATGCGTAAGAGTTGATTGCAGGTTGATTGCTCTCTGATTGCTTCATTAATTGCAGGGGACAGAGAGCTGAAACGCGTGAGAGAATTAAGGTAGGCGGAGTAGATGGATATGGCAAGTTGCAGACAGTCGGCGCGAAGAAGAAAACTGTTCGCGACTGATTTTCAGTCACGTCCGCGTTGGCGTCCGCCTCCGGATACGCGGACGTAAGTGAGTCCGCCTTGGCGTCCGCCTAACATGATGCGGTTGTCACTTGTAGTTTGTCGCGGGGACTCTCCGTGTGTTGTCCGCCTCAGCGTCCGCCTTATATGGGGCGGTTGTCCATGCGGTTGCATGTGTGTCTTGTCCGCACTCACGTCCGCGTGAGTTCATGCGGTTGCATGTGTGGACACACGATTGTTGACTTACTTTCTTCTACGAACTTTGACCGGCTCTAGATTCTTCGTTTGGACTCCGTTTTCTGAGCCGTTTACGTCTATGCGTCCGTCTCTTTGTCTACTTTACTTTCAGCTTGGTTTTCCTCATGTTTAAACAATAAATTTGTGAGATAATAATAAAACATAAACTAGAGGAAAAAACTACCGAAGTGGAGAAATGAGCAAGAAAGTGTTAATATAATATATGAAATACACCTATAAAACATGCTCATTTGGACACTTATCAGCTTGGCGTTGCACAATCTGGCCCAGGTTCAAAGCGAGCTCCTGAAGCTGTCTCATTGGGTCGTTGGCTGCCATGGTAGTCCTCCCGCTTCTACTTCTGGTGTTGTAGGGGAAATTCAATCGGTCTGCCAGTCTACCCTACTCAAGGTGGACTCCTGATTATGAGTCAAGAATTTCAAGGCTTTTAAATCCCCTATAACAATCCCTTCCCAAATATACTACAATCTCACTACCCTAACCCACAGGTAGATAATACAGATATAACAATAATACATGTAACAAGTATGATACAATTCAACAATTGGTTATAACACAATAATCCATGTATAACATTCAATTATCACACCAAGGTATCCATATAACTCAACAGCTCACAACATACACGTGATCCATCATAACTTCCCCAAACGGCTTGTCCCCCAAATTTTAATCCGGTTACTCAAGTTTTATCTTATTTCGAAAACAAAGCTCTGATACCACCTTGTAACACCCTGGATTTTACCTCAAAACATATCTTATGAAAATACAAATCTAACGGCGCAAACAGCATTAAACGGACTCCCAACGAGTCCTAGAGAAGCAAAACAAAGTTGGTCCGAACTTGTGTCCGGACATGGCAAGTTCAGACACAAGCCGAAGAGAATAGACTGCGGAAAACCAAATGTCCGAACTTGTGTCCGGACTTCGAAGTTCGGACACAAGTCGAACTTTTAAAACTCCGGAAAAAAAAACCTTACGTGGTCCGAACATTGGTCCGGACTTGAAAGTTCGGACATAGGTCGAGACTTGCAATCCGAACCCATCCTCGCATGATGTCCGAACTTTGAAGTTCGGACATATGTTCGGACACAGCCAAACGAAGAAAACACTTGAAACATTCGGGGCCTGTCCGAACATTGATGTCCGGACGGACGTTCGGACAGGTCCTTAAGTGCAGTTTTAAATACAGAAATAGAACCCAAAACCGTTAGAAATACTTATGCAAAACATAATAACAACAAGAGATCTCTCGAGCAGAAGAAGTCATTAATAAAACTCAATACAACCACAAACTTGATAAAACTGATTCAAAGAGCAATTAACTTAGTTAACCAAAAACTCAAATGCACATAACCTTCAATATAGCAGCGGATCTCAAAATATCCAGGGCATTACCGCCACACCCAATACCCATGGGTGCTCAGGCTGATGAACTAAACAACACTAAAACCAAAGTTAACTTTCAAATTACGCGGAAGCAAAATAACGTTAATGTATAAAAACCTTGAGATATAATAACATCTCTGAAACATTGAAATTCAAGACATCGCCTTATTATTACATGGCCCTAATGTAACACCCCAACTACAAATAACACACTTAACAACACTTTGCAGCGGAAATCACAACTCACCACATAACTCAACTCTTTGGTGTTACATGCCGTTAGCCACCCACGTGGCTAACAAGGCTAACATACATACATTGTACCGGTCTGATGGACTAAACTCCCGAGCAACTACATAAATCCCGATCCATGTCCAACAATCATTATACACTTACATTACAACTGTACCGAGTATTCTCCAACTAATGCCGATACAATTTCGGTCTTACTACACCTACAATACTTACATAATTTACATGACTACCACGTACAGTCAACTACCCCGTCCTACTCTCGAACGGCTTCCAGTTCCTTGTACCTGAAAAGTATGGGAGCCCCCAAAGGGGGTCAGCACCTTTGCTGGTATGGTAATCCCGCAGCCCGCATGCTACCGGGCCACGCACAACTATTTGTCGTCTTAGCATGCGGTTGATTTATTTCAAACATGCACAAACTCACACACATATCATGCTTATAAGCAAACATCCATTAATAGAATACATACACAAGGTTAGCACACTCAACATAACAACACACTTCACTTTATAACATACACAACTTAATTTTCACTCTTCTTAGAGTACATGAACTTCATTTAGGGAGTGCCGGGGTGGTATAAGCCCGAGCACAACAACATACATTTTCTTTACTTGAGTTGCGGCCTCATATAGGACCGTACACAACATACACAATTTCCCCTAGCTCCAATAGTGATGAGGTAGGTAAGCCTTGGTTAAGTTTGTGGGTGGTTGTAATTCAAGGAGGAAGAACAACCGTAACATAACAAAGAGGGAGTCGAAGCGAACTTAGGCTTCAACACCCTACCAACATTGTACATAATTTCCCTCCTAGCCCGATGTGGAGGTCGGGTAGGTAAGCTTTGGCTAAGCTAGTGGGAGGTCGAAATCCAATGAAGGAAAACAACCCTAACATAACAGGATGGGAGTTAATTCACATATATATATATTAACTCCCAAACAATACGCGCGACCGGGACAACCGGATTCCTCTCCATACATACATATACTTATTAGTTAAGGGTTCCCTTATGGAACTTATAACATACATACATCACATAGTGTTACTAACTCGGTTAGACACACAAGGGAATTCATATCCCATTTCGACAACACGGATAACAGTATTCAACAACAACAACATATTAAACAAGTCACATACATCACACTTTAACCACAACATACACTAACGCACGGATAGCCGTAGTTAGAACGTTCCCATGGGTTGGGACGTTTATTCCGAATACCGATCTCTTATGTGAACCTAAAGTCGGTTAACTATTATTTAACACATAACTAAGGTTAAGCGGTATCGGAATTAATTACGCCACAATAATGAATTACTGTAAACTCATTTCATGCTTTATCTTGCAAGGTGGCAAACACACAGAAAAACACATTGGCATACAAGTCGGTGTAATCCGGTAGGACACAGGTTGCAAGAAAACCATACCTGCCACCGTGGGGAATTACTTTACCGGTGTTCTCACGTTCCTCGGTTCACACTTGTTCCTCATGTCATACTCTTGAACCACTATTTAACATGTCAAATGGTTCAATTAATATTAAGGTGTTACGGTAGGTACATAATTGCTACTCCCGTACTTACCCCGTTATCCCGTTATTTCGGTTTAACTTTGTGTACTTAAACTCACAACTTTCCAATCATTTCCAACACTTGTTTATACTTCCAATGGCCTTTAAAACTCACCAAACAAGGACTAATCAACATCTAAAACCATTACCATTCACTTCCCCACCATAATAACCCTTAAAAACACTCTCTGGACACTTTTTAACATGGTCCGGGTTTGTGTCGGGGTTACAAACCCGGACCAACCCTGGAAAACGGTTTCTGGACAACTTTCTATGTGGTCTGGGTTTGTGTCCGGGTTTACAAACCCGGACCACCCCCTGGGATGATCTTCTGTCGTGTTTTTGCTATGGTCCGGGTTTGCATTCCGATTTGCAACCTGGACCACCTCTGGAACTGTCAAAATTTACAGTTTTTGATCAGTTTTCAACCCCTATTTCACCTCCAATCATTTCCTAAACTTTCCACATGTTTCCTACATGTTTAAACACTCTAAAACATGCACTAAACCACTTCAAATCCTTGGTTACTTCTTACTTCAATTCTTGGTCAATTCTCTGTAAAACTCCATCTTCCTGTTACACTTTTGCACTCTGTTGCATTTCCTAGCTTCCATTTTGATAGCTCTTACCTCCTACCAACTTACCAAAGAACTAAACAGCCATACCAATTCATTCTTAGACATACACATTCTAAAACCCAAGTCCAAACTCCATTTCCAAGATTACAAGTACTAACTCTTTTTCTTGAAATTTCAATGTTTTACAACACTCATTTGCTACAGATTTCATACACTCACATATTCATCCTCCATTTACCATTTCAAGGTTACCAAACATCTCTACTAAACCTATACACACCTAGCTCCTCCAGTTCACTAAGTCACCTTAGAACGCTCATTTCCTATCGAAATTTCGCCATAACCTCCCCATAAACTTAACATCTCCCAAACATCAATTCACAACAATTGACATTCCTAATCTAGCCACACCCTTAAAGGGTCCTACCAGCACATAATAAATCCTCAAAGTCCATCAACAATAACATAATTCCAAAATTCTCAATAAACCACAATATGGCCACAACTCAAAACACTTGGCCCCAAGGCCCTTTAATTCACAATTAATTTCACAAATACCTCAAATCAACTAAACACATTACTTCCATACTTTTGGGTTCATTATTCAGTTTAACCCATCCCAAATTCTTAAACAACCAAGATAGTTATTAAGGTAGTTTTCTTACCTTAAATTCACAAGTCTCTCCATAATTCATCTCTTGCTCCTCATCTTCTCCAAAATTGGTTAAGAGGGTATGGAGTTTCCAAACTCCATCCCAACATCCAAGAACACAAACACACTAAATTAATTATCTAAACCCTTGGAATATTTCAATTCACTCAAAGGGCTAGAACACAAAGTTAGGGTTTACCTTTGTGAAGCTTTCAAGAGGGATTTTCACCCTTGAATCAAGAGGGGAATTACTCCACCATTGAAGGATTAATTTGGAGCTCAAGAACAAGAAGAAAAACAAGGTATCAAGTGGTGAAAAATCGATTACACCAAGAGGTGAATGAAAGATGACTTTTTCTTAGGAATTTTTACCTTAGAATGAAGAGGAGACTCCAAGCTATCTTTTGATGTCATTTTCTCTTCAAATGGAGAAAACCCATATTGATGAAGTTCATTTTTTTGAATTTTGAAAAGAGAAATGATAGAGAATGATGAGGAGTTGAAGAATATGTAATTATTTTTGTGATTGGAGCTTTAATAAAGCTTGGGCAAGGCAAGGAATGGCAAGAAGCCATGGGAGGAGGAGAAGAAATCGTTCCAGCTTGGGAGGAAGAAGAAGGAACGGCTGGGAAGAGAAAAGAGGGAGAGGAAAGGAAGAAAAGAAATGAGAGGAGAGAGAAAATAAAGGTGTTTTTGTACCTTTTTCTTTTGTTTTACTTTTTGCTTTTTAGCTTATTTAATTAGCTAACTAGTCAAGAGTGTGTGAGAGAGCTGATTTAAACTGTAAAAACCGGCCATCTGTTATAATACAAGCTGGAGCGTTTTTCGTTATTTACAAAAATGCTCGTTAATTTACCCGGTTTAGCACTATTCACTAACCGGGTCCGGTTTCCGGAATTTTCTCGTTTCTTTAATTTTAATGGTTATTAAACTCCAATTAATGTTTAATTATAGTTATAGAATCAACTATAGTTTTTACGGGGTCATTTAACTGTTTAAAGTCACGTTTTCGGGTATTTCTCGAAAAACGCGCTTTAGTACTCCGTTAGCGTTTTCGCACATTATTTGGATCCGTTTTCTTCCGGAATCTTTCCCACATGTTCTTAGTATGTAATTAGGGTATAAAAATATATTTATAACCCTAGTGAAGGTTATATGCCTCCTAAAATAATTAAATATGCGTTTTCACGTTTTATGTCTTTTACGCATTTTCTTTTTCTTTTTTGGTTTTTTATTTCTTCACCAATGATCTTAAGGACTTAATTAGCCTTAGAAAATTATAATTACACAATTAATTAACACATTAAGGTTTGGGGTATTTCAATCTACCCCCCTTAAAAGAACTTCGTCCTCGAAGTTCACACTTCCCACACATCATTGGTTAGAATACGGGGATTACTTGCAACATAACACTTCCATAACAAACATATTTTACATCACAACCTCGGACTTAACGGCCGGGTAACACATCCATACATACATAACATGACATAACATACTTACATAGTATCCTCGGACTTAATGGTCCGGGTACCTTAACAACATTTGTACATACATAACAACCCTTTGACTCTTGGTCTGGGTAACATACAACATTTAGACTCGTGGTCTTGATAACACAACATCCTTTAGACACATAGGTCTTGACAACATAACACTTCCGGAATTCAATCACATTAGGACCCAAGGTCCAAAATAATAATTACTACACATACCACACAACATGTCATAGCATGTATATCAACCAGAAATTCCTTTTCCATCTCTTCATGGGTTCGAGACCCATGTTGAGTACATATACACTGTGATCCCGCAGACCGGTCGCGATGGACACTCTGGTCCCCGTTCCTTTGGGAGATCAAAACAATTGCATACATCTTTAAAATATACTTCTCATGTCACCGGTCCGAAGACAAAGGCTCGTACGTCCTCAGCTCGTGAGCAAGTAGTAGGAAAATACCCTCTATGAGGTTGAGAATAATGAAATCCTTTATTGGAAGGATACAAGTTGAAAATCCTCTACGAGGTCACATAAAGGTAGTCCTTCCTTTGAAAATACCACTTAAGGATCTTAAAAAATATTTATTGAAGTCTTGAAAATACCAATTGAAAAATTTGAAACCCAATTTAAAATTCCTTTGAAAACTCAATACAACTCCAAGTCCCATTTATTGCTAACCGCATCTTATTCTTGATGTGATTATTTGTGACCACTTATAGGGAGTTTCGAGAATCACCAACCCTGATGTGATCAGCATCAGTGTTGAACTATCTCTCCACCCCAATTCGTGTTCGGCTTCCCTTGATCTCATGATAATCAAGTTTCACCTCCCACTTCAATTTCAAACAACAGCTAATTCAAACATGTACCATTTTCTATCTTTAATCCTTCTAGTCATAATCATACATCTCCAAGGGATAGAACTCCGTCTATCAGTTATCTCCATTTACTTAAATCCAGTTACCTAGGGAATTTAATTCTTACTAGGTTCTATATCGGCTTCATACCCCATCATAAATCACAACGCGTATATATACATATATCCATATATTTTTTTTATCAAAATATAATACACAATATTACGTTTGGTAACATATGAACATATACTGTCGGGGTTTTAATTCCCCGGGAGTTTTCTACCCCCTTACACTTATACTTTCACCTACATCCGTTAACACAATAAACATACTTATCACAATGGTATTCGCATCTTCAGTGCACAATTACCATAATTAAACCATGAATGAATGCATATGTTTATGTAACACACACACCAATCATCAGAACAAATCATTTTGTGCTATGCACAACATAATTCACGTACACTTGTACAAATAGACACTAAGTGGTTCTGCGCTCTACCCCCCTTAAAAGGGATTACGCCCACGTAATCAATCACTTAATCACTGGTTTATAACGGTCTACCGTCGTGAAGGTTTTTTATCTCCATGCGGTTTATTACACCATGTGTTCTGGTTTGAGGATCTTAGCCATATTGGCGGTTTAGTCCATAACCAAGAATTCTCACTAGAGTTTATTTTAACTCTTAACTAGTTTCGATTCTGGCCTGTGAGGCTTTTTGGCATCATTAGTTTGCCATTCACTCATGTTCACTACACACATTTAGCACTTGAGTTGCTGGCTCGCTACTTTCTGTTGCGCAACTCTAATAACTTTAGAGCTTAATTTGCCCCTTACATTATCCTTACTGTATTGTACATTCCTGATTATCACCTTTATCTTGGTAATAACGGGTTTCAACCGACGCGTGGTACCACTTACCATGAGCGAATTCGGTGAGTTACAAACTTCCTATTCATTTCCATGATAATTTACTGTATTTCACAATGACTTACTTGATTTCTTCCGACTTACTGTCGGTTACGGTTGAGCTACTACCTGTTATGTAGTACTCTGTTGGTTATTCCCAACACTTGAGGTATTCCATACCGATGTTTAATAATCGTGTTACTGTGGTCACTTATGCCAACTGAGTACCCTTGATTGGTACGACCGTGCTTGTTTTATGCATCAGTTTTATCACACCATAAGTCTTATTCTCTATCACCTTTAACATTTCCCAACTTCCTAGCTATCTCACTCGATCATTACCGCGCAAGCGCAATACCAAAACTCAGTCATACAGAGTGCAGAGGCGTAAACTCTTGACAGTAAGTCTCTTATGCGATTGCAATAGGAATTCACACTGAGTTCTTTATCACATAGTACTAACTACTGGATCATTGTCCAGTCTGCGTTTCATCACTTACTTGTATGTCCATTGAGTTTCACTCATAACTGGTCTTATTGCCACATTATTATTTAACAATACTTATGCAACGGTCGCTTGCTGCGGTCCGTGCTTTCACTCATTGTATAACATTAGCTTACACTACATCCGTCATTATATTAGCTTCCACCATTCCACTGTGTTTCGCCATTTATTTAGCTGGTTGCTGAGTACGCTATTCTTCGAGTCTTTATGCTCCTTGAGCGTTGTTCATTTCACATCTAGCATCCCACACGTAATGGTGGTTGCTATTCGACTTATCACTCTTTCAGTCTCCACAACTGGTACAACTCTTTTCGTAGTAACAACATGGTCAACTCTTAACACATTCCCTGAACTTAACTCACATAACTACCGCTGTTGCGGTCTCACATATCAAGAGGTGTCCCCGCACTCTAAGCAGTGGTTCGTTATCCGCTTACTTACTTATATAACGTAAACTTCTATGATCAATAACATTTTCTTAACACATTCGATTTGTGGCTTTTAAGCCTTATTGCCTCGAGCTCTACCCGTTGTAGGCTGTCCACACACATTACATGGTTTAGATTGGTATTGGGCTCCATGACAAGGTCGTAGTATCACGGTTCCTTTCATGGGATGCCCCTTCAAGGATGTCAGACTTCCTCCTGACGACTTATGCTTGAACTGGTGTTAGTTTCAACCCTTGTGTTTCCGTCATGTTATCTCATTCAACCATTGTTGATCCAAACACCCTTTTAAGGGTAGTTCCTGGGTGTTACTAGGTCATGCCATTACATCTGGCTTGTACTTATAAGTACGTTTAATCAACTACATTGCCTCACCATATTTAGGCTGGGTACTTACTCCAGCTATATGTTTCGTCCTTCAGGTTCCTTATGACCTATTCCATGTTTTCACTTACCAACCAGTGCACTTCGCACTCGTTCCCCTTTAAACATTTCCTTAGAATAAACTTACTAATTCCTTTAGTCTTCTTAACTCGACTGGTTTCCTTTACTTCAACCATACTTGGTAATCCATTGCTCTTGCTTGACTTTTACTTTGGACCGTAGTATGGAGTCGACTACTTCCCGTGTTTCAGACTCCACTCGTATACATACGTGGGGTACCCTGCTGATACATTGCTACTTACCCGACTACCCCATAAGAAGGTTTGTCAGGCCCACAAGCTCCTATCGGAGTGCGGTCGTCCCACGTTTCAGTTGGTACACTCGTAGTGTCCGTCACACGCCTAGGTGAAGTATTCTATTGTCAACTCCTCTTATATTATCCTATGATAATATGCATTCCATGCTTCCCGAACTTAATCAAGGGAAGTGTATCCACTGTTGTATTATTATGAACTCACTCCATTCCCTCGGGTTGTTACCCTTGGGTTTACCGGTTTCCATCCGGTTGTTTAAAAGTAACTGGGTAAAACTTACCTACCATGTGGCACTGAGGCCCGCGTAGGTCTTCTGGTTTGGTTTTAAGAAAAGAAGAATTGAAAGAACATGGGTTTGAAAGAAAATCTGGTTTTGAAAAGAGTTTGACAGAAAATGATTTTAGGTTTAAAGAAAAATTTCCGTGGTTTTACAAAGTTTCCTGCCTTATCCAAGTCTAGCTTCCTGCTGACTGGTGTGTTTCCAAGCACTGAGGTCAGGCTAATAAGCCCTTCCACTGTTATGATGATCTCACTTTACTTCATGGTACTTTACTAAGTACTTTATAGTTGCTAATAATTTGCCGCCAGCCTTGTTGTAGCAGCACTTGCCTTGGCAAGTGCACCATGCTGACTGGCTACTGGTTCAATACACATCGGTTGCGGTACTGCTTTGACCCGCTTTAACATCTGTGGCCTTGCTGGCCCTTGCTTGATCTTATCGTCCTAACAACAATTCCTTGGGTAGTTCTCTCTGTCTTCACCTGATAACCATTAACTAGGGTGTTTCCCATTCTGGGAGACCCCTTTTTACTTAGTATCGTATCCTCCTCGTACTACGTCGTAGTTCTTTGCTCGGTTGGTGAACCGTTGGTGTGTTAGTCAACATTGTAGTCCCGTAGACACTCGTCTCGGGTTCTACTACTTCACTTCTCCACTGTTGCACGGTTAGTGCTTGCACGCTGGTTATCCTCGACTGATTCGCATGTCGACCTAGGGTGCCGGAAATTCCATTTTCTTATGCATAAGATCCTTCACTTTTCGCTATTCCATACGGCAGACATTGTTAAAATGGAGACCGTCTTCGGGATCCACACCTTTCGGGCTTGACCGTATGATAGGTTCCCCGAACTTATAAGGACATTCAATAACAACCAGATCGGGTATTCCGAGTAAGAGAGGACTTCCATCTCTCTGGCGTTCTTTCCAAGTTATATAATAGGGTTTGTGGAGGGCGGGATGGATACTGTAGGTATCCAGTACACACTGGTGTTCCCTAACTAGCGTACTTCTCACGCTATCACTCAACCCCTAACCCAAAGTACTAAACTCTTAACTCGGTACTTCCTAAGCTCGGTATTTCAGTCATCAGAGCGATACTTCGCTCTGATACCACTTTTTGTAACACCCCAACTACAAATAACACACTTAACAACACTTGCAGTGGAAATCACAACTCACCACATAACTCAACTCTTTGGTGTTACACGCCGTTAGCCACCCACGTGGCTAACAAGGCTAACATACATACATTGTACCGGTCTGATGGACTAAACTCCCGAGCAACTACACATAAATCCCGATCCATGTCCAACAATATTACACTTACATTACAACTGTACCGAGTATTCTCCAACTAATGCCGATACAATTTCGGTCTTACTACACCTACAATACTTACATAATTTACACGACTACCACGTACAGTCAACTACCCCGTCCTACTCTCGAACGGCTTCCAGTTCCTTGTACATGAAAAGTATGGGAGCCCCCAAAGGGGGTCAGCACCTTTGCTGGTATGGTAATCCCGCAGGCCGCATGCTACCGGGCCACACACAACTATTTGTCGTCTTAGCATGCGGTTGATTTATTTCAAACATGCACAAACTCACACACATATCATGCTTATAAGCAAACATCCATTAATAGAAACTACACACAAGGTTAGCACACTCAACATAACAACACACTTCACTTTATAACATACACAACTTAATTTTCACTCTTCTTAGAGTACATGAACTTCATTTAGGGAGTGCCGGGGTGGTATAAGCCCGAGCACAACAACATACATTTTCTTTACTTGAGTGGCGGCCTCATATAGGACCGTACACAACATACACAATTTCCCCCTAGCTCCAATAGTGATGAGGTAGGTAAGCCTTGGTTAAGCTTGTGGGCGGTTGTAATTCAAGGAGGAAGAACAACCGTAACATAACAAAGAGGGAGTCGAAGCGAACTTAGGCTTCAACACCCTACCAACATTGTACATAATTTCCCTCCTAGCCCGATGTGGAGGTCGGGTAGTGTAAGCTTTGCTAACGAGTGGGAGGTTCGAAATCCAAATGAAGGACAACCCTAACATAACAGGATGGGAGTTAATCACATATATATATTAACTCCCAAACAATACGCGCGACCGGACAACCGATTCCTCTCCATACAATACTATTATTAGTTAAGGTTCCCCTTATGGACTTCACATACTACATCACATAGTGTTACTACTCGGTTAGACACACAGGGAATTCATATCCCATTTCGACAACACGGATAACAGTATTCAACAACACAACATATTAAACAAGTCACATACATCACACTTTCAACATAACTACACTAACGCACGATAGCCGTAGTTAGAACGTTCCCATGGGTTGGGACGTTTATTCCGAATACCGATCTCTTATGTGAACCTAAAGTCGGTTAACTATTATTTAACACATAACTAAGGTTAAGCGGTATCGGAATTAATTACGCCACAATAATGAATTACTGTAAACTCATTTCATGCTTTATCTTGCAAGGTGGCAAACACACAGAAAAACACATTGGCATACAAGCCGGTGTAATCCGGTAGGACACAGGTTGCAAGAAAACCATACCTGTCACCGTGGGGAATTACTTTACCGTGTTCTCACGTTCCTCGGTTCACACTTGTTCCTCATGTCATACTCTTGAACCACTATTTAACATGTCAAATGGTTCAATTAATATTAAGGTGTTACGGTAGGTACATAATTGCTACTCCCGTACTTACCCCGTTATCCCGTTATTTCGGTTTAACTTTGTGTACTTAAACTCACAACTTTCCCAATCATTTCCAACACTTGTTTATACTTCCAATGGCCTTTAAAACTCACCAAACAAGGACTAATCAACATCTAAAACCATTACCATTCACTTCCCCACAATAATAACCCTTAAAACACTCTCTGGACACTTTTTAACATGGTCCGGGTTTGTGTCCGGGGTTACAAACCCGGACCAACCCTAGAAAACGGTTTCTGGACAACTTTCTATGTGGTCCGGGTTTGTGTCCGGGTTTACAAACCCGGACCACCCCCTGGGATGATCTTCTGTCGTGTTTTTGCTATGGTCCGGGTTTGCATTCCGATTTGCAACCCGGACCACCTCTGGAACTGTCAAAATTTACAGTTTTGATCAGTTTTCAACCCCTATTTCACCTCCAATCATTTCCTAAACTTTCCACATGTTTCCTACGTGTTTAAACACTCTAAAACATGCACTAAACCACTTCAAATCCTTGGTTACTTCTTACTTCAATTCTTGGTCAATTCTCTGTAAAACTCCATCATCCTATTACACTTTTGCACTCTGTTGCATTTCCTAGCTTCCATTTTGATAGCTCTTACCTCCTACCAACTTACCAAAGCACTAAACAGCCATACCAATTCATTCTTAGACATACACCATTCTAAAACCCAAGTCCAAACTCCATTTCCAAGATTACAAGTACTAACTCTTTTTCTTGAAATTTCAATGTTTTACAACACTCATTTGCTACAGATTTCATACACTCACATATTCATCCTCCATTTACCATTTCAAGGTTATCAAACATCTCTACTAACCCTATACACACCTAGCTCCTCCAGTTCACTAAGTCACCTTAGAACGCTCATTTCCTATCGAAATTTCGCCATAACCTCCCATAAACTTAACATCTCCCAAAACATCAATTCACAACAATTGACATTCCTAATCTAGCCACACCCTTAAAGGGTCCTACCAGCACAATAATCCTCAAAGTCCATCAACAATAACATAATTCCAAAATTCTCAATAAACCACAATATGGCCATAACTCAAAACACTTGGCCCCAAGGCCCTTTAATTCACAATTAATTTCACAAATACCTCAAATCAACTAAACACATTACTTCCATACTTTTGGGTTCATTATTCAGTTTAACCCATCCCAAATTCTTAAACAACCAAGATAGTTATTAAGGTAGTTTTCTTACCTTAAATTCACAAGTCTCTCCATAATTCATCTCTTGCTCCTCATCTTCTCCAAAATTGGTTAAGAGGGTATGGAGTTTCCAAACTCCATCCCAACATCCAAGAGCACAAAACACACTAAATTAATTATCTAAACCCTTGGAATATTTCAATTCACTCAAAGGGCTAAAACACAAAGTTAGGGTTTACCTTTGTGAAGCTTTCAAGAGGGATTTTCACCCTTGAATCAAGAGGGGAATTACTCCACCATTGAAGGATTAATTTGGAGCTCAAGAACAAGAAGAAAAACAAGGTATCAAAGTGGTGAAAAATCGATTACACCAAGAGGTGAATGAAAGATGACTTTTTCTTAGGAATTTTTACCTTAGAATGAAGAGGAGACTCCAAGCTATCTTTTGATGTCATTTTCTCTTCAAATGGAGAAAACCCATATTGATGAAGTTCATTCTTTTTGAATTTTGAAAAGAGAGAATGATAGAGAATGAGGAGATGAAGAATTGTAATTATTTTGTGATTGGAGCTTTAATAAAGCTTGGGCAAGGCAAGGAATGGCAAGAAGCTATGGGAGGAGGAGAAGAAATCGTTCCAGCTTGGGAGGAAGAAGAAGGAACGGCTGGGAAGGAGAAAGAGAGGAGAGAAAGGAAGAAAAGAAATGAGAGGAGAGAGGAAAATAAAGGTGTTTTTTACCTTTTTCTTTTGTTTTACTTTTTGCTTTTTAGCTTATTTAATTAGCTAACTAGTCAAGAGTGTGTGAGAGAGCTGATTTAAACTGTAAAAACCGGCCATCTGTTATAATACAAGCTGGAGCGTTTTCGTTATTTACAAAAATGCTCGTTAATTTACCCGGTTAGCACTATTCACTAACCGGGTCCGGTTTCTGGAATTTTCTCGTTTCTTTAATTTTAATGGTTATTAAACTCCCATTAATGTTTAATTATAGTTATAGAATCAACTATAGTTTTTACGGGGTCATTTAACTGTTTAAAGTCACGTTTCCGGGTATTTCTCGAAAAACGCGCTTTAGTACTCCGTTAGCGTTTTATCGCATTATTTGGATCCGTTTTCTTCCGGAATCTTTCCCACATGTTCTTAGTATGTAATTAGGGTATAAAAATATATTTATAACCCTAGTGAAGGTTATATGCCTCCTAAATAATTAAATATGCGTTTTCACGTTTTATGTCTTTTACGCATTTTCTTTTTCTTTTTGGTTTTTATTTCTTCACCAATGATCTTAAGGACTTAATTAGCCTTAGAAAATTATAATTACACAATTAATTAACACATTAAGGTTTGGGTATTTCACCTAAACTATGTGATTCGCGGTCCCGATCCCCTCAGCTAGTCATCCATACCTGCGATCATAAAACATAGACAAAACACAGAAAGGATCGCACAAATCAGAAAAACTGAGTAAATTCCACCTCAAGCTATAAAATACATTTTGGAACACCATTGCCTTTAACAATCAGATGAGAGGGTTTACTGAATAGTTAGTGAATTTTCCAGAAAAACATAACAATACCGAACTGCAGTAGGGAGCTTTCAACAGGAAGTAATAACCACAATTCCGAACACGGGGTCACCTGTGGGACCCCAAACAACAATTCCAGGACAGTCACCTATGGGACCGTCAAACAACCACCTCACCCTAAGTCCTTAAGTGTGCACACCCCTATGAAACAGCAGTAACATAGAGTAGATCATAGAGCTTAACTGCAACAATGTGTGCAGCGCAAATAATATCAATAATGGGGAGCACCTATGGGCTTCCAAACAACAGAATAAAACCTGTGAAAGACTCCCAAAACCACAATTGAACAGCACAATCTCAATCCAATTCCTCAATTCCAAAACGTGGGGAATAATCCCAAATCTCCAAACCACAACTGAGATAAAACACAACGAACCCTTTTCCAATATTTCGCAAAACCACGATCAAAACCATTGAGCATAGAATTTACCTGGAACAACCAAATCCCTCAAGAACCCAACTGCTCCGGACTATTGATAGCACTCGTCAACGATATCGACGTCTAGGTAACCAAAATTAACAATCAGAATTCGTCAAGCCATGAATAGATAACTAAGTAGAATACATTACCCAACAAAGCTCCTAATTGGCACCAAGGGAAACGATCCAGCAAGGGTAGAGTGAAGAACGCCGAAGGTAGAATTGAGAACGCGAATTATAAGAACTCAAGGAAGAAGATACGTGAATAAGTTTTTGGTAGAGCAGAAGCGTAGAAGCGTCGTGATGAAGGTAGACCGTAGTGGGGAAGGTCGTTATATAAATAAGTAAATTATAGGAATAAGGGAAATCGATATTGTTAAACAAGTTAAAGATTACTATCTTAAAACAAAAGAGTTAAATAAATACGAAATACAAATAACTCAGAAAAGGAAATCAAAATAAATACTTAACATTGTAATTTGCTTTTAGGGAACCTATACAACAACATAACGTTGAGGAACATCAGGAAGGAAAATAAAATCTCTAACAACATTCTTTTAGAAATTCAGAAATAGTTTCCTAGTTTGAATATTGTTGAGAAAGTAGATCGTTGTAACAAGATAAGGATGGAATAGAAAATCTAGGAAGATAATTAATAAACATTTACTTGGAAGTAGGAAGGAGATTGAATAAATTAAATAAAGTAAAGTAATAATACTAGCAAGGGAATTATAATTGCGTTAGAGAGAGTTCTAGAATACTAATAACAAAATATATATAAATTAATTTGAAGAAGTCAAATGGGATTTGAACTCTATAATCAGAGATAATAATAGGAAGTAAACTCAGATTTGAATTCTAGAAATTAATTAAGTACAAAGAAAGTCAATTTGAATTAGAACTCTATGTATTTAAAATAAATGTGGAGAGGAAAGTTCTAGGAAGAGGAAATAAGTTAATATAGGAGTATCGTTAGTTTCCCTGGGCCACTATATTACTAACTCGGACTTATTATTCTGACTATATATTATCGTACTCCTAACTTCAATTTCCTGGGTATTTCACAATATGTAGATCTAAGTTTGCTCTTTCCAATGAGCCCTTACTCATAGCCTAACTCGTTTTGTACTGCTAGTTATAGATCTTCGAAGTTGGCACCACGAACTGCTCAAAGTTCATATTTTTTCCAGTTTCCGAATCTGTAATTACACAATTCGCACAATCCGGTGAGTCTCCGATCAAATTGCTCCGATATTGCTTGTAACACCCCATCCAACATTTACACACTTACAATAAACTGCAGCGGAAATACAAACCTCTTCACATTACTTAACTCGTTGGTGTTACACGCCGTTAGCCACCCACGTGGCTAACAAGGCTAATACATACACATTGTACCGGTCTGATGGGCTAAATTCCCGAGCGACTACACATTACTATCCCTTTCCATTAACAACAACAACAACATACTCCTTTCAGCCGTACCGAGTATTCACAAACTGATGCCGATAACAGTTTCGGTCTTACTATGCCTACTGTATATATACACTTAAATGTTTACCCATGTGCAAAGACTACCCGTCCTACTCTCGAACGGCTTCCAGCACTTCGTACCTGAAATAGGAAAAGAAGAGAAAGGGTGGCCCCCAAGGGGCTCAGCACCTTTGCTGGTATGGTAATCCCGCAGCCCACATGCTACCAGGCCACGCACAACTAATTGTCGTCTTAACATGCGGTTGGTTATATTTAAATCATGCATGTAACAGTGAACACACATCACATAACATTTCGCCTCAATGGGCTCAACAACAGATATATATCCTTACTTAATAAGTCACTCGAGGTATTCAATATCCCTAGAGTGTTCCTCTAATGGAGCTACTTCCTTAACAGACACACTTACCCTTAAATCGGGTTATCCTTAAACGCCTCTTTTCTCAAACTGGGACTCATATCTATGATCCACATACTCCACATTCTACAACATATAACATACACTACATAACAACACTTAACAACACTTTTCACGTTTCCACGTGCACAACATAACACCACAATAGATATTGCATCACAACAAAAATACATAACATAACGGGAATGGTCCTCTCAGGTACCGACCCAAAATTGCTAATACCACTGGTGAGCCTAGAGAATGTGCCAGTCTCATGATAAGCTCGTTACATAACTCGTTACCGTCTCGTTAAATGAACGTTAACTTAACACAAGGTGTCTCGGATATAGTGATCCAAGCACACCGAAACAAACATAACAATAGTATGCCCCTGTGGCCCGACGTGAGTCAGTAATAGCCTTGGTTAAGCTAAAGGGAAGGTTGGGAACCAAATTGGAAAACAACCATAACATACAGAGAGGATCGAACCTGCTATGACAACGATCCCCATACTCACACGCGTGGCCGGAACAGACCGGACTCCTCACTCCCCCGTTAGCACTTGTTAGAAGTTCAACTTTGAACTTTATTAAACAATCACAAACATTGGGTTAAGTCTTGTTAGACATACACAAGGGAAGAGAGAGTCATACATTCACATACAAACATCACACACAAACATCACATAACCAACTCACGCATAGCCGTGGTTAGAACGTTCCTTAAGTTGGAAACGTTGTTACCGGATACCGTTCTCCTACGTTTACCTAATAGTGGTTAACTAGCCCTTCAAGCGCATTCGAGGTTACCGGTATCGGCACGTAAACATACAATAACAATAACGACTGTAAACTCGTTTCATGATTTATCTCATAACGTGGCAAACATACAGAAAAACACATTGGCATACAAGCCGGTGTAATCCGGTAGGACACAGGTTGCAAGAAAACCATACCTGTCACCGGAGTCCACTTTACCACGTCCACTTATGTTCCTCGAGCGATTCTCGAACAACTGTTAACACATGTGTTTTATTAACATCGGGGTTTGCTTGATTATTTAATGTCTAATGCTTAACTTTCCCCGTTAACTTTGTTACATAACTTTACATTTTAACTTGTTTTACTTTTACATTTTGATACAACTTTTCACCCACTTAATTGCCATTTAAACTCACCTAACATGTCCTCAACAACCTTATAACATCATTACCTATCAATCCCCATCATTACATATCATTTCATAACCTTTAATCAACATTTTTGGTCCGACCGGACTTGCCGACCGGACTTACCCAAGTCCGGTCGATTCCAGAACACATTTCCGTCAAAATTTTTCTACTCCGACCGGACTTGTAAGTCCGGTCCTATGTCCGGTCCATTCCAGAAACTAATTGCCACAGGGTAAACTGGGCCCGACCGAACTTGCAAGTCCGGTCGCAAGTCCGGTCTGCCCCAGATCTTTGTTTTCCTTTTACATTCAACTCCAAACTTCACCCCATACATCCTAGTATACCCTAACCTCATTTGGGCACTTCAAACACACCTTAAGATATCCTTAAACACTCACAAAACTCTTTTTCTAATTCCTTAAACCTTTACTTATATCTTCACAAAATTTCCAACACTTACATGTTTTCTCCTAGTTTTTCAAGTGGTGTTTCATCCTTAATAACCTTTATACCAAAGTGTTTCCTCACCATCATAACATCATCTCCCAAGCATCTCTTACTAACCAAATCTTCTCTTTCTCAAAACCTTACCTAGACATCATTTCTTCCTTGTACATCAACATTCCTAAACCTTAAACAAACTTCTCCAAGACTTAAATACATCCTCAAAACACACATTGAATTCCTAGAACTTCCAAGATAACACCTAAATTCTTGCATCACTCTAAATCACCTTAATACATGTTTTCTTCTCAAGTAAACATTTATTCACCTTTAACACTTCCTAGTTCACCAAGACCATTTAAAACACTTAGAACTTCTCACACATTTTCCCAAATTTGGCCATAGCTTCTCTTGTATATACTCACATCCAAACACTTAGGTTTTTACCTTATTTCATTCAAAACACCTAAAATCCATCAAACACATTTTTATACACAAGACCTCACACATTTAGCACTACATCACAATATAGTGCATAACTTAAATTGCTTGGCACTTAGGCCCTTAAACAACATGGCTCTTAGGCCCTTAAATTGCATAACCTTAAACACTGAATTTCCCACATAAGTAATGCCTTTGACCTGCAAATACACCCAACAATACATATGCCCTTAATAAACTCCTTGAGAGCATTTTACTAGCTCATTTGCCATTGGCTCCTTAGGTATTTTATTAAGCAAATCGAGCTCATTTTTCCTAAGGCATTTAAACTACATTGAGATAGCTTGTTACCTCTTTTCCTCACAAATTTCTTTCTTGTTTCCTTGTAAAACCGGTAAGGCATTTGGTTCCTTGCCAACTACTAAACATTGTACAAACAACATAATGAGTATTCAAGCTTTAAGCTCCATCTCATTGTAAACCCTAGGTTTACATTATTTCAAAACATTAATGTAGTTGTTTTACCTTAATCTTTGGAGGGTGTTTGAATATCTATGAAGAGAGGACTCCACCTAGTCCTTAAAAGATTCAAATGGAGCTAGAACAAAGCAACACAAGGAGCTCCATTAATGAATATTTTCGGTCACACACAAAACATGGATGAAACTTGATTTTTCTTTGAGATTCCTTACCTAGAAGCAAAGGAGATCAATAATATGTGGAAAGACAAGCTCAAGTTCCATCAATGGTGGAACTCCATGGCACCGAAATGGTGATCTTGAAATTTTAAGAAGATAGGAATGAAGAGCTTGATGAGAGGAAGAGATTGGTGGTGTTTGTTTTTGATTTGGACAAGTGAGCAAGATTTAACAAGTGGTCAAAGATGGAGTTTCCATGGTAGTAGTGGCATTACCGTGAGAGAACAGCAAGAAGAAGGAAGAAGAGAGGTGGGAAACCGTGTGAACAAGGAAAGAAATGAGAGAATGAGATAGAATTTGCTTTTTGAAGATATTTATGCTTTGTAAAGTAAAAAAAGGTACTTAAGTAGTTTTGTTTATTTTCTTAACAAGCTAACAAGGTGGTGTGTCACCAACCTTAAAAACCGGCCCCAAATAGTGGCATGAGGGTAGTATAGTCTTTATTTGTCAATTTAATTACTTAATACAACATATGTTATAAACTAGCTTATAAAAGTCACTATTCACCTAAACAAGGCACTTAGAAGTGAAATTTTTGATTTCCCATTGATATAGACTTCCAAATGTGATACTATATAGTACACATGTATATTTAAGAGTAATGATGGACATTTAGCCACTCAAAACTCATTTACAAGACAATTTTTCAAAAACGTGCTTTAAGACTTCTTAAAGCACATTTTGTGTTTTAACTTGTTTTCAAGCTTGGTTTTCTTTAGTAGTTGATTTAATATGTTTATTAACATATTTATAAGGTATAGGTATGACCATTAGGTCTTATACAAATTCATCCCAAGCTTAGAGCACATTTTTGCTCATATTGACTTTAAGGTATTTTCTTGTGTTTTATTTGGTTTAACTGCTCACCAAGGTTTCCTAAGGACTTATTTAGCCTTATTAAATCATAATTGAATATTATTAAGTCTTGGTAGGCTCTTTGGGTCCTAACCAAGTTCACTCATAGCTTAGAGCATGTTTTTGCTCAAACTGTGTCTTAGTGCTTTATTGCACTTTACTATGGTTTAATTGTTTACTGATGTTTCTAAGGCACTTTTTAGCCTTTACATACCATAGTTTGATATTTAAACCACATATCAAGGTTTGGGGTATTTCAATCTACCCCCCTTAAAAGAACTTCGTCCTCGAAGTTCACATTTCCCACACATCATTAAATTAGAATACGGGGATTACTTATAGAGGTAAAACTTCCATAACCAAATACACTTTACATCACAACCTCGGACTTAATGGTCCGGGCAACACATTCACATCCACACATAACATAACATATCCACATGATAACCTCGGACTCTTTGGTCCGGGTATCTTAACAACACTTACACATACATAACAACCCCCTTGGACTCACTGGTCTCGGGTAACATCACCACATTTGGACACATAGGTCCCCATAACATAACAGTCTTCAGACACTTAGGTCTATGTAACACAACACATTTAGACTCATAGGTCTCAATAGCATACACTTTTAGGAGATCAAAGTCAAAATAACATTTATTACACATACCACACAACATGTCATAGCATGTATAACAATCAAAAATATATTTTACATACACACTGTGATCCCGCAGAACCCGGTCACGGATTAAAACAATCACTTAAGTTTAAAATTTCCTTGTGAGGTTAAGTAAGAGAACTTTAATTATGTAAAATACCCATCAACGTTTTATAAATACCAGTTTAAAATCCTTTTGAAAACACACACAACTCCAAGTCCAACTTAAGCTCTTTGCTTCTTTCCTTAGCGTGGTTATTTGTGACCACTTATAGGGAGCTTCAAGAATCATCCAACCCTGATGTGATCAGCATCAGTGTAGAACTATCCTTCCACTCCAATTTGTGTTCGGCTTCCCTTGATCACATGCAAATCAAGTTCCACCTCCCACTTCATTTTCAAGCATCAATTAAATCACTCATTTCCAATTTTCTATCTTTTAAATCATTCTAATCATGATCATACATCTCCAAAGGATAGAACTCCGTCTATCAGTTACCTCCACTCACTTTAATCCTGTTGCCTAGGGAATCTTATTCTCACTAGGTTCTATGTCGGTATCATGCCCTTTCTTGAATCACTATATAGTATGTATATACACATATATTTTATCAAAATACAACACACAACTTCACATTTATACACTGTCGGGGCTTTTGTTCCCCCGGGAGCTTCTCTACTCCCCACACTTGTACTATCACACACAACTGTTAACAAATACACACACTTATCACAATGGTATTCGCATCTTCTGTGCGCAATTACCACAATTAAACCATGAATGAATGTGTATGTTTACGTAACACACACACCAATCATCAAAACAATAATATAATTTTGTGCTATGCACAATATAAGTCACATACACTACGTACACTTGTACGGTAATGTACACTAAGTGGTTTTGCGCTCTACCCCCCTTAAAAGGGATTACGCCCACGTAATCAATCACTAAACATTGGCTTATAATGTTCTGCCGTCGTGAAGTGTTTTAACTTCCACGCGGTCTATTACACAATGGATTCTGATTAGAGGATCTTAACCATATTGGCGGTTTAGTTCCTAAACCAAGAATTCTCATTGGAGTTTGTTTAAACTCTTAGTTGGTTTCGATTCTGGCCTGTTAGGCTTCTAGGCGTTAATAATTAGCCATTCACTCATGTTCACCATGTACATTCAACACTTGAATCACTGGCTCACTAGTTTCTGCTGCGAAACTCTAATAACTATAGAGCTTAATTGCTCCATTTGTTATTCTTACTGTATTGTACATCCCCAATTGTCACCTTCATCTTGGTAACAATGGTTTCTCAACCGACGCGTGGTATCTCTTACCGTTAGCGAATTCGGTGAGTTACAAACATCCTATCCACTTCCATGATAATTTACTGTGTATACAGCTATGTATTTCACAATGATTGACTTGTTCCCTTCCGACTTACTGTCGGTTGAGATTGAGCTACTACCTAGTGTGTAGTGCTCTCTCAGCTAATTACAACATTTGGGGTATATTCCATACCGATATTTGGCATTTAGTTCTACTGTAGTCACTTACTGTTAATCATGTCACTTACTGTACAAGTACTTTTTTTTTTGGTGCGGCCTTGCATTTCCTATGCATCGGCCATTATAACATTATTGCTCCACAATTACCATGTTTCCAATTCCTAGCTATCTCATTCGATCATTACTGCACAAGTGCAATGCCAAAACACTCAGTCATACAGAGTGCAGAGGCGTAAACTCTTGACAATAAATCCCTCATGCGATTCGCCATGGAATTCACACTGAGTTCCTCATCACATAGTACCTACCACTGGCTTATTGCTCAGTTTGTTTAACATCACTCATCTTGCATCTCCACTGAGTTTAACTCATAACTGGTCTTATCTGTTACATTTTCGTTTAACAACACTTATACAACGGTCGCTTGTTGCGCACCGTGCTCATTGTATAACACTAACTCACATCGTATTTACTGTCACATCAACTTCCACACCCATACTTATATTATGGTTCATCATTCATCTGGATGACTACCGAATGCTCCTTGAGCATCGATCATTCGAGTCACAAGCCGGCATTATTCAGCTCGGTGTTTCACCTTATACACACATACTACTAAGCTAACTGCTCTCTTTCATTAATAACATCGTCCATCCTTAACATATTTCTTGAACTTGATTCACATAACTACCGCTCCTGCGGTCTCACAATATCGAGAGGTATCCCCACTCTTAATGCAGTGGTTCGTTTACCACTCTATTTACTTATGTAACATGAACTTTTGCAATCAATCTAATTTTCATAACACATTTTATTTGTGGCTTATAAGCCTTACTGCCTTGAGCTGCGCTCGTTGTAGGCAGTCCACACACATGTACTTCTCTGTACAACATTACATGCTTTGGATATTATATTGAGCTCCATGACAAGGTCGTTGTATTCCGTTTCCTTTCATGGGATGCCCCCTTAGGTTTGTTAGTCCGTCTCCTGACAACTTATGTCTAAACTGGGTGTTAGTTTCAACCCTTGTGCTTCTGTCATGCCTTTCGTTCAACAATTGTTGATGCGAACACCCTTTAAGGATTGCTCCTGGGTGTTATTAAGTTATGCCTTTACATCTAGTTCACACTTATTGGTACATTCCGTTAGCCACGCCATTTGCGTTCCTAACTGGCTTATTATCTTCTTCTGTGAAGATCAACATTTCCTGGTATTGTAGGTATTCATTCTGGGAGTTTCATCCCGTTCTTTGCACATTAATGTGTCCACATTAGGCATCTGCCTTGCCATGCATAGGCTGAGTCTCCGTTCCAGCTATCATGTTTTATCCCTGAGGATCCTTAAGATATATACGATGTCTTTACATAACAGTCAGTGCACTTCGCACTTCCTGACTCTTAAAACATTTCCTTGGAAATGAATTCACTAATCCTTTTAGTCTCGTGAACTTAACTGAGTTCCTTAGCTTCAACTATTCCTTGTAATCCTTAGCTCTTGTTTGATTTATACTGCTGACCGTAGACGGAGTCGACTACTTCCCGTGTTTCGGACTCCACTCGTATACATATGTGGGGTACCATAATGATACATTGCTACCTACCGAACTAACCCATAAGTAGGTCTGTCAGGCCCACAAGCTCCTATCGGAGTGCGGTCGTCCCACAACACAGTTGGTACACTCGTAGTGTCCGTCACACGCCTAGGTGAAGCATTCTGTTGTCAACTCCCTTATATTGTCCCGTGACAATATTCATTCCTTGCTTCCCGAACTTAATCGAGGGAAAGTTTACCCATTGTTGTATCCTTGTCAACTGTCCTTGGTTTTACTGGTTTGGTTTAAAAGAAGGTTAGAAAGAAGTGTTGGTTTGAAAGAAAATATGGTTTTGAAAAGGAAAGAGTTTGAATAAATCTGAGTTTGAAAGAAAATTTTCATGGTTTCACAACATCTTCTTACCTTAGCCAAGTCTAGCTTCTTGCTGACTGGTGTACTTCCAATTACAAAGGTTAGGCTGTTAAGCCCTTCCATGGTTATAATGTTCACACTTAACTTCGTGGTACTTTACCAAATACTTTGTAGTGGTTATAACTCTCCCGAACAGCCCTGTTATAGCAGCACTTGCTATGGCAAGTGCGCCATGCTAACTGGCTATCGGTTTAACACATACCGGTTGTGGTATTGTTTTTACCCATATTGTCATCAGTGGCCTTGTTGGCCCTCACTGATCTTACTGCCTTGATAATAACTCTTCTAGGTGACTTCTCACTGTCTTCACATAACGATTATCAACTAGGGTGTTTCCCATTCTGGGAGACCCCTTTGTCTTAGTATTGCATCCTCTTTGTAGCCCGTTCCACGTATTTATCGTGGTTGCTGAGACTTGTCTCTTATTTGGGCACTACGTTGTAGTTCCCTTGTCGGTTGGTATACCGTTGGTGTATTGTTTATCAACTGTGGTCCCGTAGACACTCGTCTCGGGTTCCATTAATCCATTTCCTGCCTGTTGCACGGTCGGTGCGTTGCAAGCTGGTTGTTCTCGACTGCTCAGCATGTCGACCCAGGTTGCCGGAAATTCTATTCCTCTATACACAAGATCCTTCATTCATTCTATGAAATGCGGTTAACATTGTTCAGATGGAGACCGTCTCCGGGATTCCCAATTTTCGGGATCTACCGTATGACAGGTTCTCCGTACCTTTAGAGGTACTTAATAACAGCCAGATCGGGTATTCCCGAGTAAGAGAGGACTTCCATCTCTCTGGCGTTGTTTCCCAAGTTATAAAATAGGGATTGTGGAGGGCGGGAAGGATATAGTAGGTTTCCAGTATTCACTGGTAATACCTAACTAGCGTATCTCTCACGCTATCACTCAACCCTTAACCCAAAGTACTTAAATCCTAACTCGGTACTTCCTAAGCTCGGTAATTCAGTCATCAGAGCGATACTTCGCTCTGATACCACTTTTTGTAACACCCCATCCAACATTTACATACTTACAATAAACTGTAGCGGAAATACAAACCTCTTCACATTACTTAACTCGTTGGTGTTACACGCCGTTAGCCACCCACGTGGCTAACAAGGCTAATACATACACATTGTACCGGTCTGATGGGCTAAATTCCCGAGCGACTACACATTACTATCCCTTTCCATTAACAACAACAACAACATACTCCTTTCAGCCGTACCGAGTATTCACAAACTGATGCCGATAACAGTTTCGGTCTTACTACGCCTACTGTATATATACACTTAAATGTTTACCCATGTGCAAAGACTACCCGTCCTACTCTCGAACGGCTTCCAGCACTTCGTACCTGAAATAGGAAAAGAAGAGAAAGGGTGGCCCCCAAGGGGCTCAGCACCTTTGCTGGTATGGTAATCCCGCAGCCCACATGCTACCGGGCCACGCACAACTAATTGTCGTCTTAACATGCGGTTGGTTATATTTAAATCATGCATGTAACAGTGAACACACATCACATAACATTTCGCCTCAATGGGCTCAACAACAGATAATATATCCTTACTTAATAAGTCACTCGAGGTATTCAATATCCCTAGAGTATTCCTCCTCTAATGGAGCTACTTCCTTAACAGACGACACTTACCCTTAAATCGGGTTATCCTTAAACGCCTCTTTTCTCAAACTGGGACTCATATCTATGATCCACATACTCCACATTCTACAACATATAACATACACTACATAACAACACTTAACAACACTTTGCACGTTTCCACGTGCACAACATAACACCGCAATAGATATTGCATCACAACAAAAATACATAACATAACGGGAATGGTCCTCTTAGGTACCGACCCAAACATTGCTAATACACTGGTGAGCCTAGAGAATGTTGCCAGTCTCATGATAAGCTCGTTACATAACTCGTTACCGTCTCGTTAAATGAACGGTTAACTTAACACAAGGTGTCTCGGATATAGTGATCCAAGCACACCGAAACAAACATAACAATAGTATGCCCCTGTGGCCCGACGTGAGTCAGTAATAGCCTTGGTTAAGCTAAAGGGAAGGTTGGGAACCAAATTGGAAAACAACCATAACATACAGAGAGGATCGAACCTGCTATGACAACGATCCCCATACTCACACGCGTGGCCGGAACAGACCGGACTCCTCACTCCCCCGTTAGCACTTGTTAGAAGTTCAACTTTGAACTTTATTAAACAATCACAAACATTGGGTTAAGTCTTGTTAGACATACACAAGGGAAGAGAGAGTCATACATTCACATACAAACATCACACACAAACATCACATAACCAACTCACGCATAGCCGTGGTTAGAACGTTCCTTAAGTTGGAAACGTTGTTACCGGATACCGTTCTCCTACGTTTACCTAATAGTGGTTAACTAGCCCTTCAAGCGCATTCGAGGTTACCGGTATCGGCACGTAAACATACAATAACAATAACGACTGTAAACTCGTTTCATGATTTATCTCATAACGTGGCAAACATACAGAAAAACACATTGGCATACAAGCCGGTGTAATCCGGTAGGACACAGGTTGCAAGAAAACCATACCTGTCACCGGAGTCCACTTTACCACGTCCACTTATGTTCCTCGAGCGATTCTCGAACAACTGTTAACATCACATGTGTTTTTATTAACATCGGGGTTTGCTTGATTATTTAATGTCTAATGCTTAACTTTCCCCGTTAACTTTGTTACATAACTTTACATTTTAACTTGTTTTACTTTTACATTTTGATACAACTTTTCACCCACTTAATTGCCATTTAAACTCACCTAACATGTCCTCAACAACCTTATAACATCATTACCTATCAATCCCCATCATTACATATCATTTCATAACCTTTAATCAACATTTTTGGTCCGACCGGACTTGCCGACCGGACTTACCCAAGTCCGGTCGATTCCAGAACACATTTCCGTCAAAATTTTTCTACTCCGACCGGACTTGTAAGTCCGGTCCTATGTCCGGTCCATTCCAGAAACTAATTCCCACAGGGTAAACTGGGCCCGACCGAACTTGCAAGTCCGGTCGCAAGTCCGGTCTGCCCCAGATCTTTGTTTTCCTTTTTACATTCAACTCCAAACTTCACCCCATACATCCTAGTATACCCTAACCTCATTTGGGCACTTCAAACACACCTTAAGATATCCTTAAACACTCACAAAACTCTTTTTCTAATTCCTTAAACCTTTACTTATATCTTCACAAAATTTCCAACACTTACAATGTTTTCTCCTAGTTTTTCAAGTGGTGTTTCATCCTTAATAACCTTTATACCAAAGTGTTTCCTCACCATCATAACATCATCTCCCAAGCATCTTCTCTTACTAACCAAATCTTCTCTTTCTCAAAACCTTACCTAGACATCATTTCTTCCTTGTACATCAACATTCCTAAACCTTAAACAAACTTCTCCAAGACTTAAATACATCCTCAAAACACACATTGAATTCCTAGAACTTCCAAGATAACACCTAAATTCTTGCATCACTCTAAATCACCTTAATACATGTTTTCTTCTCAAGTAAACATTTATTCACCTTTAACACTTCCTAGTTCACCAAGACCATTTAAAACACTTAGAACTTCTCACACATTTTCCCAAATTTGGCCATAGCTTCTCTTGTATATACTCACATCCAAACACTTAGGTTTTTACCTTATTCCATTCAAAACACCTAAAATCCATCAAACACATTTTTATACACAAGACCTCACACATTTAGCACTACATCACAATATAGTGCATAACTTAAATTGCTTGGCACTTAGGCCCTTAAACAACATGGCTCTTAGGCCCTTAAATTGCATAACCTTAAACACTGAATTTCCCACATAAGTAATGCCTTTGACCTGCAAATACACCCAACAATACATATGCCCTTAATAAACTCCTTGAGAGCATTTTACTAGCTCATTTGCCATTGGCTCCTTAGGTATTTTATTAAGCAAATCGAGCTCATTTTCCTAAGGCATTTAAACTACATTGAGATAGCTTGTTTACCTCTTTTCCTCACAAATTTCTTTCTTGTTTCCTTGTAAAACCGGTAAGGCATTTGGTTCCTTGCCAACTACTAAACATTGTACAAACAACATAATGAGTATTCAAGCTTTAAGCTCCATCTCATTGTAAACCCTAGGTTTACATTATTTCAAAACATTAATAGTGTTTTTACCTTAATCTTTGGAGGGTGTTTGAATATCTATGAAGAGAGGACTCCACCTAGTCCTTGAAAGATTCAAATGGAGCTAGAACAAAGCAACACAAGGAGCTCCATTAATGAATATTTTCGGTCACACACAAAACATGGATGAAACTTGATTTTTCTTTGAGATTCCTTACCTAGAAGCAAAGGAGATCAATAATATGTGGAAAGACAAGCTCAAGCTCCATCAATGGTGGAACTCCATGGCACCGAAATGGTGATCTTGAAATTTTAAGAAGATAGGAATGAAGAGCTTGATGAGAGGAAGAGATTGGTGGTGTTTGTTTTTGATTTGGACAAGTGAGCAAGATTTAACAAGTGGTCAAAGATGGAGTTTCCATGGTAGTAGTGGCATTACCGTGAGAGAACAGCAAGAAGAAGGAAGAAGAGAGGTGGGAAACCGTGTGAACAAGGAAGAAATGAGAGAATGAGATAGAATTTGCTTTTGCGATATTTATGCTTTGTAAAGTAAAAAAAGGTACTTAAGTAGTTTGTTTATTTTCTTAACAAGCTAACAAGGTGGTGTGTCACCAACCTTAAAAACCGGCCCAAAATAGTGGCATGAGGGTAGTATAGTCTTTATTTGTCAATTTAATTACTTAATACAACATATGTTATAAACTAGCTTATAAAAGTCACTATTCACCTAAACAAGGCACTTAGAAGTGAAATTTTTGATTTCCCATTGATATAGACTTCCAAATGTGATACTATATAGTCACATGTATATTTAAGAGTAATGATGGACATTTAGCCACTCAAAACTCATTTACAAGACAATTTTTCAAAAACGTGCTTTAAGACTTCTTAAAGCACATTTTGTGTTTTAACTTGTTTTCAAGCTGGTTTTCTTATTTAGTAGTTGATTTAATATGTTTATAAATTTATAAGGTATAGGTATGACCATTAGGTCTTATACAAATTCATCCAAGCTTAGAGCACATTTTTGCTCATTGACTTTAAGGTATTTTCTTGTGTTTTATTTGGTTTAAATGCTCACCAAGGTTTCCTAAGGACTTATTTAGCCTTATTAAATCATAATTGAATATTATTAAGTCTTGGTAGGCTCTTTGGGTCCTAACCAAGTTCACTCATAGCTTAGAGCATGTTTTTGCTCAAACTGTGTCTTAGTGCTTTATTGCACTTTACTATGGTTTAATTGTTTACTGATGTTTCTAAGGCACTTTTTAGCCTTTACATACCATAGTTTGATATTTAAACCACATATCAAGGTTTGGGGTATTTCATTGCTGTTCGTAGTCATGTTTCCGATCTAACCCATGTTCCAATTTAGTCAATTACGAGTTAGGTTAGGAGAATTTGTATGAATTGCATTCGAATTGAATTCTGTACCGAAATAAACCCTAACCTTCGAATCGAATTCGAAACTTGATGTATACTGCATTATAATTGGGGAAACCGGTATCTATAGAACCGAAATTGGATTACGAAGCTATAGAAACAAGAATCACTCGATTTCGTTCTGTAGATTTGGAGAAAAACGAGATTTAGTACTCGATATAGTTTCTGGAATCGCTGAAGAACACGGCGTTCAGGGGCCGTTGATTTCATTTTAAAAGCTTTGGACGATCGAGATTAGATCTGGTTAAATAAGAATGGTTATAAGTTTATTAAAATTCAGTAAATAGCTCTAACATGTTGATTTTATTTAATGGCCTTCCCGAAGGTATTTTGACTTGAAATTTTAACCATAGATTCCTTATTTAATCTAGTTTATTTTGATGTAAATTATTATGGTTTTGGAGTTTTTAAACATAAGTTATGATTTTTACAAGTTACGGGTTTTCTGGAATTATTTGGAAAAATTAAAAGATATTTTATGAAATAAAATTTTATAATATGTCTAAAATGTTATGGTTACTGTATATTAAATTTGGCAATTTTTAGGCAATGGTAAAAGGTTTTAAAATTGTGTTTATGAGTTTTTCATAAGGATAACCTATAGTATATGGTTTTAATGTAACCAAAAATTAAAGTAAGGTTTGTTAATTAACTTTTAAGCTGGGGAAAATAAAGGAAACTAAATTAACATTTTATAACAGTAAGTTTATAAATGTTTTTGTATTAGCTTTTAAGAGAAGTGATATTATTTACATATAAGTATATATACTTACTCAGTAGAAACTTATATAAATTAAGGAATTTAATTATCCTACATTTTATTTACTATATTATATGGGAGTTAATATTTTAATTAAACTAGGAATAAATATATATATATTTACGCATTTATAAAAAGGAATAAAGTAGTAACTTAGAGTAAAGCAAGGAACTAATAAATTAACACTTATAATAACTAAATATTATAAGAGCTAGTATCCTAAGATATAGTTAAAGGAAATATTTTATAGAACATATATGGAATGCAGTTAGTAATAAGATAGTTTAAATATAATAAGTTACGTAGGGGATGTCTTAATTAAATTCTAATACAGGTATACTTATATATATTAAAGGGAAACACTTTATTTTATAAACCTTATATCGGTTGTAGTTATGCCTAAAAGTTTTTAAACGTAATTAAATACAATAAATTACATAAATAATGTTTTGAACAAATCCTGGTATATATAAATATATATATAAATAAAATTAGTTACCTTATAGGAAATATGAAATACCCCGTAATTAAAAATAGTGATTAATTAGGCTAATGAATAATTTAGAAGCTTAATTAAGTATAAATAATCATGAGGGAACAAATCCCGAAGAAAACGGATCCTTAAAACGGATTAAAATCACTAACGAACCTTAAAGCGTGTTTTTCGAGGTAACCGGGAAAACGTGTCTTAAGCGGGTCAAATAGACTCGTAACAATTTTGGTCAACTAAATGATCATTAATAAATATTAGGGAAGCTTTAGAACCAATAAAATCAATAAAACGAGAGATTAGCAAAAACTGTCAAAAATGGGAAGTCGTGGGGTAGAAATACAAATAACACAAACTTAGTGTCCAATAATGTAAAAAGAATTTTAAAACCCTTATGGGTCTGGTGTGTGTCCGATCCCACACCCCTCTCTCACACTCTATTAATTCCCCCTTACTCACAAAACAACAAAAGTAATAAAACTACTACCTTCTACTTTATTACTCTCACACTCTCACATTCTCTCTCTCCTATCCCTATTCTCTCTTCTCTCTCACGTGAACCAGCACCCCCACACTCTCTCTTTTTCTTCTCTTCTTCCTCCTCCAGCGATTCCCATGGAGAAATAAGAGAACCTCACAAAATACCATCTTCTCTCATCTTGTAACCCTCTCAAACCTCTTCCAAAAATTATAAAAACTACACCATTGGAATCCTCTCACCAAGAGCTACATTCCTATCCTTTCAAAATTCAAAAACCAACATTTTCGTTTTTATGGGTATGTCCCATTTGGAGCTTCAAGACCACCATTAGAAGGCCCTCCTTCTCCTTGTTCTTTTAAGGTAAAAATCTTCTTGAAACCCCACCTTTTTCTAGCCTTTGTGGGCAAAATGAAAATTTAACTAAACCCTTGTTGGTTCCTCTTGTACCCAGCCGGTTTTGGCTTCTTTGAAGGGGTGGAAACCTTGTTCTTAAGCACCTCTAAGTTTCATCTACTCCCTTGCAAGGTAATGAAACTCCTAAACCCTAGAATATACATTAAGAGCTTAAATAAGAATTAGTGTTGGTTTTAGTATTGAAGCATGTATATAAATGGTTATAGTGTTAGAGGAATTGAGATTACAAAACCGGTAGAGAGAGAAGGAAGAAAGAAGCAAGAAGAAGAAAAGGAAGTCTAGAAGAAGGAAACAAGGTAATTAAGCTCATCTTGTATAGCTTTGTAAATGAGTAGTAACAGTTTTAGAAATGAAAATGTGTATTGTAAAATGGTAATGCATTAGTAGTGTAATGTGTAAGAGAATGTAAGTGTTTTTAAACCCTTGGAAACAATTTTAAAAAAACTATTATAAACAGGTTGGGAATTTAATGTGATGTGCAGGAATTTGTGTGTGAATGGGTAGTATTTGTGTGGAGGAATTTAGTGTATTGTTGTTGTGTATAAACAGGTGGAGTAGGTGTTAAAATGTGATTGAAACAATGAGGTGAGAGCATAAAAATATAGGGGAGACTATGATAACACTTAATGAATTAAAAACTAGGTGGAAAAACATGTTGTAACAGATTTTGTTAGAGAAAGATAGAGGGTATATTAGGAGAGATAGTTAATGTAGTTATAATGTAGTAGAGGTGTTAGAAATGTCAATAGAAGAGGGAGATATAGGAGAGGAGTGTAATTGTCAAAAATCTGTAACATAATGTAGTAAGGGAAGAAACTAGGTAAGTGTGGAGTTGAAACTTGGAAAATTATGTGAGTGGATTAGTATAGAATTGTGTAAAGAGTGGAGGAGTGAACTAAGGTGTATTAAGAGGTTTAATTAGTGTTATAACATGTGGGAATAAGTGTAGGAACAATGGGAAAGTAATGGTGAAAGATAGAACTGAAAACAGAAATAAAATGCAAATACTGGGCCGGACCAACTTGCGACCGGACTTGCAAGTTCGGTCGAGCCCAGATTTACAAGGGAATGCTTCTGGAATGGACCGAATTGCGACCGGACTTGCAGGTTCGGTCGAGCCAGAAAATTCTCCCGTCTGAAAACCTACTGGAAGACCGACTTGCGACCGGACTTGCAGGTTCGGTCGAGCCAGAAAAATTCCCGATGAAACCTTCTGGAATGGACCGAACTTGCGACCGGACATGCAAGTTCGGGTCGGCCAGAAAAATTCCCGTAATGCAAGCTACTGGAATGGACCGAACTTGCGACCGGACTTGCAAGTTCGGTCGGCCAGAAGAATTTCGTACTGATAGCTACTGGAATGGACCGGACTTGCAAGGTTGGTCGCAAGTCCGGTCCAGTCAAAATTTTTTTTTTAATTAAATAATAATTAATATATATATATACATGTATACCCACATATATATATATATGTACATGTATGTAAGCATGCCAATATTAAGTAAGAAAATAAAACTTAATGGAATGAAAAGTAAGTAAGTAATGTGTAAGTGTAAGAAGTATAAGGACATAGTAAGTATGAGTTAAATTAATGATAGTTAGATTATCATTCAATTGTATGTATACCATAGGATTTGATTTGTGACACGGAAGGACGTTTGGAAACACGTACGACGGTGAACGGTATGGATTCCTCATGCCCGTATGCTGTCTTGGTTACTCTGATTTGTGTGTTGTGTGCTAATTGATCACCAAATAAGATAAATGCACGAATCGGAGTTATCATGTTACTTGTGAATATGTAGTGTTGTATATTGTTGTATATTGTCTTCAAATTTAGTTTGTATAATTCATGAAATGTTTGGATGAATATGAATGTGTGCATGTAGGTTGTATTGTATCGTGACCGATTGTTAATGTGAATGGACTTATAACTTATTCCTAACAAGCTAACCTCCTAACTTAAATTGGTAATTAAATTGGAATGAGTAGAAGTCCGATATAGTTTCGGCCACGGTGAGGATGCGGAGTCATGAGAGGTTGGCTCCAATTCCTGACTCTTAAACTGGTCCGCGGCCCAAATCCCTTAAGTGGGTAGCATCCCGGATTGGTGAGTCAAGTAAATCCCGAAGGTGGGACGGCGTAGTCCCCAGGGCCGGAGGTCCGACGACTTAACTTGAGTATGAGTAAGTAAGTAAGAATGAGTAAGTAAAGTAAATGGAAGTAAGTAAGTGTAAGTAAGAAAAAGTAAGTGATGAGTAAAAGAGTAAAGGCATTCCGATTAACCCGGATGCATAATTTGGCTAACCTTGTGAAGGTAAGTATTGTGAGCATTATTGTATTGTTGCCTTGAAATGAATAATGTATTGTGAATGAATGTATGTTGTATGCAAGCATGTATGTATGAAATAAATGAACAGCATGTTTAGTGGAGTCAAATAGTCGGCGTGCCCTAGCTAGCACGCGGTATATGCGGAGTTTATACGCAGCGTTTGCTGAGCCCCTTGGGGCACCATTTTTACTACACGCAGTGAAATACCCCAAATCTAATTAATACCTTATTTTTTAAATAATAGGGAATTGATCTAGAAACAGATCATTTGAGTTACGCATGCTAAATGCATGCAAACGTTTACGTAAATTAATATTACGCGTGCGCATGCAAACTCACGCATGCAAACGTCAAAAAATAGTCGTTTTACCATCAACACTCACGGGCGTAATTTTATTAACGCCTTAACATATTCATTCAAAACGTTTATGTACATGTATTAACAAGGATTAAATTCCTTACATATCGAGCTCAATAAAGAGAGCGACAACAAGGGAAGATTAATACGAACGTTTATACAATTCATAAAACGACAACGTTCGCTCCACGAACGCTAATACAATGTCGTCTTCACGTACGCATATAAACGCTTACTTACGAACATTAACGGGCATTAAACCCCCTTTACGAAACAAGCTCAATTAAGAGAGCGTCACCCAGGAAAAATCGTTACGGGCGTTTATACGACCCGGTACACAATAACGTTCACTGTAAAAACATGAAAAATACTAACGAGCAACGTAAATATTTTACGATTGCCTAAACATTTATAAATGCTAAAATAAATTGCTATACACATTTAAACAATGTGACAATTTATGTTACATAATCTTAATAATTAATATATATCATAAATACCAAAGAAATGTTATAACATTACTATAACACAAAGTATACAGTTTTCCAAACAGCACCCATATTGCCGGTTTGGTATATATATATTTTGGACTTGTTGTAATACACTTGTACTTAGTAAAATAATTAACTACCTAAGGTACTTATAATATACATAAGTATACATTAATATAGCAAGATTAACCTACCTATACACTCATATATATCACCGGGTACATACTTATACCATTTAAACAAATAAGAACCTCCAACATACTCATTATACACGTAACTCATATGTACTTAATCAGACACAAAAGTCTGTAGCCTTGTATACGTAAAACCGGTAAACACATCTGCCTAATCAAACAATAAAAATATACTCATTACATAACCATACATATACATACCTACCACCGGTTATACACTCCCACAAATCAAACAAAACTCTAGTATACACTCACATGAGTACCGTTAATGTATATATTCACTTAATAAAAAAAAACCGGTAGCAACTATACTATGCCACACGGTATTATACATATATGTATATGTAAACCAACAAGTTGCAGCCGGTAAAGTACAATAATTCATGATATGATTTAATTAATCAAATTAATATGGAACTTTGTTAGTTGTCCACATGTTAATACAAAAGGAAAATTCCATCCATTCAGCCCCTCTTTACCGTAAAACCTACACTAAAGAAGATGGGATTAGCTGTTAAAGTAATGAAATAACAAATCAAAAGTAATCTAGACCTCCATGTAGATGCAAGTTGTGATTAAGTAATTAAAGCATGAAAAATTCATCCCAGCCGATTTGGGAGGCTGCTTGTTACGGAAAGGAAGGAAGAAATTAGAGATGGAGAAGAGTAAAATAAGGAAGAGAGAGGTGATGGTTGTACTTTTGCTACAATAATAGAATATGATAATGAATGAATTAAAGTAAGAGAAGATAAAGACACTACCCAAATTGCAGCCCAAATTAACGGTAGGCAGCATGAAATGAGGGAGTGAATTGAACAACCTTTTGTACTTGATATCATAGAATAAGATGATATAATATGTTAAAGAGTAATATAAGCCAAAACAAGACAGCAATCAGCCGCCACCATGATGGAATACCACCGGTTTTGAATTGTGAATGGGGAGGAAATTAAGTAACCTCTGTACTTGTTCTCATATTATGATATAATATAACCAAGAGAAAAGCAAGTCAAAAAGGTACAACAATTAGCCAACTAAGGTTGCTACTTACGGGAGTAGAAGATGAATAAGGAAATTAGGTGGTACATGATATCATGACATATAGAATATAATAAGATAAAGAAGATGAAGAGGCCACCGAATTGGCACCTCATTCAGTCGGTAAAGAGGGTAGACTTGTGTATTGAAAGCCAAAATCGAACTCCCCCTCCCAGCAGCTCCCTCGCGCCTGCACTCCTCTTCACCTCCTCCTGCATTTCTTCATTATCTCCTAAACAACACTAAAGCTCCATTAATGGTGGAACCAAGTACTAGCTCATCCTACTACAAATCCTACTTTTCTCATCATTAAATCAAAGAAAACACACTCTACATGTTACTACTATCAAAAACTGAAAAATAAACAAGGGGAGAGGAGGATCAAATCGGCCATGGAGAATGTCGTGGAGCTAAGCTCAGTTAAGGCAACATTTTAAGCTACCAAGGTGCCGAAAATCTTAGGTAAATTCCTAAGGTAAATCTCTTGGAAACATCTTATAAATTTACTTAAGATCTATATCAAGATCTAACTCCTAAACCCCTTCCTTCTCATGTATAAATACCGGAATTTGGAGCTACAAATTCCATTGAAGGAAGCTTGGAAATTCAAGAGGAGTTCAAGTACTTAATCATCCTTGATTAAGAGTAAGTATATTAAATTAATTCTTAATGTTCTAAGCTTTTTACAAGCTCTTAAATTTTGTACAAATCTATGTACCTCTTCCTTATAATATCAACACCGAAATCATAAGGTAATTTATCAAGAGTTTAACTTATAAACATACAAGGAAAGAATACTACCTTAAGATATAAGTTTTGTGTCACAAAAATCAAATATGGTACGTATACATCCAAACCAAATTACCTAGGGATAAGATGCTTCATTTTAAGCTAATAATGTGTCTAGGAACTCATAATAATTTTTAGACAAATATTATAACTTGTATATATTAAGGTATAAGAAGTATAAGTTATAAATCAAGTTTTTTTAAACTGTATGTTACAAATAATTATTTCCGAGAGCTTATGAAGGGAAATGATTATTAAAGAGTTATATAAAATATAAACTCTTATTATAAATTTTTGGTGAGTAAAAATAATTACTAGTGTTTAAATGACTAGTTTAATGAGTTATGTGGTAAGAATATAATTTCTATAAAATTTGGGAAAAGGAAAGTAATTACCGAGAACAAAATGGGCCCTTGGTATAATTATAATATGATTTAGTGTGAGAATTAATAATATGAATTTTGGTTGAATTAAATAAGTGTTTAGTAGTTAAAATAACAATTTATAAAGTTTTGGGGTGAATATGTAATTTATAAGAGTTTAAATATAAAACAAGATTTTATATGGGGCGAATTCACAATTTGTGGAAATATAAGTGTCCACTTGGTTATTAAGGGAATTAAATATTAAAACTATAGTTTATAAGTGAATATATAATTTATGAAAAGTTTTTGGGGTTAAAATGTAATTATAAGAAATTCTAAGGCAAAGCCAAAAATTTATGAGGCTAGTTGGTGATTTATAAGTTAAAGTGTTCAAATAATAATTACTAAATTTATAGTGGTGGTTTAGTGAATTAATTATTTAAGGAAATAAAACTATGCATTATAATGTATTTTGGAGTTTAATGTAAAGTTAAGAAATAAATGAGGTTATAATATATTAATCGAAAAGTATGTTGTAATTATGAGATTAAAAATATTTGTAGGTCCTATATGGATATTTAAGATATTTAGAAAAGGAAATTATGATTTAAGGATTTATGAAATTAAAACTATATGATATACAAGTACAAGTAATTTACTTGTAAAAGAAATAATATTATTTTGGTTTAGTTTGTAATTAATAAAAGATATGTTAATAACATGTCCATGTATGACATGTAAATATAAATTGAGATTTATTAAGAGGTTATGTCATTTAGACAATTATATAAATAACATAAATAATACATGTGTGTGAAATATATATATATATTTTAGATTTCCAAGTAAATCAAAAGGGAATGAGAATAAGTGGTTAAGGGATTAAAACTATGGTTATATAGTTATAAGGAATTTAAATGTAACCAATAAATATTATTTATGGTTAAAAGGATTATAACAAAGAATTATGAGAATATAATGTCCAAGTGTGACATATAAATATAGTTAAGAAATTATAAAGTTGTTATGTCACTTAGACAATTAAAAATAAATAACAAATATAGTGCATGAATAAATATGTATATATATTTATACATTAAAAGATTTAGAAATACCACAAGGAGTGACAAATAAGTTATACATCCAATCATAAGGTAATTAAAAGAAATTACCACACAATATAAGTCTTATAAGTTAGGACTACATGTTTTGGAAATATATAAGTACCTTAATTAATTATAAGGGAAAGAGGTTAAAAGAACTACCTAAATATAAAGGAATAAACCTCACATGAAATAACGAATATGAAATCGTTTCATGAAACAATAAGATTATTATACGAGGGTTACATAAATTAACACTCTCAGATTAATCCTATTTCTAGGACATTGTTTGACCAGACGTTGACCGGGAACTAAACAAGTACAGTCTACGGTGAACGGTATGGAATTATTGCAGTCTTCTTTCTACCGGATTACACGGCTTGTGTGCTATCTGTTGTTTGAATAACGACCAAGATAATTAATGTAAAATGTTGTTTACTCTTGTGCGCTGTTGTATTATTTTATGTGCGTGAATGATGCTGACTACTACGTGTATGTCCCACGCATACAAACACTACTATACCAGTGGATTAAATACCTGCGCTTCAGTATACCGAGGACTTGTACTCAAGTCTCTCACTAACTTCACTTCACTTTATAACAAACGTCATTATCCTAAACGTGATAATTGACAATACACATTGTGTTCTTGTTTAACGTCTTTATATGACACTTAACAATTCTATACTACGAGAATGAGGAGCCCAGTTGGATCTGGCCATGCATGCTACAGGAGCTGTACCTGTCTCAGGTCGTCTCCTATCTACGTCGCGACGGAATTCAGTTGGGAGGAAGACTCTATTCCTCCCGGGTTTCTAATGCCCTTCAGTTTGAGGAAGACTTCATTCCTCTAGTGGGATTCTATTTCCCACGCCTCTCAGTTCAGGGTTTAACTACGTTATCTCCTGGGGTTTTTATACCCAACCTTTCAATCTTAACGAGGTCACTATACCTCCACTATTAAGATATTCAGTTATACCTGTCAGTCCCATTGTGTGGACCGACTGTCACTAAGAATTTCAGTTCAGCTAACTGACCTTTGCAGTCTTGTTCTATGTGACATTATTGTCCTTGTATGGATACTTGTTATATCATGCTTATTTACAGCTTTATAAATGAACTGCATGTATTCGACAATTAGTTGGTGTGGCCCAGTAGCTGTGGGCTGCACGATTTCATACCGGCAAATTATTTTGCTGAGCCGTTTCATGGCTAAACAATTCCAGGTACCTGAAGAATGAAGAGATTGCCCGACCGAGTGTAGGTGGGGTAGAATTAAGACAGGGTTATTACCACCGGTGTCATCTTACAGTATTACTTTTTTTGTTATTATCTTTGTGTTTTAAGAGGTTTGTATTCAGTACTCAGACCGCATCATTTGTAAATTAAGTTGGAGTAGCCTTGTTAGTCACATGGGTGATTAGCGGCGTTGTAGCACCACCCGTTGTTATGTATATATTTTCCGCTGCATTTCTAGTTATTCTTGGGAGCTATCATCGTTCAGGTTATTGGATTTCGGGTTGGGGTGTTACAAAAAGTGGTATCAGAGCGTAGTTGCGCTCTGAGTACTGAGTACAACCAAAATTAGCCTTGGGATACAGGGTGTGTGATAGTACAGTGAGGACTAGTAAGTTAGTTTTTACTTGGTCCGCCAACAACTGTCCAAACTTACAGTGACTATAAACCATGACCTGCCTGAATAACGTGCAGATGTCATGAAAAGAGATATATAAATTAACGTAAAGTACTTAAGACTACTTGAGCTATTGAAAGGATGTGTTGAAGGCCGCACGGCGCCAACCCCTACTCACATGAGGAGCTGATGACGAGTAACAGCGACGCTATACCAATGATAACCAGAAAGGCTGACAATGCCGCCAAATAAACAGTGATGATGGAGTAAGAATATATCTCAATGGACATACACTGCATGATGATCCAACCTGCATGGCGCACTTGCTACAACAAGTGCTGCCCTGGTAAACCAAATAAAGGCGGATGAAGACCTACGTGAGAAGAGCAAGCACCGAATTTTACGGGATACCCAGGCACTGAGCTTGCCGCCCAGTGCGGGACGGGAAAATTTTACAATACCTTATTAACTTCGCGAGAAGATCGTGCGAAAGCTTGAAATATGACTATCAGTATAGTCCTACATAAATAAATCAATGATTATATCAAGAAAATCAGAATGAAATCTCACTTCATATAACTAAACATCCAACGTAAATAAACACGGGATGTAATACCTGTTCAATACCAAGAGTCTCAGCTAGTATCATTACAGTGACAATGCTGGACTCCTAATAAACAGTGAGAAAGAACAAACTTAAATCTATATTTTCAGAAGTCAGGAAAAATACTTCCTTAGTAGTGCCAAGTGCTACATATATTTATATACATATGATTGAGAGGTTATAAACCTAAAACTTTTGAGAAGTATTTACGAGGGATATACCTACCCTATTTTAAGGCACATGTCCTACATTATCCTTATGGATTTACATGAGCATATGTCTTTCATGACAGCTCGATTTGTGGATACCAGTAAGAGCTCAGAAAATCAAAGGAAGCTAACACCAATGTGAGATAAATTTTTATCTAATCATAGTAACAAATAATTCTCTATGGAGGAGTGTAAACTATACTAATAGTTTGAACTGGATATACACCAAAGGTGAGTGGAAGTTAAAACTTTTAAGGGGGGGAGAACATACCCCTTGACTTGTAACAAACGTTTTACACATGAACTTTCCTAACGATATATATACCAATCTCTATGATTATAAATCCCCTATTTTATACACCTAAGCGGCCTACTTTTGGAAGCCATTGAGCTGTGGATTAACCAAATTTCTAAGGGATAGAAATGTATCATAAGTTTTGATTGTCTTGTCACCAAACTGTAGGATTCAAACTGGAAGTCCTTAGCATGAAATGTTACAAAACATTAGAAGATAATTAACCAAGGTGGAACATATGGTTCACCTGATGAAGTTTTTATGGAGTAAGAAAAAGCCAAGCTTTATGGAACAAAATAATACCTTATGAAACCGTAATCGGTCAAATGTACAAAACTTTTCCTTGGAGTCTTATCTCAATTTAGTAATGACCATGACTGTCCTTGTTCCAAGTGATGATAACTAAGGTGTAGACAATGATCAAACCCTTATAAGTTGCATACTAGATAAAGCCTTTTTAAGAGAAGAGTATATTTCAAGATATCCAAGTCCATAACTGAATTTATTGCTTGCATGATGTGTAAGAGAGTCAAATGACTGATAAAATAATTATTAGGCAGTAAGTGTCTAGGTGATTAATAAGAATTTATCTTTTATGCCAAGAAGAAAGACTAGATTCCACGCTAAAGGATTGATCAAAGGAACTTAGTTCCAGGAATTAAGGAGTACTCTAGTTTCAAGTCTAGGTTATAACAGTTATTAGATTAGTTATATAACAGTAAGAAAGAATGTTGTAATCACCACGTCACAAAGTCTTGATAAGATAAAATTTGGAAACTTGCTATTATGTGGTTGTTTGATATTTGACGTGGGAGGTCGAACTTGATCCTGGTCAGATCAAGGGAAAGCCAATCACAAAATGGAGTGGAGGGATAGTTCGACACTGACGCTGACCCCGTCAGGGTTGGATGATTCCTGAGACTCCCTACAAGTGGTCACCAATATCTCTGTGATAAGTCAAAATTTGTTCCTATTTCTAATAAAGCGTCTACCTAATAAAATATATTAGATGTTGAGGATGCGAGTTAAAGGTTAAAATAACCAAGCTACCCTGAAAGAATTAAATAGCAAAAATGACTCCGCGTATGTCGGGAAGGAAAGTGTCTGTAAAGGAAATACTAATCGTTTATTATACCACAAGCCATGATAATTAAATAAATATGAGATCAGGAGATTACCTATAGTGTCAGTATTACAAACTGCCTTCTAAATCATGGCCATATTACCTTCTGAAGAGAAAGATAGACCTTCATGTCCTTCTTTATGAATGCAAACCCAGTATATTAGACGGGAACCTACCTGTAAGTGAGGTGGAATATAAAGAGTAGAAACCTTAAACTTATACTCTCATGAGTTGATGCCTAAACCACAAAAACATGAGAAATTGTGAGAAAACTGTACCTTGTTAGAAACCTTAACGGGAACCCTACTGTGGTATACCTGATGAACAAGCAATAAAAGATCGTGTATACACTACCGACAATTTGCGAATCAGTAATAACAGGAAATATTCCTATATTATACACAAGATGCACGGCTCGACCGTAGCTCATATCCTATATTGAGAAGTGAAAACCAAATATGGTGACAGTAAACTCGAATACCAGAAAACAAGATGATGACCTGAAAAGAGACCATGAATAGAAGACAAATTTCAAACCGACAAGAATACTACAACAACGGAACCACTGGATGCATCAGCAACACCAACAAAATGATGAACCCCACCATCAGGACGTTACCATTATCAAAGGAGAATACATCAGAAAACCAATCAGGTAAGTAGTAATATATATAAAGAAGATACCCCATATACGAAGGCAGTTAGCGGAGGAACACAAGAAAGGAATCAAATCTGATGAAGAGCAAAACGCCTTAATAATATTGATGAGCAGAATCTTAGTGGAATCACCGTCAGGAGCAGCTATCACAAATAAGCATACAGGACATGTGCTTGAGCATGGAACTCGTGAAGAACTCAAACAACGAAAGGATAATGGAAGATACATGACATGTGCTTGGGCATCACAGGATGGGCAAACCTTACAATATTATTGGAAACCGACGTACAGTAATAAGATATGCAATGAAGAATACCAAGCTATGCTGCAACTAACAGCTACTAAGAGACAAGATAATCTGGAGCAGTGGCATAACGCGGCACATTGACCCGACAGTCCAAACAAGACATGGCACAATTGGCAACAAACAAGATGAAAGATCACCTTCACCCATACATACGGGATTCAATACAAAAGCATAATAATGCAAATGGAGCATGTCAGAAGATACACAGATTTGTCTAGGGGCAATACCCCGTAAACGGACAGAAGTCCAGACAAGATAAACAATGATAACCAAACGAAGGAGATGATGAACACAACTCATCAACCATACGTATGTACATAAACAAACCAAAACATACCACCTATAAAGCGCATTTAAGACTATCCCAGATGATTAGACATATTTAATCAGAGTCACGCAGCAGAAGCGTGGTGGTCCCATCAGTCAGAATTACCTACTGAGTTCAAAGGGAGTGCACAATGTAATTCACATATCTTAACAAAAAAAAAATATAAGTCTTACAGCCGAGAGGCTATCTTTTAACAAATCATAAGTTCAAAATAAGAGTGAAGATTCCTTCACTATTTACCAACTAGTTATACTAGTCTAGGGTACGGGGGCGTACCCCTCTTTTTAAGGGGGGGAGAGCCTACTGCGTTTTACTGTACACTTCCGTTGTACTGTTGCACTAACACTTCTGTTGTACTGTACACTTCCGTTGTACTGTTGCATTGTGATTTTAGCATGGAAGTACACTTCTATTGTACTGTGCACTGTGATTTGTATGTTACAAGTATGACCTCGCGATTCTATGAACCCTTACTTAATTAGGTGTACTACGTTACACTATATGTGTATTACGTTATACTATATTGGAATGACTCCATGTTTGCATGATCTGTACTATGCTACACTGCTATGAATGAATTACGTGCACTACGTTGCACTGCACTAAAGTTATTTTAGGTGATGACCTTTTCATGCTCATTATACTGTATGTGATGATTGAATAATACGAACTTAAAAGTAGTGAGACTTGGGACTTGATCCCTAGAATAGAATTGAGTTGTGGATGCTTAGTGGAACTTGATTCCCCACAACCATTTGAACTTAGATATGAGACTTCGGGACGAAGTCCTTTTTAAGGGGGGTAGATTGAAATACCCCAAATCTAATTAATACCTATTTATTTTTAAATAATAGGGAATTGATCTAGAAACAGATCATTTGAGTTACGCATGCTAAATGCATGCAAACGTTTACGTAAATTAATATTACGCGTGCGCATGCAAACTCACGCATGCAAACGTCACATAAAAATAGTCGTTTTACCATCAACACTCACGGGCGTAATTTTATTAACGCCTTAACATATTCATTCAAAACGTTTATGTACATGTATTAACAAGGATTAAATTCCTTACATATCGAGCTCAATAAAGAGAGCGACAACAAGGGAAGATTAATACGAACGTTTATACAATTCATAAAACGACAACGTTCGCTCCACGAACGCTAATACAATGTCGTCTTCACGTACGCATATAAACGCTTACTTACGAACATTAACGGGCATTAAACCCCCTTTACGAAACAAGCTCAATTAAGAGAGCGTCACCCAGGAAAAATCGTTACGGGCGTTTATACGACCCGGTACACAATAACGTTCACTGTAAAAACATGAAAAATACTAACGAGCAACGTAAATATTTTACGATTGCCTAAACATTTATAAATGCTAAAATAAATTGCTATACACATTTAAACAATGTGACAATTTATGTTACATAATCTTAATAATTAATATATATCATAAATACCAAAGAAATGTTATAACATTACTATAACACAAAGTATACAGTTTTCCAAAGCACCCATATTGCCGGTTTGGTATATATATTTTGGACTTGTTGTAATACACTTGTACTTAGTAAAATAATTAACTACCTAAGGTACTTATAATATACATAAGTATACATTAATATAGCAAGATTAACCTACCTATACACTCATATATATCACCGGGTACATACTTATACCATTTAAACAAATAAGAACCTCCAACATACTCATTATACACGTAACTCATATGTACTTAATCAGACACAAAAGTCTGTAGCCTTGTATACGTAAAACCGGTAAACACATCTGCCTAATCAAACAATAAAAATATACTCATTACATAACCATACATATACATACCTACCACCGGTTATACACTCCCACAAATCAAACAAAACTCTAGTATACACTCACATGAGTACCGTTAATGTATATATTCACTTAATAAAAAAAAAACCGGTAGCAACTATACTATGCCACACGGTATTATACATATATGTATATGTAAACCAACAAGTTGCAGCCGGTAAAGTACAATAATTCATGATATGATTTAATTAATCAAATTAATATGGAACTTTGTTAGTTGTCCACATGTTAATACAAAAGGAAAATTCCATCCATTCAGCCCCTCTTTACCGTAAAACCTACACTAAAGAAGATGGGATTAGCTGTTAAAGTAATGAAATAACAAATCAAAAGTAATCTAGACCTCCATGTAGATGCAAGTTGTGATTAAGTAATTAAAGCATGAAAAATTCATCCCAGCCGATTTGGGAGGCTGCTTGTTACGGAAAGGAAGGAAGAAATTAGAGATGGAGAAGAGTAAAATAAGGAAGAGAGAGGTGATGGTTGTACTTTTGCTACAATAATAGAATATGATAATGAATGAATTAAAGTAAGAGAAGATAAAGACACTACCCAAATTGCAGCCCAAATTAACGGTAGGCAGCATGAAATGAGGGAGTGAATTGAACAACCTTTTGTACTTGATATCATAGAATAAGATGATATAATATGTTAAAGAGTAATATAAGCCAAAACAAGACAGCAATCAGCCGCCACCGTGATGGAATACCACCGGTTTTGAATTGTGAATGGGGAGGAAAGTAACCTCTGTACTTGTTCTCATATTATGATATAATATAACCAAGAGAAAAGCAAGTCAAAAAGGTACAACAATTAGCCAACTAAGGTTGCTACTTACGGGAGTAGAAGATGAATAAGGAAATTAGGTGGTACATGATATCATGACATATAGAATATAATAAGATAAAGAAGATGAAGAGGCCACCGAATTGGCACCTCATTCAGTCGGTAAAGAGGGTAGACTTGTGTATTGAAAGCCAAAATCGAACTCCCCCTCCCAGCAGCTCCCTCGCGCCTGCACTCCTCTTCACCTCCTCCTGCATTTCTTCATTATCTCCTAAACAACACTAAAGCTCCATTAATGGTGGAACCAAGTACTAGCTCATCCTACTACAAATCCTACTCCTTTCTCATCATTAAATCAAAGAAAACACACTCTACATGTTACTACTATCAAAAACTGAAAAATAAACAAGGGGAGAGGAGGATCAAATCGGCCATGGAGAATGTCGTGGAGCTAAGCTCAGTTAAGGCAACATTTTAAGCTACCAAGGTGCCGAAAATCTTAGGTAAATTCCTAAGGTAAATCTCTTGGAAACATCTTATAAATTTACTTAAGATCTATATCAAGATCTAACTCCTAAACCCCTTCCTTCTCATGTATAAATACCGGAATTTGGAGCTACAAATTCCATTGAAGGAAGCTTGGAAATTCAAGAGGAGTTCAAGTACTTAATCATCCTTGATTAAGAGTAAGTATATTAAATTAATTCTTAATGTTCTAAGCTTTTTACAAGCTCTTAAATTTTGTACAAATCTATGTACCTCTTCCTTATAATATCAACACCGAAATCATAAGGTAATTTATCAAGAGTTTAACTTATAAACATACAAGGAAAGAATACTACCTTAAGATATAAGTTTTGTGTCACAAAAATCAAATATGGTACGTATACATCCAAACCAAATTACCTAGGGATAAAATGCTTCATTTTAAGCTAATAATGTGTCTAGGAACTTATAATAATTTTTAGACAAATATTATAACTTGTATATATTAAGGTATAAGAAGTATAAGTTATAAATCAAGTTTTTTTAAACTGTATGTTACAAATAATTATTTCCGAGAGCTTATGAAGGGAAATGATTATTAAAGAGTTATATAAATATATAAACTCTTATTATAAATTTTTGGTGAGTTAAAAATAATTACTAGTGTTTAAATGACTAGTTTAATGAGTTATGTGGTAAGAATATAATTTCTATAAAATTTGGGAAAAGGAAAGTAATTACCGAGAACAAAATGGGCCCTTGGTATAATTATAATATGATTTAGTGTGAGAATTAATAATATGAATTTTGGTTGAATTAAATAAGTGTTTAGTAGTTAAAATAACAATTTATAAAGTTTTGGGGTGAATATGTAATTTATAAGAGTTTAAATATAAAACCAGATTTTATATGGGGCGAATTCACAATTTGTGGAAATATAAGTGTCCACTTGGTTATTAAGGGAATTAAATATTAAAACTATAGTTTATAAGTGAATATATAATTTATGAAAAGTTTTTGGGGTTAAAATGTAATTATAAGAAATTCTAAGGCAAAGCCAAAAATTTATGAGGCTAGTTGGTGATTTATAAGTTAAAGTGTTCAAATAATAATTACTAAATTTATAGTGGTGGTTTAGTGAATTAATTATTTAAGGAAATAAAACTATGCATTATAATGTATTTTGGAGTTTAATGTAAAGTTAAGAAATAAATGAGGTTATAATATATTAATCGAAAAGTATGTTGTAATTATGAGATTAAAAATATTTGTAGGTCCTATATGGATATTTAAGATATTTAGAAAAGGAAATTATGATTTAAGGATTTATGAAATTAAAACTATATGATATACAAGTACAAGTAATTTACTTGTAAAAGAAATAATATTATTTTGGTTTAGTTTGTAATTAATAAAAGATATGTTAATAACATGTCCATGTATGACATGTAAATATAAATTGAGATTTATTAAGAGGTTATGTCATTTAGACAATTATATATAAATAACATAAATAATACATGTGTGTGAAATATATATATATATATATTTTAGATTTCCAAGTAAATCAAAAGGGAATGAGAATAAGTGGTTAAGGGATTAAAACTATGGTTATATAGTTATAAGGAATTTAAATGTAACCAATAAATATTATTTATGGTTAAAAGGATTATAACAAAGAATTATGAGAATATAATGTCCAAGTGTGACATATAAATATAGTTAAGAAATTATAAAGTTGTTATGTCACTTAGACAATTAAAAATAAATAACAAATATAGTGCATGAATAAATATGTATATATATTTATACATTAAAAGATTTAGAAATACCACAAGGAGTGACAAATAAGTTATACATCCAATCATAAGGTAATTGAAAGAAATTACCACACAATATAAGTCTTATAAGTTAGGACTACATGTTTTGGAAATATATAAGTACCTTAATTAATTATAAGGGAAAGAGGTTAAAAGAACTACCTAAATATAAGGAATAAACCTCACATGAAATAACGAATATGAAATCGTTTCATGAAACAATAAGATTATTATACGAGGGTTACATAAATTAACACTCTCAGATTAATCCTATTTCTAGGACATTGTTTGACCAGACGTTGACCGGGAACTAAACAAGTACAGTCTACGGTGAACGGTATGGAATTATTGCAGTCTTCTTTCTACCGGATTACACCGGCTTGTGTGCTATCTGTTGTTTGAAATAACGACCAAGATAATTAATGTAAAATGTTGTTTACTCTTGTGCGCTGTTGTATTATTTTATGTGCGTGAGTGATGCTGACTACTACGTGTATGTCCCACGCATACAAACACTACTATACCAGTGGATTAAATACCTGCGCTTCAGTATACCGTGGACTTGTACTCGAGTCTCTCACTAACTTCACTTTATAACAAATGTCATTATCCTAAACGTGATAATTGACAATACACATTGTGTTCTTGTTTAACGTCTTTATATGACATTAACAATTCTATACTACGAGAACGAGGAGCCCAGTTGGATCTGGCCATGCATGCTACAGGAGCTGTACCTGTCTCAGGTCGTCTCCTATCTACGTCGCGACGGAACTTTCAGTTGGGAGGAAGACTCTATTCCTCCCGGGTTTCTAATGCCCTTCAGTTTGAGGAAGACTTCATTCCTCTAGTGGGATTTATTTCCCACGCCTCTCAGTTCAGGGTTTAACTGCGTTATCTCCTGGGGTTTTTATACCCAACCTTTCAATCTTAACGAGGTCACTATACCTCCACTATTTAAGATATTCAGTTATACCTGTCAGTCCCATTGTGTGGACCCGACTGTCACTAAGAGATTTCAGTTCAGCTAACTTGACCTTCTGCAGTCTTGTTCTATGTGACATTATTGTCCTTGTATGGATACTTGTTATTATCATGCTATGCTTATTTACAACTTTATAAATGAACTGCATGTATTCGACAATTAGTTGGTGTGGCCCAGTAGCTTGTGGGCTGCACGATTTCATACCGGCAAATTATTTTGCTGAGCCGTTTCATGGCTAAACAATTCCAGGTACCTGAAGAATGAAGAGATAGCCCGACCGAGTGTAGGTGGGGTAGAATTAAGACATGGGTTATTACCACCGGTGTCATCTTACAGTATCGTACTTTTGTTATTATCTTTTGTTGTTTTAAGAGGTTTGTATTCAGTACTCAGACCGCATCATTTGTAAATTAAGTTGGAGTAGCCTTGTTAGTCACATGGGTGATTAGCGGCGTTGTAGCACCACCCGTTGTTATGTATATATTTTCCGCTGCATTTCTAGTTATTCTTGGGAGCTATCATCGTTCAGGTTATTGGATTTCGGGTTGGGGTGTTACAGTAGTCGGACCTTTGAGAAAGTAGTAGGAACTAAGAGAGCGTTCCGGGAGCTAGTCGAACTACGTTCGATAGCCATGTGTTTTGACGTAAGAAAGTATTAAGAGTAACAAGCGTGACGTAGGAGACCTGTAGTGTCTCGAGAACTACAAGAGCTTGAGTAGTAGTAACCCAAGAGTGTGGGTGAGACAAGTATAAGTAACCCAAGAGAGTGGGTGAGTATAAAATGAGTATCCCGAGAGAATGGGTGAGAATAAGAATAAGTAACCCGGGTGAATGAGTGAGTTATTGAATAAGTAACCAAGGCATAGTGAGGTAGAAACCCTCAAGGCCGAAGAGTAAGTTATTATGAACTAACAACTTGATATGTTAGTTAGGGATTGTCCCCCTTGGTTGAATGCTGATTCCTTGCGTAGTATACATATTTAATGTATTGCCATGTTGCATGTTGATTGAATTAAAATGAATCTCATGCTCTCGACAAAAGTAGTCGGCGTACCCCGGTTAGCACTCGGGGTATGCGAATTTCATATGCAGCTTTAAGCTGAGCCCCTAGGGACATCGTTCTTATTCGCATGTACTCCGGAGACGATACCGTTCGAGTGTAGGATGGGGTCGGTGGTTAGCATGGGTAGTTAGAATTTAATTTACTCATGTATTTGAACAAGGTGTAAGACCGAATATGTTATCTGTAACACCCCTACTCTAATCGGCTCCTAATCGTCTTACTTAACACTGTAATCACCGCGGTAATCTTAACAATTGAACTACTGGTGTCACCGTTCTCACTCGCCCATACGAGTAATAACGTGCTTACTGATATATATATATAAATACGAAACAATTTCCCACAATTACAACAAGAGGTAGATCTGACCTTCCCAAACCAATATAAAATACATTCACAGTGAGCATTCTAAGTATCCCAATCCTAAACACGTTTCTAAGTTCATATCAAAATGCAAAAATGCATATTTAAACAACTGTAACTAAACTACCCAGCGCGTCCCTCTCTTTGTCGACACCGGAAGCTGCATACCTGAAAAATGTTTGTTTGTGGTATGGAATCAGCCCCTGCTGAGTATGTTACTACATGACTGTCATGCCCCCTCGGACCCTCAGTTAATTGGTCGAGAGCATGCAATTCCTTTTCATGCAAGTAGTTTAATATAAAAAAAAATGTAAAGCAACAACATATATTGCAGTGAACTCAAATAGCAAACAAGCCCCCGACTTCACACATCGCATCGTAGTAAACCACTGGAAGCGTTAAAATGCTTATATGAGTACAGAGACTCCATTCCAACAAACACTTGATAGTTCATAATTGAGTACGGCGACTCACTCGACCAAACAATCCACACACGAGCACAGCGACTCGACTCAACAGTTCACAATACAGGCAAAAGTACAATTACTCAATCAAACCAATTCACAACACACAATATGAGCACAATGACTCGTTTCAACAAATCCACCAACATACAACACATAACCACAAAGCATAACCACTGAGCAACAAGGCGAAACAACGAGAATTATAAACAAGTATAATTTCCAGTCTTTGGCATACAAGCCCAAATAATGTTCGCCTAATGTACGAGCTAATATAGCCGTTCGTAATTGTTCAGTCATGCCTAATGACAACGTCTCGTTAGAACGACGCGTCTCTAAGTTACCCATCTCCTATGGCGGGTCACCCACGGCAGTAGCCACTCCAGCGGTAGAGTCTCCGACCGACGAACCATCTGTAGTCCGTTGGAAATTTATCCAGATACTTACGGATGCCCACACGGCCTCCTAGTATCGTTAGTTGGTCACAATGTACAGTAAGAGCCACAACCTCTTGATTAACTTATCTATACCATCGCATCGTCTTACTATTTTTCCTAACACAGCAGACTAAGGTCGTTAGTCCAATCCTGAGTATGTCGACTCGGGATCCAGTGTTAGATACGAGAGCGGCGTTAAAGAGGCCAATGCTCCGTATATAAGTCTCAGATATATATATATATATATATATCTTATTATCCTAATGCTACAGTATTTACTTACGTTCCTTATATTACACATATAAGATAGCATCATTGTCGCTAGTTCGTTTTATAATATGTTCATATATACGAAGAGTACTGTTATCGTTCAACAGCAATAATAATAAAGCAGCATTAATACACAACTCAAGCATATTAATTCACACAAGCAGACATTCAATCTTAACACAGATTTTCACACAATGTCTGAACTGAGGAAAATCCTCAGAGACAAACAAGCCACATAAATAACATACCGTTCACCCTGAATGTATAACCTTGGAATATGAATCAGCTAGATCCGATGCTCCCCGTGTCGTCTCTAACCGTCTAATAATACATAATTCTACTTATTAGAATCTGTTAAACGACATAACCCTACGGTACTCCGTACCGTCTCTATCACGTCCCGGTTAATCCCCCGTTATTAACTGTAAACGTTTGTCGGGTTTTCGGCTTAACTCGGGATTTGGAAAAACGTTATATTACATGCGTAGTCGCGTCTCGTATATTTAATATACTTGAAGTTTGAACTTGGTTATCGCATGTAATTCAATATACCCTTGTATATTATATAGTTTGTTTCTATATTTGCATGTATAATCCTTAATCATATATTATACATTTTTACCTTAGTATTTATTTTCCTAAGGTTTGTTTTTCCAAGGTTAATGTAGTATAATTCATATGTAAAAGTACTTTGAATTATATAAATCCTTATTATTCCATGCATACTCCTAACATTAGAATTTCCATACCTAATTATGATAATCTTTATGCTAGCTTGATGCTAGATCATTTATAATTAGGATAATAGATAGGTTAATGAACCATATTACTATTTTTCCACACCATAACATATATTTATTTATATACATGTACTATGGACCATTATTAATGTGTAAATCTTTATAAATATTCATTCTCTTTTAATGAATATTTCTTGCATTATAAATGTTATAACCTTAAAAACATTGAAAACCATATTATAAATTTTTATTCTAAAATCCCATTATTTCCGAACAGCACCCTTGTACTCTATTATTTACAAAATCCACCACATAATTTATATAATGTTGTATTATAGTTATATAACATATATTATGACATTTATGTCATTAAAACAATTATAACATAGTTATAAATTGTTATAAAATACCAAATAGTCCTTATTCTTCTCGGTTTTTATCATATTCCACTATACTTCCATAATTTACAAATCAACTCCAAATTATATTCCATTGTCACACTTATAATATATACCTTATATTATAATCCTTAAACTATAATATAATTATAACCTATGGTTATAAAGTCCCAAAATAACCGAACAGACCCTAGGCCTGTTTCAAATTAATTTCCAACCCTCCAACTTTCCATATTCACTAAATAACCCCATTTTATAATATAGTTTCTAATGTCATTAAAACTATATATTATACATATATCTTAATAAAACCTTATATAACTCCAAAAATTACCAAACTATACCAAAAGATTATATCATTCCTAACCTTATACTTTCCATATTTACGGTTTTCTACCACAAATGTTACCCATATGTAACAATGATATAAAATATCATATATTATACTTATATAATCCATATTAACTGCAAATTTAACCAAATAAATTCCTAAAAATTCCTAATGACCCATAGGTGTATAATATACCATTTTATACCCCAAACTTTTGGTAATCTCACATATACCCATATGTTATGTAATTTTTACATTTAAATACATATCTTAGTATAATTTGATAATTAAATTAATAAATCATCAAATCTGGTCAAAGTCTTTTGCTTGGTCAATGCTTGACTTTCAAACATCATTTTGACCCCACTTTCTCGGTAATTACATAGATTACCCCAAACTTTCCAATATTTGCAATTTCACCCCAAAACTTTATAAAATCTTATAATTTTTATTTAAATACATTTTAAATCCCAATTTTTTCGGCTATATTAACCCACAACCCTCTAATGTTTGTTTATTTACGGCTATGACCCCATACTTAATAGTAAGTACATAAATTAAATTAAATAAGCTCTTAAACTTAAATAAAATGGCCTAATGACATGGCCGTATTACAACTTTGCTTTATAACATAAAATTACACATAAAAGAGCTCAAATTATACTATAAGCTCTCGGCCATGTTGTAGCTTAATTATTTTCCACATAATGTCATAATTTGACCATTATGTTAATTAAATCACTTAAATGACTAGCTTAATTTATCTTAGTCATTTTTTCCGTACTTAGGTTAAAATCACCCATATAAATACCTCCACTCTCGGCACATAATTTATATATGCTAAGAAATCATAAAATCATAAGTTTAAGGTGTTTATACCTTGGTTTATCCTTAGTAACAACTCGGCAGCTTAGAGGAAAAATCACCACATCATTTTACATGTTTAATACACCAAAATAAGATATGGTTATACTCCAAGCATGAGCTTACCATAAAGAACAATTAATGTAAGATTTAAGGCAAAAATCACCTTAAAAATGCAAGGTAGTCTCCAAAGGGTTTTGGCCTGAATTAAACACACCACATGGTGTTACATTCACCATATAAACATGGGGAATGGCTAGACAACAACAGGCTGCTATGGTAAAAGGTTTTACCGTGGCAAAATGCCTTAAAGAATGATATTTCCTTTGATTTTCTGCCACCCTTGCTCCAAATGGTTAACCAACTGAATTAACATGTAAATATGAAGATATGAGTGAATAAACTCATAGAAATCAGAAGAAGAAAACCAGATGGAGAATAGAAATCCTTAAGGTATGTTTTTACCTTATAATGTAAATTTAGGAAACCTTGGTCCCAAAACTTGCTTCAGCCGAGAATGATTGTTGTCAAGGTTTAATACACTGAGAATGAGCCATGGAAAGTGATAGATCATGAGCTCCAAGTGTAGGTAATGAAGAGATGAAGAAAAAGAGCTAAAATATGCCTTAAACCATTACCTTAGGTGCAAATGGGATTGATTTGCCTTGAATACTCAAGAACACAGCTTGAGAGGGTTTGAAAGTGCTGATGGCTCGCTGGAATGGGACAAGAGGAAAGAAAAGAAAGAAAATGAGTTTTAATGAATGAAAAGTAAGAAATGGAATAGTAAATGGTGATTCACCAAATTAGCTAGATATTTTGTATTAAAGTGGGATGTGCTGTCCTCCTTGCTCCATGCTGCCGACCTCATATGGATATAGATGAGTCATTCATTGACCATTGACTATACTTAGTCAATTTTGCTTAAAAATGCACTATTTGGATTACTATTCACAAATGAGTGCCATATTTCTGATTTTTTTTTAAATCTTGGATTTAGACCTTCTAATGTGGTACATTATAGTACATTAGTATAACAAGGTCTAATCCAATGCCTAACACCACTCAAAACCCACTCTGAAAGTCAATTTTCTCAAAAACGTGCTTTAAGGAATTTTAAAGCACATTTTGTGTTAGAACATGTTTTAGAGCTTGGTTTCCTTTGAGAATGGTTTTATAATGTTCATTACTTCATTATAATACTTAGGAATCCACTTTGGATCCTATTTGAGGTCATACAATCTCTATGGTGTCTTAAAGCACATTTTTGGCTTTACCGATCTTAAGGCATGTTTTGCCTTGTTGAGATCTTTAGATTGTTCTCCAATGGTATTTAGATGTTTATTAATCATCTTAGATCATTAATAGATCATTTAATTATGTTTTTAAGGTTAGGGGTATTTCAATCTACCCCCCTTAAAAAGGCTTCGTCCCGAAGTCCTTATTCATAACCAGTTCACCTAAGGAATCCAGTTCCACTAAGTAATCACAGACAGATCATCACTAGGGAGTACATCCCACTACGTTCAGACGTAGTCTATATGTATCACATTTGATACAGCATTAATCTCATTCCATATAATCAATAATCGTGACACATTTATTCATAAACAACACTAAACAAGGTGCAAAACTCAATCATACACAGCACTAGACAAGGTGCAAAACTCAATCATACACAGCACTAGATAAGGAGCAAAACTCATACACAGCACTAGACAAGGTGAAAAACTCAATCATACACAGCACTAGACAAGGTGCAAAACTCAATCATACACAGCACTAGACAAGGCAAACAATAAGTACTCAAAGGTGTTTGCAAGGGATACTCCATGCATCCCTATCTACATGTTAGTATCTCGCGAGGATACTCACACATCACTCCACATGTATGTGTGCACATATATTTAACGATGGCAAATCACGGGGAAGCAGTCTTAAAGACCAGGACTTGACGATCCCCAACCCCATGTTAACCAACGTCTACTACCCATGGACACACCGGTTTAATAACGAAGGGCACTGCGGTCCACGGCTCCTCGGATAGTATCACCTAATTTCCTTAATCACCCGCAGACACACCGGTCTAATGACAAAGGGCTCTGCGGTCCACGGCTCTTTGGGTGATGTCACTCGCAGACACACCGGTCTAATACGAAGGACTCCACGGTCCACGGCTCTTCGAGTGACGCCCTAAATTCCAATTTCTATTCATATCTGTCCACTTGTAGGAAGTTTCGAGAGTCATTCAACCCCGACGTGGTCAGCGTCAGTGTTGAACTATCTCTCACCTCAATTTGTGTTCGGTTTCGCTTGATCGGACCAGGATCAAGTTCAACTTCCCACGTCAATTTCAATCAATAAATTGTTTATTCATTTCTAATCTTGTTTCCTCTTGATATTTGCCACCTTGTGTTCTATAGATACACAAGTCAACTAGTGTAATTAATCTAATCATTGGCATATAGGATCATGTATCCTAACCATGTACCAAGTTCTCTCGACTTATAATTATTCATACAACTCCTAGAGGTTTTACCTCCACTAGGTTACACATCGGTCTCATGCCGATTCACTCATCGCATTTCAATAATCGGTTTCATACCGAGTCACAAATCATATAGTATGGAGCTTTCTACTCCTTCTATTTGAAATCTCCCATCGGAGCTACCAGATAGACCTACTTGAACTCTCAACCGGAGCTAACAAGCTAGGCGTTTATGTGTTTAATGTTCGCAACGTTTGCATAAATAATCGGAAATAGGATAAGAACACTCTATCTGTTCTCCCTTTCCTATTCGCCACAACTAATGCGAACTAAAATATATATATGTTCATACACATAATACATCACAATATTACCTCAAGTAATATAACACAATCATAATACTTGTACTCTACGTACAATAATAGTTTGCAGCATGTGTACCATGCGCTACGTACTCCTACGTACGGTATATTTTAAGCGTGCGAAATCGCTCTACCCCCCTTAAAAATGATTACGCCCACGTAATCTACGAATATATCATCTTGAAGTAATAAGTTCAAGATGTTCCACTCCAGTGGAATTATTCGTGCACTAATGTGCTACATATTTCATTACCCCTTTTCTCTAGGGTCGGGCTTTAGCCCCTCTGGCTATACTGCCTATCTCGGTTAGGTGTATGTATGTTCATATACGGTTTGATCGGGAGATGTAAACACATCATTGTTTTCCCAACCTGCTAGGTATTTCGACTAGCTTATTCAGTCACACTAACCTCTATACATGCTCATGGTATATTCACAAGAGTTCATGCCACCCTACCGAACTAACCTTCGGTGTAAGGGTTGTCGAGCTATGCTCTAGCACCTAGTGCTTGCAGTAGTTGTCTCTAAAATATCAAGACGAGTCTGATATGCGCAACTAACTGGCGCCTCATGACTCCAAGTTATTTCCCTCTGGGATGAGTTCGTTCCTTAGGTACCTTGTAGGTCCTCTTTTGCTGGTGTGAACTCGTATCCCGTGTGTTGGTATTTAGTACCCACACATATGGTTCATCCCTCTTCTCGATTAGGGGAATCCATTTGTTTATCTGATCTTCCACGTTCTGATTCTCACCAACATAATTCGGTTAACAGTTATTATAATGGTCGCTTTGTTGCGCACCATGTACCAGTCGATTGGACGGTTATCCGCTATTGCGGTTTGCATGGAGTATCTAATCTCCAGCTTAGAGTATCTCTTGTAATGCTCGCTTTTGCCCTTCGTCTGTTGTAAACATACAATACGACTGTGGGATTTAGCTTGGCGTTCGTTTTCTGTTCCGCCCTAATTGGTACTAACATACTAACGTTTTTTGGCTTGAGCATGTGGTTATTATTGTTTAATGCGACATCATCGCAGCGCCCTCAGCGCATGATATAACTCTCTATGTGCCCCCTTTTTGGGTAGCATCTATAATATTACAAAGGTTTCTCTAATATAATTTCCTAAGATACCACAATTCCTCTTCTCATTCATGGGTTCACCTTGCCATTACTAAAATCTCCAAAACTTGTGTTCTAACTCATCCACTGTGGAGTTGCGACCTTATGTCATTTTATTATCCAACTATCCTTGATTTTTCCTAACCTTGTTAGTTTGACTGAGATCTCTCTCGTCAATTCATGGTTTACCTAGTCAGGATTCCATTCACTGACTTAGACACAGAGTTGATTACCTCCTGGGTCCTTACACTACTCGTTTACATACATGGGGTACCATACTGATACATTACTACTTACCCAACTAACTTAATGTAAGTTTTGTCAGGCCCACAAGCTCCTAGGAGTGTGGTCGTCCCATGTCTCGTTTAGTGCACTCGTAGTGTTCGTACCCGGTGGTTATCGTACTCTTAGTCCCGGTAATTTATGTTGAAGTAACTATGCTGCCAATTCTTAACCTTTAATGTCAGAATGGCCCTAGAGGGTTCTCTGGGTTCTATGGGTTCCTTTATTAATGTATATTTTCCTTACCTTCTCTAAGATAGGTGTTTGCGACTTATCGCCCTAATACTGGTTTCCACATGCTCGTCATCTGGTATCTGTGAGTGGGGATCAGTAACTACTTACTATCTCTCCCGTTCACTCCTAGGCTGTTAACGCCTTCAGATATGAGTTTTCAGTTCTCGAACTCCACACAATCCATTGGGTTACACCCTCTGGTGTAATCTGGACTCCATGATAAGGGTTGACACATCGTGTTTCCCCTGCCTTATGGTAGTCCCTCTTTAGCCTGATATTAATCAGTATTTGTGATTCATCACCTTTGTTCTCCTAGTTTTGGGTCATTTTGGTGGTACTAAGGGTATCCTTCCGTAGGCCTATGCCATACGATATTCAAGCTCAGTGCTTATTCTGATAGTTAAATTATTGCTGGTCTTTCTATTTAATTTAATCCTAGTTGGTTCTAACACTTTCCCCTAAGGTTACAATTGGATACCCACAACTTAGTGGGTTCCGCTATCGCTCTACATTGTGTAGTCCTTACTCTTATTCAACTCATATTTCCTCCATCCTCTTCGAGGTAACGGTATCTTCCGTCCTCAGGCAAATTCACTGTTCAGTTAATATCCACTGCCCTCCGTACGGGAGTCTAGCAGTATAATGGGTTCACAACACCCCCGGTGTGTGTGGTGCGGGCACAACGTCGGCCCCTTTATTGTACGTTCGCATCTGCCTAATCTTTTCTTACAACTACAAAATAGTTTGTCATAACAACACTTGTCTATTATTTTCCCCAAACACTATATACACCTGAGCCGTTCTCTTCGGCCAAATCAGGATGCCCAACTCCAGACTTGGACGGGGTAAGCAAGTTCAGCACTCATTGGATCCCAGATACCATGTCCACATCACTTGTTACCCTCACTCGAGTTATAAGCTGACGTTACTCAGCTTGGTTAGGTTTAATTTAAAATCTTGGCTCGTATAGCTCACTTCTTGCCCTCTGGCAATGTTCAATGGTAGTGGTTTAACCACAAGTGTCGCGCACTCCCTAAATATGGTTATGCTGGTCCTGAAGACTCGACACTCCCCACCGGTAATGATTGACGTTTAATGTCCATACCGGCACTGGGGTTAGGCTTGTAGGCACTAATTACCGTTGTTCTCATTTACTCCCCTTTTCCATACTCTACTAAATGGTGTATTATTTTCAGGTTTAATGGTCAGACCGGCTAGGTCTTCCCGAGGTTTTATCGACCTCCAACCCAAGGGTTTCATAACCCTGCCTTTAAGAAGGCCATGTCCTGCTTCATTGCATTACGGACTTACATAAAAGTTTAGTGTTTATTGGTAACCGCCTGGACCACTCGGTCATTTAGGGATAGTTTACCATCGCTGCACTTGCTGTAGCAAGTGCGCAAGGCAGGTTGAAATTTAGTACTTTGGTTAATGTGGCACTTGCAGTGGCAAGTGCGCCATGCAGACTGAGCCACCGGTACGGTGTGTCAGTGCAGTGCTATTCCCTGATCGGGTTCCTGTTCCTGTCAAAAGTTCTTATTCAAATTAATACAGTCTCACTCCCGCACTCGTTCCCACAAGTTTACCGTGGTAGTAAGGTCTTACTTCCCTCTCGAGGCGTTGCATGATAGCAACTTAGCGAGTTCGTGTTTCTAGAGCTCTCATGATCTCTCCTCATGCACGTCAGGCCATCATGAACCTTCAGTGTTGCATGGTTTAGCGTTACTCGCTTCGGGTGAGACTTCTAAGAGGTCATCCATTCCGTCTGTTGCATATCTCATAAACTAATCATTACTCGTTTCCACCTCCTTCCCCCCAAGCGCACTAATCGTGCTTTCCTGGATGTAGACAGGGTTGCTTGCTTATAGCAAGCTAGCCCCATTAGTCCTACGGAATTATCTCCTCAACCTCGGTTTAATATTCATCTCATACTCGTATGGTAGACATTACGCCATTACCAGGACCCCCGGTCCTAAACATTACATCAAAAACACAAAGTCTTATTTTCTACATCTAACATGATTCTCATAGCATCCACATCGGGTCTTCCCGATCAGGAGAGTTATCTCCGTGGTGCTTCTCATTTCATTGCCTCACTAGATAGTACTCGAGGTACGGGCTGCGGCGGGTGGGGTACCATTGCAAATTTCCCGGGATGCTCTCCCATCAAGTGCGAGCGGTTCATACCGTCTTCGCGTTACTTGGGGTTGCTGGACCTTCACCACCTTCCGCTGCGCCGCGTTCTTCCTTAGTACAGTTACCCAGACCTCTCCCTGACATATGTCAAGAGGATGGGTTAGACTTTTACTCGGTCTAATACCATAGTCTTGGTCGTTTAATATTGAAGTGCCTCCTCGGCTATGGTGTGCAAGCCTTACGCATTGCATCAACCCCGCGAGGTCACGTATCCTCACAACGTTTCCCGTATTCCCAAAACCTATGCTCACTGTATAAATCCTACTATCTCTTGTCATCAGAGCGGTACTCCGCTCTGATACCACTTTTGTAACACCCCTACTCTAATCGGCTCCTAATCGTCTTACTTAACATTGTAATCGCAGCGGTAATCTAAACAATTGAACTACTGGTGTCACCGTTCTCACTCGCCCATACGAGTAATAACGTGCTTACTGATATATATATAATACGAAACAATTTCCCACAGTGACAACAAGAGATAGATCTAACCTTCCCAAACCAATATAAAATACATTCACAGTGAGCATTCTAAGTATCCCAATCCTATACACGTTTCTAAGTTCGTATCAAAATGCAACAGTGCATATTTAAACAACTGTAACTAAACTACCCAGCGCGTCCCTCTCTTTGTCGACACCGGAAGCTGCATACCTGCAAAATGTTTGTTTGTGGTATGGAATCAGCCCCTGCTGAGTATGTTACTACATGACTGTCATGCCCCCTCGGACCCTCAGTTAATTGGTCGAGAGCATGCAATTCATTTTCATGCAAGTAGTTTAATATAAAAATGTAAAGCAACAACATATATTGCAGTGAAATCAAATAGCAGATAAGCCCCCGGCTTCACACATCGCATCGTAGTAAACCACTGAAAGCGTTAAAACGCTTATATGAGTACAGAGACTCCATTCCAACAAACACTTGATAGTTCATAATTGAGTACGGCGACTCACTCGACCAAACAATCCACACACGAGCACAGCGACTCGACTCAACCAGTTCACAATACAGACAAAAGTACAATTACTCAATCAAACCAATTCACAACACACAATATGAGCACAATGACTCGTTTCAACAAATCCACCAACATACAACACATAACCACAAAGCATAACCACTGAGCAACAAGGCGAAACAACGAGAATTATAAACAAGTATAATTTCCCGTCTTTGGCATACAAGCCCAAATAATGTTCGCCTAATGTACGAGCTAATATAGTCGTTCGTAATTGTTCAGTCATGCCTAATGACAACGTCTCGTTAGAACGACGCGTCTCTAAGTTACCCATCTCCTATGGCGGGTCACCCACGGCAGTAGCCACTCCAGCGGTAGAGTCTCCGACCGACGAACCATCTGTAGTCCGTTGGAAATTTATCCAGATACTTACGGATGCCCACACGGCATCCTAGTATCGTTAGTTGGTCACAATACAGTAAGAGCCACAACCTCTTGATTAACTTATCTATACCATCGCATCGTCTTACTATTTTTCCTAACACAGCAGACTAAGGTCGTTAGTCCAATCCTGAGTATGTCGACTCGGGATCCAGTGTTAGATACGAGAGCGGCGTTAAGAGGCCAATGCTCCGTATATAAGTCTCGGATAATATATATATATATATATATATATATATATATATATATATATATATATATATACTTATTATCTAATGCTACAACGTTTTACTTACGTTCCTTATATTACATATATAAGATAGCATCATTGCCGCTAGTTCGTTTTATAATATGTTCATATATACGAACAGTACTGTTATCGTTCAATAGTAATAATAATAAAGCAGCATTAATACACAACTCAAGCATATTAATTCACACAAGCAGACATTCAATCTTAACACAGATTTTCACACAATGTCTGAACTGAGGAAAATCCTCAGAGACAAACAAGCCACATATATAACACACCGTTCACCCTGGATGTATAACCGTGGAGTATGAATCAGCTAGATCTGATGCTCCCCGTGTCGTCTCTAACCGTCTAATAATACATAATTCTACTTTAGAATCCGTTTAACGACATAACCCTACGGTACCCCGTACCGTCTCTATCACGTCCCGGTTAATCCCCCGTTATTAACTGTCAACGTTTGTCGGGTTTTCGGCTTAACTCGGGATTTGGAAAAACGTTATATTACATGCGTAGTCGCGTCTCGTATATTTAATATACTTAAAGTTTGAACTTGGTTATCGCATGTAATTCAATATACCCTTGTATATTATATAGTTTGTTTCTATATTTGCATGTATAATCCTTAATCATATATTATACATTTTTACCTTAGTATTTATTTTCCTAAGGTTTGTTTTTCCAAGGTTAATGTAGTATAATTCATATGTAAAAATACTTTGAATTATATAAATCCTTATTATTCCATGCATACTCCTAACATTAGAATTTCCATACCTAATGTTTGTAATTCTTTTCTCTTTATCTTATATCATTTTAATTATGATAATATATGGTTATTGAACCATATTATATTTTTCCACACCATAACATATATTTATTTATATACATGTATTATGGGACCATTATTATATGGTAAATCTTTATAATATATTCATTCTCTTTTAATGAATATTTCTTGCATTATAAATGTTATAACCTTAATAACATTGAAAACCATATTATAAATTTTTATTCTAAAATCCCATTATTTCCGAACAGCACCCTTGTACTCTATTATTTACAAAATCCACCACATAATTTATATAATGTTATATTATAGTTATATAACATATATTATGACATTTATGTCATTAAAACAATTATAACCTATAGTTATAAATTGTTATAAAATACCAAATAGTCCTTATTCTTCTCGGTTTTATCATATTCCACTATACTTCCATAATTTACAAATCAACTCCAAATTATATTCCATTGTCACACTTTTAATATATACCTTATATTATAATCCTTAAACCTTAATATAATTATAACCTATGGTTATAAAGTCCCAAAATAACCGAACAGACCCTAGGCCTGTTTCAAATTAATTTCCAACCCTCCAACTTTCCATATTCACTAAATAACCCCATTTTATAACATATAGTTTCTAATGTCATTAAAACTATATATTATACATATATCTTAATAAAACCTTATATATAACTCCAAAAATTACCAAACTATACCAAAAGGTTATAAATATCATTCCTAACCTTATACTTTCCATATTTACGGTTTCTACCACAAATGTTACCCATATGTAACAATGATATAAAATATCATATATTATACTTATATAATCCATATTAACTCCAAATTTAACCAAATAAATTCCTAAAAATTCCTAATGACCCATAGGTGTATAAAATACCATTTTACCCCAAACTTTCGGTAATCTTACCTATACCCATATGTTATGTAATTTTTACATTTAAATACATACTTAGTATAATTTGATAATTAAATTAATAAATCATCAAATCTGGTCAAAGTCTTTTGCTTGGTCAATGTTTGACTTCCAAACATCATTTTGACCCCACTTTCTCGGTAATTACATAGATTACCCCAAACTTTCCAATATTTGCAATTTCACCCCAAAACTTTATAAAATCTTATAATTTTTATTTAAATACATTTTAAATCCCAATTTTCGGCTATATTTACCTACAACCCTCTAATGTTTGTTTATTTACGGCTTTGACCCCATACTTAATAAGTATAAATTAAATTAAATAAGCTTTTAAACTTAAATAAAATGGCCTAATGACATGGCCTTATTACAACTTTGCTTTATAACATAAAATTACACATAAAATAGCTCAAATTATACTATAAGCTCTCGGCCTTGCTGTAGCTTAATTATTTTCCATATAATGTCATAATTTGACCATTATGTTAATTAAATCACTTAAATGACTAGCTTAATTTATCTTAGTCATTTTTTCCATACTTAGGTTAAAATCACCCATATAAACCTCACTCTACATAATTAATATATGCTAAGAAATCATAAAATCATAAGTTTAAGGTGTTTATACCTCGGTTTATCCTTAGTAACAACTCGGCATCTTGGAGGAAAAATCACCACATCATTTATACATGCTTAATACACCAAAATAAGATATGGTTATACTCCAAGCATGAGCTTAACCATAAAGAACAATTAATGTAAGATTTAAGGCAAAAATCACCTTAAAAATGCAAGGTAGCTCCAAAGGGTTTTGGCCTGAATTAAACACACCACATGGTTTATTCACCATATAACATGGGGAATGCTAGACAAAACAGCTGCTATGGTAATAGGTTTTACCTTGGCAAAATGCCTTAAAGAATGATATTTCCTTTGATTCGCCACCCTTGCTCCAAATGGTTAACCAACTGAATTAACATGTAAATATGAAGATTATGAGTGAATAAACTCATAGAAATCAGAGAAGAAAACCGATGGAGAATAGAATCCTTAAGGTATGTTTTACCTTATAATGTAAATTTTGGAAACCTCGATCCCAAAACTGCTTCAGCCGAGAATGATTGTTGTTCAAGGTTTAATACTGAGAATGAGCCATGGAAATTGATAGATCATGAGCTCCATGTGTAGGTAATGAAGACATGAAGAAAAAAGCTAAAATATGCCTTAACCATTACCTTAGGTGAAATGGGATTGATTTGCCTTGAATATCAAGAACACAGCTTGAGAGGTTTGAATGCTGATGGCTTGGAATGGGACAAGAGGAAAGAGAAAGAAAAAAATGAGTTTTAATGAATGAAAAGTAAAACGGAATAGTAAATGGTATTCACCAAATTGGCTAGATATTTTGTATTAAGTGGGATGTGCTGTCCTCCTTGCTCCATGCTGACCTCATAGGATATAGATGAGTCATTCATTGACCATTGACTATACTTAGTCATTTGCTAAAAAGCACTATTTGAATCTTGGATGTAGACTTATAATGTGGTAAATTATAGTACATTAGTATACAAGGTCTAATCCAATGCCTACACCACCTCAAAACCCATTCTGAAAGTCATTTTCTCAAAAATGTGCTTTTAAGGAATTTTAAAGCACATTTTGTGTAGAACATGTTTTAGAGCTTGGTTTCCTTTCAGAATGGTTTTATAAATGTTCATTACTTCATAAATACTTAGGAATCCACTTTGGATCCTATTTGATGTCATACAATCTCTATGGGTCTTAAACACATTTTGGCTTTACGATCTTAGGCATGTTTTGCCTTGTTGAGATCTTTAGATTGTTCCCCAATGGTATTTAGATGTTTTATTAATCATCTAGATATTAATAGATAATTTAATTATGTTTTTAAGGTTAGGGTATTTCAATCTTACCCCCCTTAAAAGCTTCGTCCCGAAGTCCTTATTCATAACAGTTCACCTAAGGAATCCAGTTCCACTAAGTAATCACAGACAGATCATCACTAGGGAGTACATCCCAATACGTTCAGACGTAGTATGTATGTATCACATTTGATACAGCATTAATCTCATTCCATATAATCAATAATCGTGACACATTTATTCATAAACAGCATTAAACAAGGTGCAAAACTCAATCATACACAGCACTAGACAAGGTGCAAAACTCAATCATACACAGCACTAGACAAGGTGCAACTCATACACAACTAGACAGGTGAAAAACTCAATCATACACAACACTAGACAAGGTGCAAAACTCAATCATACACAACACTAGACAAGGTGCAAAACTCAATAAAGTACTCAAAGGTGTTTGCAAGGGATACTCCAAGCATCCCTATCTACATGTTAGTATCTCGCGAGGATACTCACACATTACTCCACATGTATGTGTGCACATATATTTAACGATGGCAAATCACGGGGAAGCAGTCTTAAAGACCAGGACTTGACGGTCCCCAACCCCATGCTAACCAACGTCTACTACCCATGGACACACCGGTTTAATAACAAAGGGCACTGCGGTCCACAGCTCCTCGGATAGTATCACCTAATTTCCTTAATCACCCGCAGACACACCGGTCTAATGACAAAGGGCTCTACGGTCCATGGCTCTTTGGGTGATGTCACTCACAGACACACCGGTCTAATAACGAAGGACTCCACGGTCCACGGCTCTTCAAGTGACGCCCTAAATTTCAATTTCTATTCATATCTGTGTCCACTTGTAGGAAGTTTCGAGAGTCATTCAACCCCGATGTGGTTAGTGTCAGTGTTTAACTATCTCTCACCTCAATTTGTGTTCGGTTTCGCTTGATCGGACCAGGATCAAGTTCAACTTCCCACGTCAATTTCAATCAATAAATTGTTTATTCATTTCTAATCTTGTTTCCTCTTGATATTTGCCACCTTGTGTTCTTTAAATACACAATTCAACTAGTGTAATTAATCTAATCATTGGCATATAGGATCATGTATCCTAACCATGTACCAAGTTCTCTCGACTTATAATTATTCATACAACTCCTAGAGGTTTTACCTCCCCTAGGTTACACATCGGTCTCATGCCGATTCACTCATCGCATTTCAATAATCGGTTTCATACCGAGTCACAAATCATATAGTCTGGAGCTTTCTACTCCTTCTATTTGAAATCTCCCATCGGAGCTACCAGATAGTCCTACTTGAACTCTCAACCGGAGCTAACAAGCTAGGCATTTATGTGTTTAATGTTTGCAACGTTTGCATAAATAATCGGAAATAGGATAAGAACACTTTATCTGTTCTCCCTTTCCTATTCGCCACAACCAATGCGAACTAAAATATATATATATGTTCATACACATAATACATCACTATATTACCTCAAGTAATATAACACAATCATAATGCTTGTACTGTACATACAATAATAGTTTGCAGCATGTGTACCATGCGCTACGTACTCCTACGTACGGTATATTTTAAGCGTGCGAAATCGCTCTACCCCCCTTAAAAATGATTACGCCCACGTAATCTACGAATATACCATCTTGAAGTAATAAGTTCAAGATGTTCCACTCCAGTGGAATTATTCGTGCACTAATGTGCTACATATTTCATTACCCCTTTTCTCTAGGGTCGGGCTTTAGCCCCTCTGGCTATACTGCCTATCTCGGTTAGGTGTATGTATGTACCTATACGGTTTGATCGGGAGATGTAAACACATCATTGTTTTCCCAACCTGCTAGGTATTTCAACTAGCCTCTATTCAGTCACACTGACCCCTATACATGCTCATGGTATATTCACAAGAGTTTATGCCACCCTACCGAACTAACCTTCGGTGTAAGGGTTGTCGAGCTATGCTCTAGCACCTAGTGCTTGCAATAGTTGTCTCTAAAATATCAAGATGGCTCTGATATACACAACTAACTGGCGCCTCATGACTCCAAGTTATTTCCCTCTGGGATGAGTTCGTTCCTTAGGTACCTTGTAGGTCCTCTTTTGCTGGTGTGAACTCGTATCCCTCGGTGTTGGTATTTAGTACCCACACATATGGTTCATCCCTCTCTCGATTAGGGGAATCCATTTGTTTATCTAATCTTCCACGTTCTGATTCTCACCAACATAATTCGGTTAACAGTTATTATAATGGTCGCTTTGTTACGCACCATGTACCAGTCGATTGGACGGTTATCCGCTATTGCGGTTTGCATGGAGTATCTAATCTCCAGCTTAGAGTATCTTTTGTAATGCTCGCTTTTGCTCTTCGTCTGTTGTAAACATACAATACGACTGTGGGATTTAGCTTGGCGTTCGTTTTCTCTTTAGCCCTAGTTAGTACTAACATACTAACATTTTTTTTGCTTGAGCATGTGGTTATTATTGTTTAATGCGACATCATCGCAGCGCCCTCAGCGCATGATATAACTCTCTCTGTGCCCCCTTTTTGGGTAGCATCTAGAATATTACAAAGGTTTCTCTAATATAATTTCCTAAGATACCACAATTCCTCTTCTCATTCATGGGTTCACCTTGCCATTACTAAAATCTCCAAAACTTGTGTTCTAACTCATCCACTATGGAGTTGCGACCTTATGTCATTTTATTATCCAGCTATCCTTGATTTTTCCTAACCTTGTTAGTTTGACTGAGATCTCTCTCGTCAATTCATGGTTTACCTAGTCAGGATTCCATTCACTAACTTAGACACAGAGTTGATTACCTCCTGGGTCCTTACACTACTCGGTTACATACATGGGGTACCATACTGATACATTACTACTTACCCAACTAACTTAATGTAAGTTTTGTCAGGCCCACAAGCTCCTAGGAGTGTGGCCGTCCCATGTCTTGTTTAGTGCACTCGTAGTGTTCGTACCCGGTGGTTATCGTACTCTTAGTCCCGGTAATTTATGTTGAAGTAACTATGTTGCCAATTCTTAACCTTTAATGTCAGAATGGCCCTAGAGGGTTCTCTGGGTCCTATGGGTTCCTTTATTAATGTATATTTTCCTTACCTTCTCTAAGATAGGTGTTTGCGACTTATAGCCCTAATATTGGTTTCCACATGCTCATCATCTGGTATCTGTGAGTCGGGATCAGTAACTACTTACTATCTCTCTCGTTCACTCCTAGGCTGATAACGCCTTCAGATATGAGTTTTCAGTTCTCGAACTCCACACAATCCATTGGGTTACACCCTCTGGTGTAATCTGGACTCCATGATAAGGGTTGACACATCGTGTTTCCCTTGCCTTATGGTAGTCCCTCTTTAGCCTGATATTAATCAGTATTTGTGATTCATCACCTTTGTTCTCATAGTTTTGGGTCATTTTGATGGTAATAAGGGTATCCTTCCGTAGGCCTATGCCATACGATATTCAAGCTCAGTGCTTATTCTGATAGTTAAATTATTGCTGGTCTTTCTATTTAATTTTAATCCCAGTTGGTTCTAATACTTTCCCCTAAGGTTACAAATGGATACCCACAACTTAGTGGGTTCCGTTAATCATTGCTCTACATTGTGTAGTCCTTACTCTTATTCAACTCATATTTCCACCATCTTCTTCGAGGTAACGGTATCTTCCGTCCTCAGGCAAATTCACTGTTCAGTTAATATTCACTGCCCTCCGTACGGGAGTCTAGCAGTATAATGGGTTCACAACACCCCCGGTGTGTGTGGTACGGGCACAACATCGGCCCCTTTATGGTACGTTCGCATCTGCCTAATCTTTTCTTACAACTACAAAATAGTTTGTCATAATAACACTTGTCTATTATTTTCCCCAAACACTATATACACCTGAGTCGTTCTCTTCGGTCAAATCAAGATGCCCAACTCTAGACTTGGACGGGGTAAGCAAGTTCAGCACTCATTGGATCCCAGATACCATGTCCACATCACTTGTTACCCTCACTCGAGTTATAAGCTGACGTTACTCAGCTTGGTTAGGTTTAATTTAAAATCTTGGCTCGTATAGCTCACTTCTTGCCCTCTAGCAATGTTCAATGGTAGTGGTTTAACCACAAGTGTCACGCACTCCCTAAATATGGTTATGCTGGTCCTGAAGACTCGACACTCCCCACCGGTAATGATTGACGTTTAATGTCCATACCGGCACTGGGGTTAGGCTTGTAGGCACTAATTACCGTTGTTCTCATTTACTCCCCTTTTCCATACTCTACTAAATGGTGTATTATTTTCAGGTTTAACGGTCAGACCGGCTAGGTCTTCCCGAGGTTTTATCGACCTCCAACCCAAGGGTTTCATAACCCTGCCTTTATGAAGGCTGATAAGTCAGGAATTTACCTATGTCTACATGATCTTTTGATACTGAATTCGTTGCTATTTACTGCTAAATTCCTGTCTTTTAAGTATTTTTAGGTTCCTTGTTACAATTGTCTTCTTTTATAGTTTTATGTGCTTTTTTAGGTATTTAATCTCAAGGGAGCATGTTCATATCATTGTTGGAAATCATGGTTTTTCAAACAAGTTAAATGGAGTCAAGAAAGTCACCTCTCGACCTAAATTCAGATATGGTCCGGGACTTGTTGCTGGAGCTAAGTCCCGGACCACAAATATACTCAACTCTCGACTCAATCAAAACCATGGTCCGGGACTTGATTCAGGAGTTAAGTCCCAGACCACAAAGCTGCTGGACTCTCGACACAACTACAAGCATGGTCCGGGACCTAAGGAAGGGCCTAAGTCCCGGACCTCAAAGACAATGTTCGCATTTGGACCATGCTGTTAAACCCGACGTCTGCAACGACAATGAGAGAAAATATAAGCTTGTTTATTTGTTAAACGGCCGCCCCATTCATTAGAATTATTTCCAGCACTAATTTCCCTTTCTAGTACATTTACTTTCCAGCACTCTCCACTTCACGTTATTATTCTTCTTTCCAACTCCACTAGTAATCATCCTATCCACCACCATTTGGCTACGTACTCATCAAATGAGTTCTATAAATAGAACTCAATCTCACTCATTTTAGACACACAATTCTGGAGAGAATTTCACACTCACTCCATCCATTTCCATTTCATATACCACGTTTCATTCATATCATCCATCTCATTAAACACCATACACATCCACAGAAATCTGGAGTACACAAGCAGTTGGAGACTTCACCATTTTCTGGAGATTGAGCAGAAGAAAATACTGGTTGTGCACAGAGACTCCATCAAAGAATCTTAAATCAGAGTTTCTTCTTCTTTTCTTCTTTAATGTTATTTATATATTTTTACAGTATTTTCACTTCCATGGCTGAGTAGTTCTTATAAATTTCGGTTTACTATGTAATCAAATTCAAGGTTCCATTATCTTTGTGATTTACCATTTTAATAGATTACAGTGTTGTTCCTTATTTATTTTTATAAATCTTGTGATTTGGCCAATTACTTGATTTTACCAGTTTATCTGCTTATAAGTGAGAACTGCGGTAGATAATAGACAACAGGAACAATACCGGTTAATCTAGAGATGGTAATTCCTCTAAGATATTAACTGATCAATAAATTGGATTTTTCTTAAAGTTGTTAGCAATTAGTAAATTTGTAATGAGAGTTAAAATTTATTAACTGTTAATTAGATTTCACCGAGCGGGAGACCGAACGTGGAATATTTCTGATCTAGGATTTTAGTCTGGATTTTGGTAAACACACTGAGAAAGGAACTGAAGAATTTGGAGGATTAGTAAACCGGAATTCCCCCTTTTTATTAAATAAAAAATATCCTTATTTTGCTCACTGTCTTTCATTTATTACCCTTTGCTCTTAATTATATTCTTGTTTCATACTTTAGTAATTCAACAAACAAAACCCCCTGTTACTGAAGTAAACCGATTCATTAGTTTGTTCTTAAATATCAATTAAACTAAAACGCTGCCTCCCTTGGATTCGATAACCTGGAGGGACACTTCTAGGAAAACTTGCTATAATCGACCGGTATACTTGCCGTTAGGTTTTTACCCAACAAAGGCCATGTCCTGCTTCATTGCATTACGGACTTACATAAAAGTTTAGTGTTTATTGGTAACCGCCTGGACCACTCGGTCATTTAGGGATAGTTTACCATCGCTGCACTTGCTGTAGCAAGTGTGCAAGGCAGGTCAAAATTTAGTACTTTGGTTAATGTGGCACTTGCAGCGGCAAGTGCGCCATGCAGACTGAGCCACCGGTACGGTGTGTCAGTGCAGTGCTATTCCCTGATCGGGTTCCTGTTCCTGTCAAAAGTTCTTATTTAAATTAATACAGTCTCACTCCCGCACTCGTTCCCACAAGTTTACCGTGGTAGTAAGGTCTCACTTCCCTCTCGAGGCGTTGCATGATAGCAACTTAGCGAGTTCGTGTTTCTACAGCTCTCATGATCTCTCCTCATGCACGTCAGGCCATCATGAACCTTCAGTGTTGCATGGTTTAGAGTTACTCGCTTCGGGTGAGACTTCTAAGAGGTCATCCATTCCATCTGTTGCATATCTCGTAAACTAATTGTTACACGTCGTTCCCACCTCCTTCCCCCCAAGCGCACTAATCGGTGCTTTCCTGGATGTAAGACGGGGTTGCCTTGTTTATAGCAAGCTAGCCCTATTAGTCCTACAGGAATTATCTCCTCAACCTCGGTTTAATATTCATCTCGTACTCGTATGGTAGATACTACGCCATTACTAGGACCCCCGATCCTAAACATTACATCAAAACACAAAGTCTTATTTTCTACATTTAACATGATTCTCATAGCATCCACATCGGGTCTTCCCGATCAGGAGAGTTATCTCCGTGGTGCTTCTCATTTCATTGCCTCACTAGATAGTACTCGAGGTACGGGTTGCGGCGGGTGGGGTACCATTGCAAATTTCCCGGGATGCTCTCCTATCAAGTGCGAGTGGTTCATACCGTCTGCGCGTTACTTGGGGTTGCTGGACCTTCACCACCTTCCGTTGCGCCGCGTTCTTCCTTAGTACTGTTACCCAGACCTCTCCCTGACAAATGTCAAGAGGACGGGTTAGACTTTTACTCGGTCTAATTTCGTAGTCTTGGTCGTTTAAGATTGAAGTGCCTCATCGGCTATGGTGTGCAAGCCTTAAGCATTGCATCAACCCCGCGAGGTCACGTATCCTCACAACGTTTCCCGTATTCCCAAAACCTATGCTCACTGTATAAATCCTACTATCTCTTGTCATCAGAGCGGTACTCCGCTCTGATACCACTTTTGTAACACCCCTACTCTAAGCGGCTCCTAATCGTCTTACTTAACATTGTAATCGCAGCGGTAATCTAAACAATTGAACTACTGGTGTCACCGTTCTCACTTGTCCATATGAGTAATAACGTGCTTACTGGTATATATATATATATATATCAATACGAAACAATTTCCCACAGTGACAACAAGAGATAGATCTAACCTTCCCAAACCAATATAAAATACAGTCACAGTGAGCATTCTAAGTATCCCAATCCTATACACGTTTCTAAGTTTGTATCAAAATGCAACAATGCATATTTAAACAACTGTAACTAAACTACCCAGCGCGTCCCTCTCTTTGTCGACACCGGAAGCTGCATACCTGCAAAATGTTTGTTTGTGGTATGGAATCAGCCCCTGCTGAGTATGTTACTACATGACTGTCATGCCCCCTCGGACCCTCAGTTAATTGGTCGAGAGCATGCAATTCCTTTTCATGCAAGTAGTTTAATATAAAATAATGTAAAGCAACAACATATATTGCAGTGAACTCAAATAGCAAACAAGCCCCCGGCTTCACACATCGCATCGTAGTAAACCATTGGAAGCGTTAAAACGCTTATATGAGTACATAGACTCCATTCCAACAAACACTTGATAGTTCATAATTGAGTACGGTGACTCACTCGACCAAACAATCCACACACGAGCACAGCGACTCGACTCAACAGTTCACAATACAGACAAAAGTACAATTACTCAATCAAACCAATTCACAACACACAATATGAGCACAATGACTCGTTTCAACAAATCCACCAACATACAACACATAACCACAAAGCATTACCACTGAGCAACAAGGCGAAACAACGAGAATTATAAACAAGTATAATTTCCCGTCTTTGGCATACAAGCCCAAATAATGTTCGCCTAATGTACGAGCTAATATAGTCGTTCGTAATTGTTCAGTCATGCCTAATGACAACGTCTCGTTAGAACGACGCGTCTCTAAGTTACCCATCTCCTATAGCGGGTCACCCACGGCAGTAGCCACTCCAGTGGTAGAGTCTCCGACCAACGAACCATCTGTAGTCCGTTGGAAATTTATCCAGATACTTACGGATGCCCACACGGCCTCCTAGTATCGTTAGTTGGTCACAATGTACAGTAAGAGCCACAACCTCTTGATTAACTTATCTATACCATCGCATCGTCTTACTATTTTTCCTAACACAGTAGACTAAGGTCGTTAGTCCAATCCTGAGTATGTCGACTCGGGATCCAGTGGTAGATACGAGAGCGGCGTTAAAGAGGCTAATGCTCTGTATATAAGTCTCAGATAATATATATATATATATATCTTATTATTCTAATGCTACAACGTTTTACTTACGTTCCTTATATTACAATATAAGATAGCATCATTGCCGCTAGTTCATATAATATGTTAATATACGAACAGTATTGTTATCGTTCAACAGTATAATAATAAAGCAGCATTAATACACAACTCAAGCATATTAATTCACACAAGCAGACATTCAATCTTACAGATTTTCATACAATGTCTGAACTGAGGAAATCCTCAGAGACAAACAAGCCACATAATAACACATACCGTTCACCTAAATGTATAACGTGGAGTATGAATCAGCTAGATCCGATGCTCCCCGTGTCGTCTCTAACCGTTTAATAATACATAATTATACTGATTAGAATCCGTTTAACGATATAACCCTACGGTACCCCGTACCGTCTCTATCACCTCCCGGTTAATCCCCCGTTATTAACTGTCAACATTTGTCGGGTTTTCGGCTTAACTCGGGATTTGGAAAAACGTTATATTACATGCGTAGTCGCGTCTCGTATATTTAATATACTTAAACTTTGAACTTTGTTATCGCATGTAATTCAATATACCCTTGTATATTATATAGTTTGTTTCTATATTTGCATGTATAATCCTTAATCATATATTATACATTTTTACCTTATTATTTATTTTCCTAAGGTTTGTTTTTCCAAGGTTAATGTAGTATAATTCATATGTAAAAATACTTTGAATTATATAAATCCTTATTATTCCATGCATACTCCTAACATTAGAATTTTCATACCTAATGTTTGTAATTCTTTTCTCTTTATCTTATATCATTTTAATTATGATAATATATGGTTATTGAACCATATATATTTTTCCACACCATAACATATATTTATTTATATACATGTATTATGGGACCATTATTATATGGTAAATCTTTATAATATATTCATTCTCTTTAATGAATATTTCTTGCATAAATGTTATAACCTTAATAACATTGAAAACCATATTAAAAATTTTTATTCTAAAATCCCATTATTTCCGAACAGCACCCTTGTACTCTATTATTTACAAAATCCACCACATAATTTATATAATGTTATATTATAGTTATAAACATATATTATGACATTTATGTCATTAAAACAATTATAACCTATAGTTATAAATTGTTATAAAATACCAAATAGTCCTTATTCTTCTCGGTTTTTATCATGTTCCACTACTTCCATAATTTACAAATCAACTCCAAATTATATTCCATTGTCACACTTATAATATAACCTTATATTACAATCCTTAAACTCCCAAAATAACCGAACAGACCCTAGGCCTATTTCAAATTAATTTCCAACCCTCCAACTTTCCATATTCACTAAATAACCCCATTTTATAACATATAGTTTCTAATGTTTAAAACTATATATTATACATATATCTTAATAAAACCTATATAACTCCAAAAATTACCAAACTATACCAAAGGTTATAAATATCATTCCTAACCATATACTTTCCATATTTACGGTTTCTACCACAAATGTTACCCATATGTAATAATGATATAAAATATCATATATTATACTTATATAATCCATATTAACTCCAAATTTAACCAAATAAATTCCTAAAAATTCCTAATGACCCATAGGTTATAAAATACCATTTTATACCCCAAACTTTCGGTAATCTTACCTATACCCATATGTTATGTAATTTTTACATTTAAATACATATCTTAGTATAATTTGATAATTAAATTAATAAATCATCAAATCTGGTCAAAGTCTGTTGCTTGGTCAATGTTTGACTTCCAAACATCATTTTGACCTCACTTTCTCGGTAATTACATAGATTACCCCAAACTTTCCAATATTTGCAATTTCACCCCAAAACTTTATAAAATCTTATAATTTTTATTTAAATACATTTTAAATCCCAATTTTCGGCTATATTTACCTACACCCTCTAATGTTTGTTTATTTACGGCTTTGACCCCATACTTAATAGTAAGTACATAAATTAAATTAAATAAGCTTTTAAACTTAAATAAAATGGCCTAATGACATGGCCTTATTACAACTTTTCTTTATAACATAAAATTACACATAAAATAGCTCAAATTATACTATAAGCTCTCTGCCTTGTTGTAGCTTAATTATTTTCCACATAATGTCATAATTTGACCATTATGTTAATTAAATCACTTAAATGACTAGCTTAATTTATCTTAGTCATTTTTTTCCATACTTAGGTTAAAATCACCCATATAAATACCTCCACTCTCGGCACATAATTTATATATGCTAAGAAATCATAAAATCATAAGTTTAAGGTGTTTATACCTTGGTTTATCCTTAGTAACAACTCGGCAGCTTGGAGGAAAAATCACCACATCATTTAGACATGTTTAATACACCAAAATAAGATATGGTTATACTCCAAGATTGAGATTAACCATAAAGAACAATTAATGTAAGATTTAAGGCAAAAATCACCTTAAAATGCAAGGTAGTCTCCAAAGGGTTTCGGCCTGAATTAAACACACCACATGGTGTTAAATTCACCATATAAACATGGGGAATGGCTAGACAACAACAAGCTGCTATGGTAATAGGTTTTACCTTGGCAAATGCCTTAAAGAATGATATTTCCTTTGATTTTCGGCCACCCTTGCTCCAAATGGTTAACCAACTGAATTAACATGTAAATATGAAGATTATGAGTGAATAAACTCATAGAAATCAGAAGAAGAAAACCGGATGGAGAATAGAAATCCTTAAGGTATGTTTTTACCTTATAATGTAAATTTTGGAAACCTTGGTCCCAAAACTTGCTTCAGCCAAGAATGATTGTTTTAAAGTTTAATACACTGAGAATGAGCCATGGAAAGTGATAGATCATGAGCTCCAAGTGTAGGTAATGAAGAGATGAAGAAAAAGAGCTAAACTACGCCTTAAACCATTACCTTAGGTGTAAATGGGATTGATTTGCCTTGAATACTCAAGAACACATCTTGAGAGGGTTTTAAAGTGCTGATGGCTTGGCTGTAATGGGACAAGAGAAAAGAGAAAGAAAGAAAATGAGTTTTAATGAATGAAAAGTAAGAAATGGAATAGTAAATGGTGATTCACCAAATTAGCTAGATATTTTGTATTAAAGTGGGATGTTCTGTCCTCCTTGCTCCATGCGGCTGACCTCATAAGGATATAGATGAGTCATTCATTGACCATTGACAATACTTAGTCAATTTTTATTAAAATGCACTATTTGGATTACTATTCACAAATGAGTGCCATATTTCTGATTTTTATTTTTGAAATCTTGGATGTAGACCTTCTAATGTGGTAAATTATAGTACATTAGTATAACAAGGTCTAATCCAATGCCTAAACCACTCAAAACCCACTCAGAAAGTCAATTTTCTCAAAAACGTGCTTTAAGGAATTTTAAAGCACATTTTGTTTAGAACATGTTTTAGAGCTTGGTTTCCTTTGAGAATGGTTTTATAATGTTCATTACTTCATTATAATACTTAGGAATCCACTTTGGATCCTATTTGAGGTCATACAATCTCTATGGTGTCTTAAAGCACATTTTTGGCTTTACCGATCTTAAGGCATGTTTTGCCTTGTTGAGATCTTTAGTGTTCCCCAATGGTATTTAGATGTTTATTAATCATCTTAGATCATTAATAGATCATTTAATTATGTTTTTAAGGTTAGGGGTATTTCATTATCGGCATTCGTATATTGTAGACTCGGTATAGTAAAGATTGGAATTGAGGCTTGTATGTGTGGCTCAGTTAGTAATGAATGAGCAATGTATTGTTTGAGTACTCAGTTGTTCCAGTCCATCAGACCGTTACTGTATGTGAGTTAGGCCCGGTTAGCCACGTGGGTGGCTAACAGTATTGTATCACCCTTCGTTGTAGTAGAGTTCCGCTGCGTGAGTAATGGCAATTTGGGTCAGTTTAAGAGGTAATGATGAGATTAATGGTTGGGGTGTTACAAGTTGTGTATGGGAGGTGTATGTGAGAAATAATGCCTTTGGAGTAGTGGTAATGGTGGTAAGGTAACATTTTGGTTAGTTGGAGTTATAGGCATGAAACTACCACTTAGAATACCTAAGGAAAATATTACAAGTGTTAAGAGATGTTGTAAGGAATTGAGTAACAAGTTTGGACAATGATTTAAGGAGGTTCAAAGTGTTATTTTGGTATTAGAATATGCCTAAGTTCATGGTGAAGTTTGGGTAAACAATGGGTGAAGAGAACAAGTAGAACAAGGCTTGAAAATGCTAAATACGCAAATCTGTAGCTTTGGTCTGGGACTTGGTTCCAGGGTAAAGTCCCGGACCATATACAAAAATAGGGTCGAGAGTGCACATACACATTGGTCTGGGACTTGGGGTCAGTACAAAGTCCGGGGCCACTCTGTAAAAACCACCAGAGAGTTTGTTTAAGTGTTGGTTCGGGACCTAAGACAGGGACCAAGTCCTGGACCACTCTAAAAATGCTATTTAAGGTTAAAAATGATATGTAATGATGGGGATTGATAGGTCATGATGTTATAAGGTTGTTGAAGACATGTTATATGAGTTATAATGGCAATTAATTAGGTGAAAAGTTGTAGTAAAATGTGAAAGTTAAACAAGTTAAAAATGTGAAGTTATTTAACTAATTAACGGGTTAACTATGGGCATTAGACATTAAACAATCATATTACCCCGATGTTAATGAAAGCAATTGTAATGTTACCAGTTGTTCGAGAATTATTCGAGAAACATAAGAGGGCACAATAGAGTGGACCTTGGTGACAGGTATGGTTTTCTTTTGCAACCTGTGTTCTACCTACCGGATTACAACGGCTTGTATGCCAACTTGTTTTTCTGTGTGTTTGCCACCTTGCAAGAATAAGCATGATATAGTAATTCATTTATGTGGCATGTTTAGTTCCGATACCGTTTAACCTCGAAAGTGTTAAACCATAGCTAACCAAATCTAGGATCACATAAGAGATCGGTATTCGGATTTAACGACCCAAACCATGGGAACATTCTAAGCACGGCTATGCGTGAGTTAGTTGTATGATGTTGTGAGTGTAAGTATGTTTACCTCCCTTGTGTGTTTAACCCGGTTATAATACCATATGGTGTGTGGATGTGATAGGTTCCATAATGGAGCTCATAACTATATATATATATATATATATTATGGGGGGTGAGGAATCCGGTCGTTCTGGTCGCGCGTGTTGTTTGGGAGTTGATGTCTAGAGTTGTTAACTCCCTCTCTGTTATGGTTGTTTTCCTTCTTGGTCTTCAATCACCCTCATGCTTAACCAAGGCTATTAATTGACTCGACTCGCGTCGGACTAGGGGGATATGTGTATAATGTGTACGGTTCTATATTAAGACTGAAATATCCAAGTAAGTAAATGTGTACGGTGTGTTCGGAACTATGCTATATCCGATACATCTTAAGTAAGTATGCGTTCTCTAAGTAGAACAATAAACTATTGTGTAACGAGCTTAACATGAGAATAGAAAGATTCTCTAGGCTCCAAGAGATAACTAACTCTCGTCTTGGGGCCACGAGCCCCCACGCGACTCTCCTCGAGTCACGTTGTATGTATGCTAAGGTATGATATGTGTTGTTATGTTGAGTATGTTGGTCATGGGTACCAACCCCATGTTATCATAAGAGGAGTTAAGGTATAACCCGATTAAACGGGTAAATTTCGTCTAGGGAGGGGCTAGCTCCATTACGGTAGAAACCCTCAAGAGTTAAGAACACAATAATGTGATCTAACAAGTGTTGATGTGTTGATTGAGTTGTTTGGGTCCTATTGATTAGATGTGTGTTATGTGTTTATAGTTTTCCATGCATGATTTAAATATAATCAACCGCATGCTTAGATGACAATTAATTGCGCGTGGCCCGGTAGTATGCGGGCTGCACGATTACCATACCAGCAAAGGTTTGAGCCCCTTGGGGGGCCACCCTTTCTTTCCGATTCAGGTACAAGGAGCTGGAAGCCGTTCGAGAGTAGAACGGGGTATTTGTTTGTGCATGGGTAGTTCATTTAATTACTTATGGTTTGTAGGTGTAGTAAGACCGAAATTGTTGTCGGCATTAGTTTGTAAATACTCAGTACAGTAGGAATGTAAATGTATAATGATTGTTGGAAATAGAAAAAGATTGTAATGTGTAGTTGCTCGGGAATCTGGTCCGTCAGACCGATACAATGTATATGTATTAGCCTTGTTAGCCACGTGGGTGGTTAACGGCGTGTAACACCAATGATTAAGTAATGTGATGAGTTATTTTTCCCGCTGCAAATGTTTGTTAAGTGTATTGTTGTAGTTGGGGTGTTACATTAAGTCCTCACTTTCATATTCAATCTCATACTTGTTTAATCATCCTAATGGTCATATACTTACCACCAAACAAGTCTTAATCATCATCTAAAATCATCACCAATAAAATCTCCATCATTTAATGCCTTTAAAACACTCATGATAGCATTTTTGGGTGGTCTGGGACTTGGTCCGGCCCCTAAGTCCCGAACCAATGCACTGGATAAACTCTCGGGTCATTTTCTATAGGTCCGGGACTTTGTACTTACCCCAAGTCCCGGACCAGCTGTTGTCCTCACTTTCGGTGCAAATTATGACATGGTCCGGGAGTTTGTAGGGACCTAAGTCCCGGACCATGCTGCAGGAGGTTCTCTCGGCCCTTTTTAATGTGTGGTCCGGGACTTGTTCCTAGACCTAAGTCCCGACCATAGCAGAAACCTGTCAAATTTGACAGTTTTGAATTCCATTCCAAGCTCAAATCTTACCCATTTCTTTTGCTATCTTTCTACACGTTTCTAACATGTTATAACACCTTAAAAACACTTAAAACCTCCTCAATTCATTGATCAAATTATCACTCAATTCTTGCTTAAATTCTACAATTTTACACTCTCATTTTCTGCACACCATGCACACTAGTGCATTTCCAATCCCCATGACAGTTTGCATCTTGCTCTCTATCAATTTGACCATACCAAATTCCTCTCCTAAACACTTTCATCTTCATTACTCAAGTTCACTCAATACTTCCAAAGTTCTATACATAACTCATCTCTAGCCAACCAAATTACTCATTCAATATTGTTGCTACAAATTTGTTGTTCATCTCGATATACTCCTTCAATTAACATCCTAGGGTGTGTAATCAACTAAATCAATCCCTAACAACACCTAGATAACCCTAAGTCATTCTCCACTCATAACATCACCTAAATTCCTTAGGTTTCTACCGAAATTTCGCCATAACTCCTCCACAATTCAAACATGCCCCAAATGCTAAATTTCTCACCTAAATCAATTCCAACTAGCCATATCCCTAGTGGATTCTACCAGCACACAAATTCCATCCAAAATTCATCAATCAACATATAAGCATTAATCATAAGTTGCATGGCTCTTAGTCCCTTAGATCACATATCAATTCATAATGCATTAAACATCATCACAATTCTCTCGCATATCTATTTAACACACTTCCAGCACAATTCTTATGGTTTCATTCTTTTAAATTCCCATCCCAAAGTTTCTAAAGCATTAAGATAGTCATTAAGGTAGATTTCTTACCTTAAGCTCCCAAGTATTTCCTTTATAATTCTCCTCTTATTTCTCTTGATTTTCAGTCATGGGCAATACCATTTCCAACACACTAGACCAACATCCAAGGAATACAATGAGCACTAATTAAACTCTTAAACCCTTGAAATAACCCTAGAATTCATTGGAAGTGCTTGAGGCACAAAATTAGGGCTTACCTTTGGAGGCTCTAGAATAGGCTTTCAATCATGAACCAAAGGAGGCTTCCAACCAACATTTGAGGCTTGGAAAATTGCTCAAACAATGAAAGAACAAGGCATTTGAGAGGCTAAAACTTTGGCTAGTAAGGGAAATGGAGAAAAGATGGATTTTCTTTGAATTTACTTACCTTAAACCAAGAGGGGATGAACTAGATCTATAAAATGCCAATTTCTCAATGGGGCTATACCTATGGAGGTCATCTTCATCCTTTAGGGATTTTAAAAAGAGCACTAGATAGCCCTTGCTCCAACTAAGAGAAATATGTGATTTGTTTTTTATTTGGAGCATTAAGTTGGCTTGGGCAAGAGGAGAAAGGTGGGAAGCCATTGAAGAAGGCTTGCAATCTCCAACGAGGATAAGGGAGGAGGATTCCGGCTGGAGAAGAAAGAAATTGAAGAGGGAGGAGGGAAATGTGAGGAGAGAGGGATGAAAAGTGCTTTTGAACTTTTCCCTTTTTTTTTGCTTTTTGTCTTCTTCCAACTAGTAAAGAGCTAGTTATTAATTAGAGAGGGGAGGGCTGACTTTCTTACAAAAAACCGGCCCCCTTATATTAGTTGGGCAGGGGTGTTTTCGTCTTTTCGCAAGAAACGCTCCTAAATTCCCGGTTTGGCACTATTCACTAACCGGCCCGTTTTCCAGAATTTTATCGTTTCTTTAATTTTAATGGTTCTTAGATCTTTATTAAGGTTCAATCATATTTATATGATCAACTGTAGTTTTTAACAGTCCATTAAACTGCTTAAAGTCACGTTTCCGAGTTTTCTCGAAAAAACGTGCTTTAAAGCCTTATTTGCGTTTGTAACCCACTATATGGATCCGTTATTTTCGGGATTTGTTCCCACATATTATTTAGGCATAATTAATCCCTAGGAATCCATCTATGACCCTAGTCTAGGTCATATGCCTCCTATGGTGGCGTAACGCTTATTTTTACGTTTTATGCTTTTTAAGCGTTTTCTCTCTTTCTTTTGGTTTTACTTTCTTCACCAATATTCTTCAGGCACTATTAGGCCCTTAAATATCATATTAGAGTAATTTAATCAGCATATTTAAGTCCAGGGTATTTCAATCTATCCCCCTTAAAGAACTTTGCCCACAAAGTTGGTGAATCTAATATTGTTAGTCATTTAGACATATCATGTGCCAAGGTCATCATCTATATAACCCTACAGGCTCAAGAACTGTTCAACCCATGTGTACATACCAGTACAACACAAAAGTAATCAACAAACAACAATCAACCATGTGTACATACCAGTACAACACCAAAGTAATCAACAAGCAACAATCAACCGTGTGTACATACCAGTACAACACGAACGTACATCATAGTACAATATAACATGTGTACATACCAGTACAAAACAAACAATTAACAAACGTGAACATACCAGTGCAACACAACCGTACATCACAGTACTATTCAACCATGTGTACATATCAGTACAACACACACATACTTAACAGTACTACACAAACAGGCGTACATGCCAGTACAGCACCACGTATACATTAGTACAATACCACGTGTGTACATGCCAGTACAACACAAACGTACATAATAGTACAATACCACTCTAAACCCAATTCACGCTAATTGCATATATCCCAACAGGATTACTTTGACCACTTACAGGGAGCTTCAAGAATCATTCAACCCCGATGTGATCAGCATCAGTGTTGAACTATCCTTCTGCTCCAATTTGTGTTCCATTTCCCTTGACCACTAGTAAATCAAGTTCAACTTCCCACTTCAGTTTCAAACAATCAGAAAATTCAATAATTTACCATTTTCTATCTTTTTAATCATTCTAGTCATAAAGACAAAGCAATACATCTCCACAGGATGGAAATCAGTCCATCGATCATTCTCAATTCACACCTCAGAACAAATCACCTAGAAAAATCAATTCCTACTAGGTTCTACATCGGTTTCACACCAAATCCTACTTCATAATGCCATGTCTAATCTCAAATAGACATATATCATCGGGATTCTAATTCTGCCCGGAGTTTCTCTACTCTTTACCACTTGTATTCTCACGCTGGGGTTACAAGATAGGTATATATCAATGGTATTCGCATCTCTCGTGTGCAATTAACATAATTAAACTATGAATGAATACATATGTTATGTAACATACATACCAATCATCAAAACAACTTCTTTTGTGCTATGCACACTATATTTTACGTACTTAATACGTAAAACATACGCTAAGCGGCTTTTCGCTCTACCCCCCTTAAAAGGGATTACACCCGCGTAATCCCCCATATGTTATCAGTGAACATTAGTTCACTAAATTTAGTGTCCTGAAGCGTTTTATCTTCTGTGCAGTCTATTATACAATGTATTCTGGTCAAAGGGTCTTAACCATATTGATGGTTTAGTCCCCCTCACCAAGAATTCTCATTGGAGTTTATTTAACTCGTAACCGGTTCGGTTGTAGCCTTTCAGGCTTCAAGGCATTGATAATTAGCCATCCTCTCATATTTACTAGGTATATCAACCTTTGAGCTATGGCCCACAAGCTTCTACTGCACGACCCTGGTATCTCTAGAGTTTAATTCGCCCTTTTCGTCATTTTTAATGTGTTATACATCTCCTTTTTATCCCTTTTATCTTCGGAATAAAGGTTTCCCATCTGCGTGTGGTATCTCTTACCGTACGCGAACTCGATGAGTTTATAATTTCTATCCAGTTCTCTAGAAATCTATTTCGTATACCGTTGTATACCTCCGTGATTACTCACTTGGTTTTCCAGCTTACTGTCGGTTGAGGTCGAGCTACTACGTAGTATGTAGTGCTTCCTCTGTAGTTACTAGTATTGTGATCATTCTTTTGAATTATGCTTGCACTTATTTGGTTTCTCGTACAAGTAATCGTTTGTACTACCTTGCATTTTCTTTATGCATCGGTCCTTATAGTTCAAATGTTTCCTTCCATTTTATTCCAGTGGAATTCACTTGTTGTGATTGTTGGTGTGTCCACATTCTTCGTCCCTCTTGTCCAAGACCCATGGTTTGTTTCTAGATTTCCTGTTTAACTGGCTTGCGCCATATCCGTTGGTGTGTTTGTAGCTTCCGTATTTAGTACGGTGTGGTTATTTAGTAATCGAGTACTCTTGTCCCAGGCGCTTATTGCTTCACTTATCAATTCGATCCACTAGGTAGACACTTTCAGTTTCCTATGCAATTGCTATAGGAATGAATAACGCGTTCTCTATGAGATCCTTCATCATATGGTACGGACTTCCGGGCTTTATTTCCTAGTCTATCTACCATCACTTACTTTTCACTCCACTGAGTCTAGCTCGTAGCTCCGCTTGTTCTCCATGTCTTTGTCTGACTATACTCTTACAATGGTCGCTTGATGTGCACCATGTTCTTACTGATTACACAGTACTGATTCCATGGCATCCGCTACTACGTTAGCTTCCGCTCATGTACTTCCACCATTTATACCATGGTTCGCCATTTACTTGGTAGATTATAGGACATGATATTCTTTAAGTTTCTATGCTCCTTGAGCGTTGTTCACTTACAACTCACATTGCACACATATTGTGTTTGCTCTAAACCGACTATTCTTTAGTTTCCAATAATTGTTATAAAGCTTCTTTCCTCATACTTAGAATTGGAAATCTCTCTTTATTGTTCAAAATATCCCTTGGCAATAATCACATGCTCAAGCTTTAATATATAATGGGTGCAAGCCTTTTCGGGAGGGTTCACATCATCACCGCATTAGCGGCTTCATGATAGCGAGAGGTATCTCCACCCCTCTGATTTCTCATAGCACCCGAGTGTGGGTCAACAATGGTGTCATCGCTGAGATTTTTATGTCCCTATACTACTGTTATTACAGAGAGCAGGAAAGGCAACTAAAGCCTTGTCAACTGTATACTTGGCTGATGCTCTAGTGATAGTGACACTGGAGTAGTCTTCACTCTAAGATGCTCATTACATTGAATTCAAATCGAGTGGTTCGTTCGCCGCTCTATTTGTTTACATCAATTGCTTTCTCTACTTCACTGGTGCCATTCTCGGCAATTCTTCTTATTATGTAATATGGGTTTGCAACTGTTTAAATCTACACATCATAGTTGGTTCATGGCCTTTAAGCCACAGTGCCTTGAGCTATGCTCGTTGTAGGCTGTTCACATAAGTTTCTAACCTCTCCTTATACAATTAAATGGTTGGAGGTATTACTGGGCTCCATTATAAGATCCTTGCATCACGTTGCCGTTCATGGGAGGCCCTTTTGTGATATCAGGTTTCCTTTGGCAGCTTAAGGTACCATCGTACTTGGATTCCCTTCAGTGCTTTAACCGAGCATTCGTTTAAACTCTTGTGTTCTTGTCATGGTATTTCATTCAACTGTCGTTGACTCAAACACCTTTCAAGGATTCTCCCTGGTGTTACTGTGTTATGCCATTTTATCTGGCTAATATTCATGGTTATGTTTGGTAGCCTATACCGCTTTGCGGTACTATATTCCGAACCCTTTTGTTTGGAATGGCAATGTCTCCCGTCTCGGGTAGATCATTGATGCTTTTTCTTTGCGTTCTTGGCTAGGTTTAGTTTCCTCTTCAGTGAAGAATATGTTTCCCATAGCCGTGGTGATTTTTCTGGGAGTTCTATCCCGTTCATTGAACTTGACATGTTCGTGTTAGGTATCCGCCTTACTGTTTTGGTTGGGTATTCATTCCCTCTATCATGTTTGTCCTTCGTGGTCCTTGAGACATATGTGATGTCTTTACTTACTAACATGTGCTTCTCGCACTTCTTACTCCTAATCATTTCCTTGGAACGGGTTACGTGATCCCTTTAACTTGCTAGCTTATTGAGTTTCTTCTCTCGGTCGTTCGTGGTATCCAACTGTTCTGGCTTGCACTTACTTCGCGACAGTAGAATGGAGTCGACTACTTCTCGTGGTCCTTACACCACTTGTATACATATGTGGGGTACCTTACTGATACATTGCTACTTACCCGACTAACCTATAAGTAGGTCTGTCAAGCCCGCAAGCTCCTCTAGAGTGCGGTCATCTCACATCTCGTTTTTGTACACTCGTAGTGTTTGTCACACGCCTAGGTGAAGTATTCTATTGTCAACTCCTCTCGTATCGTCCTATGATGACTTATTGTGATTCTTCTGGGTTTGGTTTTAAAATTTGAGGGTTTTTGAAAAATTCTGAGTTTCAAAAGAAAGGTTTGAGTTTAAAAGAAAAATTTTCATGACATTTCAATGTCGGGTGGTTCTGACCGAGTCTAGCCTCTCGCTGACTAGTATATTCCTTACTACAATGGTTAGACCGTTAGGCCCTTCCAAGGTTTCATTCTTCAAGTTATTAGGATTGGTGATCCTATAATTGCTTCATTCGCCATCGTGGTACTTTACTAAGTACTTCCTTGTCGTTAAAATTTCTTTGAACAACCCCATTATTACTGCACTTTCCATGGCAAGTGCGCCATGCAGGTTGGTTTTCGGGTTCAATACACATACCGGTTGCGGTATTGTTTCCATCTGTATTGGTATCCTTATTGGCTCTTGCTTTGATCCTTTAATCTTGGTAATTGATCTTTTGAGTAGCTTTTCATTGCTAACGACATGTTAGTCATTAATCTAGGGTGTTGCTCCATTCTCGAAGATCCCTAATCACTTAGTTTTGTGTCGCTCCTTATTGCTCATTCCCACACATTTACCGTGGCTACCGAGGCTTGACTCTTCTTCAGGAGCTACATCAGTAGTCCTATTGGGGTATGCTTCGTGAATGTTCTCACATTTATCTGAGCAATGTTGATCAGATATTGTAACCTTCTGGGTTTGTAGGTTCGGAGTTATCCACTCCTGACTAGTTCCTTAGTCAGTTAGTATACCGTTGGTGTTATTATCTAACCATTGCGGTCCCGTAGACTTGTGTCTTGGGTTTTGTTACGGCTCCCTTTTAGCTTTGTTGCATGCTTAGTGCTTCTCTTCTTGCTGCCCAAAAGGGTTCTAGAGACTGCTAAGCATGTCGCCCCATGATGCCGTAAATTTTGGTCTCCTGTGGTTCGGATTTCTCAATCTTCCGCCATTAAGTGTGGTTATTGTCATTCAAGCGGAACCGTCTCCGGGATTTCCGGTTCTTGGAATCTACCGTATGATAGGTTCTTGTTCTTGTAGAATTATTTTATAACTCCCAGATTGGATTTTCCCGAGTAAGAGAGGGCTTTCCGTCTCTCTGGCGTTCTTTCCCTTTTTAATGTGGAGGGAGGGTTTGATATTGTAGGTATCTAGAGCACACTGTGTAACACCCCAACTGCCAATCTCGTCATTACCGTCTAATCATCCCAACTTCTATACAAATGCAGCGGATAATCCATACCCAGCAACGGGTGCTACAATATCGTTAGTCACCCACTTCACTAACAAGGCCTACTACCAATACAGCATCTGTCTGATGGACCGGAATAACCGAGTACAAACAAATACAATCCAAAGTCCAAGTCCAAAACAATATACATGATTCTCCATTCAAACCGTACTTAAGTTTACAATCCGAGATACCGAGTTTCTACAATACTCCTCACGAGCTTATACAAACTTATCAAGAGTTTAACCTCCTACCCATGTTCTCACAATATCATTTGCTTACCAAATACATAGGGGTGTACCATTTGGTACACCGGCAATTCGAATGGGCTCAAAGCCTCTATACAATAACACACTATCCAAGGTAATCCCTAGCTAACTAAGCACAACAGCCCGGTCTCACTCTCGACCTCTTAGCTTTGTCGGGTACCTGAAATAAAAACGGTGCCCCTAGGGGCTCAGCAAAGCTGCATATGACTTTCACATACCCCGCGTACTAGCGAGGGTACGCCAACTAATTGGTCGCCAACATGCGGTTCGTTTTATATAAAACAGCATGCTAAGACAATTAAATTCACAAGCATGCATGGCAATAATCATACAAGGCATATCAATCCAACAAACATAAAATTCACAATCATCTACCAAGGTTCAACCTCAATCAAACTTCACCACGGGTTAGCCCAATTACCATCTTGGTTAATCAGATGTCATTATCTCAATACTCAAGATCATCAACTCAAACAAGTCCAAGTCATTCTCAATCAATTTTCCTTCTCTTGCCAATACTGAATGTTAATTCGGTATGACCTCCGGGCAGAGACAAGACTATCCCACCACCGGGCTTAAGGTGGCCCACTTAACCAGGTTGCTACCCATTTAAGGGGTTTGGACCGTGAAAAAGATTATAGCCAGGAATCGGTTAACAATCTCTCTTGTTACCTCATCCTCACGCGTGGCCAAAACTATATCGGGCTTCTCAAATACTCTAAATTACTCAATTCCCAATTCTCAATGTTAGAGGGTTAGATGGTTAGGGAGTTAGTGAGAAGCCAGCAACAAACAATCAAGCTTCCAAATCAATCAACCAACACTCCAACAAGGTCATCATAACCAATCAATAATACTTCACTTTCAATCACAACCTTCCAATTCATCCACAATTCAACCAAGGCATCACACTCTCAACTAGTGGGAAATGCACATTCCACATCCAAGACTTCATCCACAATCACACATTTTCATAAATTACACAACTTCACATTCAATTACAATCCACAAGGTACTTTGCATTACAAGCATAAGGAAATACAATAAATCTGATTCGTGCATTTATCTTGTTTAGGTGATAATACAAGCACACAAACAAACAAGCCGAGGTAACCTCGTTAGGATACAGGGCATGAAGAAATCATACCGTTCACCGTGGTTTTTTGATCCCCGATTCTCCTTCGGATTCCAATCATTCAAATCCTATAACATTCGTAGAATTGGACGGTTAATTCTCTATAATTAACGTAACTCTTTATTCTTTAGAGTTCCCCGATTTGCAATTACTTACTCCTTACATTTCAACCTTGTTTACATTTGTTACTTACTTCAATTTAGTTCCCAAGCTTGTTTATACCACCAAATGACTTTATATGTCATTAACTAAGTCTTAACAATCTTGTAATATCAACACCATTCAAATCCCCATCATAACAATCCATTTATACACATTTTAAAGCACTTTTAGCTTGGTCCAGGTCCCAAGTCCCGGACCACTACTTTGATAATGTTACAGCCATTTGTAATGGGTGGTCCGGGTCCTTGTACTGGACCTAAGTCCCGGACCACCCCTTGGCATCACTCTCGGCTAGTTTTGTATACTGGACCGACCCGGACCACAACAGATTTTTACAGTTTTTGCATTTTCAGTTTTTTTTTTGACTCCTTTCTTTGCCCAATCTTCTCCACACTTTACACATGCAATCTAACATGTTTTAACACTAATTTAATACTCTAAACCTCTCTAAATCATTTACTAAATTCATTACTCATTCTTGGCTAATTACACAATTTTTTCCTAACTTCCATTTCAGCACTTGTATTAGTTCTTCCTAGTTCCTCTTATGCTACAGATTTTTGCTCTCACTTCAACCATCCAATACCTCCCCAACTAATGTCATTCCTAGGATTTAATTTGCATTACCTTCCACCCAGTTATACCCACTACTTAGCTCTCTTTCAAATCTGTTTTCAAAGTGGTTTTCTACCCACACTAACCTCTCAAGTAATTTAGTTTTTATCTAATTTTGATAGAGTTTCCCCTAAGATCCTTTCATTCCCACAACATCAAATTGCTCACTCAATCAGTTCGGCATCCCTGTTTATTCAAGACCAACAACAACACAATTTGTTCAATAACTCACATATTTTTCCTGCACCAACACCATCTATCTCCCATGGGTTTTTCCAAGTTTGTAATCACACACTCAAGAGCTCCAAAAATAGCTTAATTCTTTTCCTCATTATATCACATCATAACCACTACTCAAAACCATATAAATTTCTCATTTCAAGCATCCATAATCTGTTGTAAAAGTTACACAAAAATCAGCTTAAGATAAGTGCTTTACCTTATATTTCTAGATTTTTTCCCCTCTTCTTTCTCCTTTCTCCTTTCTTCTTCTTTTCTTTGTTCTTGTTCTTAGCTCCCAAAACCGGACAATGCTACATCCCATCCAAAACGACAACACTAATTCAAAAACTAACCCTTAATTACCTAGAACTTAGGAGTACATTCTTTAGGGTTTTAAGAGGGCATTAACTTCAATCAATGAGTGGAGGTTCTCGGCTAGCAAGAGAGCAAAATTTTCCAGCCCAAGGGAAGAGCCAAAACTGGCTGGTCAACAAGGAATAAGGAGTTCAATTCAAGAATTTCTTATAGGTAAATGAGAGCTAGAAATGGATTTTCGGATCATTTACCTAAACCACCAAATAGAAGGATCTTCTAATGGTGGTTTCAATCTTCAAGAAGAGGAATACCCATGGAGATTAAAGTGGGTATTTTCGGATTTTGAACAGAGGGGAATGATCTCCTTGGCAAGGGGAATCCAAAGGTACCAATTTTTTGATTTTTGGACAAGGATTGAGCCTTCAAAATGAGGAAGAAAGCTTCAGCTGGTTGGAGCTTGTAAAATAGCCATAGATGGCATGAGGAAGAAGAGAGGTTCATAATGGGGAAAAGAAAACGTGGGGGAGAGAGCTGGTAAGGGAGTGGGGAGGAGAGAGATTAACAAAAGTGCTTTTTGCTTTTATTTGTCATGTCCTTTAGTGCATAAAGTAAATAAAAAAGAGGGGGAGGAGGAGCTGGGCATCCCACACTCGCACACACAATTAAAAGTCTGATTTTTATTTGCAAAATGGATATGTTAGTTTAGCTTATTTATGCTTTCACCCCACAACTTTCATTTTTTTGCACTATTCACCTCCGGAACCCGTTTTCTGGAATTTTCTTGTCTACTTAATTTTATTAGTTCTAGACCTTCATTATGGTTTTAAAATGACTATTTGGTTGACCAAAATTATTACGGGTCTATTTAACCCGCTTAAAGTCATGTTTTCCTGGTTTCCTCATAAAACACGCTTTAAGGTTCGTTTGTGTTTTTAATCCGTTTTATGAATCCGTTTTCTTCGGGATTTGTTCTCGCATGTTCTTAATGACTAAATAAGCCCTAGGAATCCATCTAGGACCCTAGTTAAGGTTATATACCTTGTATAATTGCTTAGTGCACTTTTTACGTTTTATTACTTTTACGCGTTTTCTTACTTTCTTTTCGTTTTACTTCTTGCACTAATGTACTTAAGGCATAATCTCGTCATTATCGTCTAATCATCCCAACTTCTATACAAATGCAGCGGATAATCCATACACAACAACGGGTGCTACAATGTCGTTAGTCACCCACTTGACTAACAAGGCCTACTACCAATACAGCATCGGTCTGATGGACCGGAATAACCGAGTACAAACAAATACAATCCAAACTTCAAGTCCAAAACAAATATACATGATTCTTCATTCAAACCGTACTTAAGTTTACAATCCGAGATACCGAGTTTCTAAGGCACAAATCCAAATACAATACTCTTCACGAGCTTATACAAACTTATCAAGAGTTTAACCTCCTACCCATGTACTCACAATACTACTTGCTTACCAAATACATAACGGTGTACCACTTGGTACACCGGCAATTCGAATGGGCTCCAAGCCTCTATACAATAACACACTATCCAAGGTAATCCCTAGCTAACTAAGCACAACAGCCGGTCTCACTCTCGACCTCTTAGCTTTGTCGGGTACCTGAAATAAAAATGGGCCACTAAGGGCTCAGCAAAGCTGCATATGACTTTCGCATACCCCGTGTACTAGCGAGGGTACGCCAACTAACTGGTCGCCAACATGCGGTTCATTTTATATAAAATAACATGCTAAGACAATTAAATTCACAAGCATGCATGGCAACAATCATACAAGGCATATCAACCCAACAAGCACAAAATTCACAATCATCAACCAAGGTTCAACCTCAATAAAACTTCACCACGGGTTAGCCAAATTACCATCCGGTTAATCGGATGTCATTATCTCAATACTCAAGATCATCAACTCAAACAAGTCCAAGTCATCCTCAATCAATTTTCCTTCTCTTGCTAATACACAATGTTAAGTCGGTATGACCTCCGGGTAGGGACAAGACTATCCCACCACCGGGCTTAAGCTGGCCCACTTAACCAGGTTGCTACCCATTTAAGCGGTTTGGACCGTGGAAAGGACAAAGATGACAGGAATCGGATAACAATCTCTCTTGTAACCTCATCCTCACGCGGCCGAAACAATATCAGGCTTCTCAAATACTCCAAATTACTTAATTCCCAATTCTCAATGTTAGAGGGTTAGATGGTTAGGGAGTTAGTGAGAAGCCAACAACAAACAATCAAGCTTCCAAATCAATCAACCAACACTCCAACAAGGTCATCATAACCAATCAACAATACTTCACTTTCAATCACAACCTTCCAATTCAGCCACAATTCAACCAAGGCATCACACTCTCAACTAGTGGGAAATGCACATTCCACATCCAAGACTTCATCCACAATCACACGTTTTCATAAATTGCACAACTTTACATTCAATTACAATCCAACAAGGTACTTTGCATTACAATCATAAGGAAATACAATAAATCCAATTTGTGCATTCATCTTGTTTAGGTGATAATACAAGCACACAAACAAACAAGCCGAGGTAACCTCGTTAGGATACAGGGCAAGAAGAAATCATACCGTTAAACCGTGGTTGTTCGATCCCCGATTCTCCTTCGGAGTCCAATCATTCAAATCCTATAACATTGCTAGGAAAAATGTAGGAAAAACTATATACATAAAAAGAATAAAATAATAAACTAATCCTACAACTCTACTACGGGTATCAAATAAAACCCGGTCGGAGTATAGTGTAAATATATTACGACCGAGAGTATCGTACCCAAGGGACTTATAGAAATTAGTCCTAATCCGGGCAAAAGCCTATTCTAAGACAACGGTGGAAAAAGTAAATGTAATTCTAATCTAAAATAACTAACTAAAATCCTAACTAAATGTATGATTCGGGACTAGATCAACCCTAGTACCACTGTGAACACTTAATACATAACAAGTCTCTGAAATCACCCGAACAAATGAACGTGCCGGATATCCTGCCGGATAGTTTATGCACGGCATATTCAAAGACGTTGAATATGCCGGACAAAACCAACCCGGCATTAGACCCGGCAAGAACGAAATGTGAATTTTTATCCCAGTTTCGAAACCCGAAAACAAGGACTCACTACCCAAATTCGAACCCAACGATCTCTCGTCAGTATTCGACTGAAATAATGAAAATGGATAAGGTTCTTCAACTCTTTCGGTGTTGCCATCTACACTCTGCATCTAACAACGGTGACGGACCACTAAGATTCCTTAACCAAAACACTCTTGTCTTTTGAACCTCAAGTGAAATTTAGAAGATAGGAGAACAAGTAGCGAACCCATTCTGCCTTATATGGAAACTTGAATCTTAGAAAAACTTGTGGAATATATATATTGAATGATCAAGTGTTTACAAGGAAGGAACTCATCCCTAACCAAACTAACAAGGATCTCTACTTCACCATCCACTCAAACAAGGAAGAAATACATGAGGGAGAAGAAGATTAATCAAAAGCCTTAACCCGAAAAGGTAATCTTCTCTTCTTCTTCGTGGATGGATCCGTAGAAACTCTTGGACACCAACAGATGGAATGTGGCGGAAATAGGGACGTGGATGGAGTGTATATGTATGTTGGAATGTGTTCTCAAATGATTACATGGGTAGGGTATTTATAGGTGTTGGAAGTGATTCTATGGAAAGACATATCTTAAATGATGTCTTTCCATAAAGACACACCTTCAAGACATGTCTTTAGCAAAAAGATACCTTTTACCCTAGTTGTATTGGTATGGAAAGACACATCACCAAATGATGTCTTTCCATAGTGTCTTCTCATCCAAAAGACATCTTTCCAACTAAAAGACACCTCTTCACCATAAGACACCTTTTCACCATGAGACACCTTTTCACCAAAAGACACCTTTTTGCCAAGAGACACCTCTTCATCAAAGACACCTCTTCATCAAAAGACACCTCTTCATCAAAAGACACCTCTTCATCAAAAGGCACCTCTTCATCAAAAGGCGCCTCTTCATCAAAAGGCACCTCTTCATCAAAAGGCACCTCTTCATCAAAAGAACCTCTTCATGTACTGCTAACTTCTAGTGAACTGAGGCAACTTTTTACTTGTGCCGGCTAGGATGTACCCGGCAACACACCCGGCATAGCACCTTTTTCTACTCCACGCTTGTGCCGTGCAGGAGTTAACCGGCCTTATGTCCGACATTTTGGTCAAAAGTGTTTCCTTGCATGAAAACATATAAAAACATAAGACTGAACAAATAATACACTTTAATACATAATATAACATAAATATTAACTACTTAACCTTATTTAGATAAATATAATCCTAAATCTAGTACATAAAATATGATAAGTCTGCGGCTTATCAAGGCCCTACACTTACCTTTGCTAGTCCTCGGCTAATAACAAAATTAGATTAGAAAGAAATAAATACTTATGCACAAAACAAATAAACTCTAGAATGAAATGTAGATAAATATTTCTAACTATATGACTCTAATTTATAAGTATCACTTAAACCTCCTTATTCCATCAGAAACATACGAATGGTATAAAAACAAAGAAGTTTCAAAACCGATCAAAAACTTTTGGGCTATTTTGCATGAAGGGATTTTTTGTAATCTCTCCTTTTTCCGGTTTCCATCATTCAGCTCTATTTTTCAAGAGTTTCTGAATGTGGCCAAGACACTCATTGATGGTTTTTATATTCATCCCTATTTTGCAAGGGTTTCTGAATCAACCATGATTTTTTTACATTGAAAAACGGGGAATTTAGGAGAAAATAAAAGGAAAAACTCTCGTTTCTTGCTTTTATTCTGAGGCACTTTTGTTTTTTGCAACCTCAAGGAATATGATGCTTTTCCTTTGGAAGAATTTTTTTATTTTGTTTTCTTTTTTTCTCTTCTTCTTTCTTTCTTTCCACAAAAACCCTATATAAGATTTTCACCCAAAAGACTTTTCACGGTTTGAAAAGAGAAGAAAATAATACCCAGAAGTACATAAAGGAAAGAATTAGGAAAAAGATCATATACTCATGTTTAAAAAGAATCAAGAAGTTAAAAACAAGAATCTACAAGTAATTAGAAAGCTTACCTCTTGAGAGAACAAGCATTTATTCATTCCTAATCTCATCTCAATCAAAAACATGCAAAAAGCTTAGTAAAACATTGATAAAACTCACAACTTATACATATTATTTATAAACAAACATATATATTTTTTAAGGGGGATCACTGCCCTACACTTGGCAGGAACACTGTCCCCAGTGTTCGAAAGAAAAAGAAAATAAATAAAGAAAGACTGTAACAAATAAAATTAAAAGTAATTAAGAAGAAAATGACTCCCCTGTGGTGCAAGAAGACTAGACGCGTGGGGCTGCCCTACACTTAGCCTTTGGCTACTTGGCAGAGTGATCAGAGATATCGATAGAGGTTATGAACGATCTCGCATACTCCCGTTGATAAATTTAGCGTTGGAGACGGGAGTTGACCAAGTGGTCATGGTTGAGCAAAAAGTTGCTGCAGCAACTTATGCTCCGTGCGAACGGTCAGATCTCTTGCAATTTCCACTTCCTCAGGTGTTGAAAAATCTTGGAATTCAGTGTACTAGGTGTGTGGTCGTGCACTAACCACATTCACCTGCTGAGGAAGAGAGCTCTTGCCAATCGCCTGTTGTATTTGAGTATTTGTGTAGGGAGTGTGCTTGAAGTGCATTCACCTAATTCACTTTGGAGGAGTACACAAAATTTTAAATTAAACAAATTATAGTATGAAAAATAATAATAAGACAGGAATGTTACCAATTCAAGAGAGGAAAAAAATATTTTTTTTTGAAAATGCCAGACATAATGCCGGCGACTCGTATCCGGCAATGGACTTCTTCCATTAATGCCGGATTGGTTTTACCCGGCTTCCTGCCCGGCTTATTTAAACTCGAAGAGAAAATAAAATAATCAAAAAGAGAGAAGGGATGGATAAAACGAGATGTTTGTAATAATAAATAAAAAGATATTAACATAATTAAATTAGAAAAATCAAAAGAAGAAACAAAGTTGCGTATGCCGGACGTGGTGCCGGGTGTTCGAAGCCCGGCATTGGACTTCCTCCAAGATTGCCGGGTTGAAGTTACCCAGTATACCACCCGCGCGTTAAAACTCGAAAAAAAATAATAAAATATAAAAAAAAAAATTAAATGGGAAAGGAAAGGGAAGTTAACATAAAAGAGCAATTAAAAGAATATTTATAGACAAATCAAAGATTCAAAAAAAATAATAATAATGCGAAGTAAAAGTTGAAGTTTGATTATGCCGGGTACGCCGGTAAAATCTATCCGGCGTAGGACTTCCTCCATGATGCCGGATGTAGAACACCCGGCAGTGTACCCGGCACATTCAACCGAAAATAAAATTAACAAATTAAATTAAAGAATCAAAGAATTAAAGAATAAAGAATAAAGAATAGGGCGTTTTACCGAATTTAGGACTTGGACTAATTCCAAGTCCCCGGCAACGGCGCCAATTTGCTAAAGGAAAAATTGTAGGAAAAACTATATACATAAAAAGAATAAAATAATAAACTAATCCTACAACTCTACTACGGGTAGCAAATAAAAACCTGGTCGGAGTATAGTGTAAATATATTACGACCGAGAGTATCGTACCCAAGGGACTTATAGAAAATTATTCCTAATCCGGGCAAAAGCCTATTCTAAGACAAGGGGGGAAAAGTAAATGTAATTCTAATCTAAAATAACTAACTAAAATCCTAACTAAATGTATGATTCGGGACTAGATCAACCCCTAGTACCACTGTGAACACTTAATACATAACAAGTCTCTGAAATCACCCGAACAAATGAACGTGCTGGATATCCTGCCGGATAGTTTATGCACGGCATATTCAAAGACGTTGAATATGCCGGACAGAACCAACCCGGCATTAGACCCGGCAAGAACGAAATGTGAATTTTTATCCCAGTTTCGAAACCCAAAAACAAGGACTCACTACCCAAATTCGAACCCAACGATCTCTCGTCAGTATTCGACTGAAATAATGAAAATGGATAAGGTTCTTCAACTCTTTCGGTGTTGCCATCTACACTCTGCATCTAACAACGGTGACGGACCACTAAGATTCCTTAACCAAAAACACTCTTGTCTTTTGAACCTCAAGTGAAAATTAGAAGATAGGAGAACAAGTAGCGAACCCATTCTGCCTTATATGGAAACTTGAATCTTAGAAAAACTTGTGGAATATATATATTGAATGATCAAGTGTTTACAAGGAAGGAACTCATCCCTAACCAAACTAACAAGGATCTCTACTTCACCATCCACTCAAACAAGGAAGAAATACATGGGGGAGTAGAAGATTAATCAAAAGCCTTAACCCGAAAAGGTAATCTTCTCTTCTTCTTCGTGGATGGATCCGTAGAAACTCTTGGACACCAACAGATGGAATGTGGTGGAAATAGGGACGTGGATGGAGTGTATATGTATGTTGGAATGTGTTCTCAAATGATTACATGGGTAGGGTATTTATAGGTGTTGGAAGTGATTCTATGGAAAGACATATCTTAAATGATGTCTTTCCATAAAGACACACCTTCAAGACATGTCTTTAGCAAAAAGATACCTTTTACCCTAGTTGTATTGGTATGGAAAGACACATCACCAAATGATGTCTTTCCATAGTGTCTTCTCATCCAAAAGACATCTTTCCAACTAAAAGACACCTCTTCACCATAAGACACCTTTTCACCATGAGACACCTTTTCACCAAAAGACACCTTTTTGCCAAGAGACACCTCTTCATCAAAGACACCTCTTCATCAAAAGACACCTCTTTATCAAAAGACACCTCTTCATCAAAAGCACCTCTTCATCAAAAGGCACCTCTTCATCAAAAGGCACCTCTTCATCAAAAGGAACCTCTTCATGTACTGCTAACTTCTGGTGAACTGAGGCAACTTTTTACTTGTGCCGGCTAGGATGTACCCGGCAAGACACCCGGCATAGCACCTTTTTCTACTCCACGCTTGTGCCGTGCAGGAGTTAACCGGCCTTATGTCCGGCATTTTGGTCAAAAGTGTTTCCTTGCATGAAAAACATATAAAAACATAAGACTGAACAAATAATACACTTTAATACATAATATAACATAAATATTAACTACTTAACCTTATTTAGATAAATAAATCCTAAATCTAGTACATAAAATATGATAAGTCTGCGGCTTATCAAACATTTGTAGAATCGGACGGTTAATTCTCTATAATTAACCTAACTCTTTAATATTTTAGAGTTCCCCGATTTGCAATTACTTACTCCTTACATTTCAACCTTGTTTACATTTGTTACTTACTTCAATTTAGTTCCCAAGCTTGTTTATACCACTAATGACCTTTATATGTCATTAACAAAGTCTTAACAATCTTATAATATCAATACCATTCAAATCCACATCATAACAATCCATTATACACATTTTAAAGCACTTTTAGCTTGGTCTGGGACCTTGTCCGGGTCCCAAGTCCAGGACCACTACTTGATGAAGTTACGACCATTTTAATGGGTGGTTCGGGTCCTTGTACTGGACCTAAGTCCCGGACCACCCCCTGGCATCACTCTTGGCTAGTTTTTTTATACTGGTCCGGGACTTGGTCCTGGACCTAAGTCCCGGACCACAACAGCTTTTTACAGATTTTGCATTTTCAGTTTTGTTTTTGACTCTTCTTTGCCCAATCTTTTCCCACACTTTACACATGTAATCTAACTTGTTTTAACACTAATTTAACACTATAACCTCTCTAAATCATTTACTAAATTCATTACTCATTTCTTGGCTAATTACACAATTTTTCCTAACTTCCATTTCAACACTTGTATTAGTTCTTCCTAGTTCCTCTTATGCTACAGATTTTCGCTCTCACTTCAACCATCCAACACCTCCCCAACTAATGCCATTCTTAGGATTTAATTTGCATTACCTTCCAACCCAGTTCTACCCACTACTTAGCTCTCTTTCAAATCTGTTTTCAAAGTGGTTTTCTACCCACATTAACCTTTCAAGTAATTTAGTTTCTATCTAAATTTTGATAGAGTTTCCCCTAAAATCCATTCATTCTCAACATCAAATTGCTCACTCAATCAGTTCGCCATCCCTGTTTATTCAAGACCAACAACAACACAATTTGTTCAATAACTCACATATTTTTCCTGCACCAACACCATCTATCTCCTATGGTTTTTCCAAGTTTGTAATCATCACTCAAGAGCTCCAAACAGCTTAATTATTTTCCTCATTATATCACATCATAACCACTACTCAAAACCATATAAATTTCTCATTTCAAGCATTCATAATCTATTGCAAAAGTCACACAAAAATCAGCTCAAGATAAGTGCTTTACCTTGTATTTCTAGATTTCTTTCCCCTCTTCCTTTCTCCTTTCTCATTTCTTCTTCTTTTATTTGTTCTTGTTCTTAGCTCCCAAAACCGGCCAATGCTATAGCCCATCCAAAACGACAACACTAATTCCAAAACTAACCCTTAATTACCTAGAACTTAGGAGTACATTCTTTAGGGTTTTAAGAGGGCATTACCTTCAATCAATGAGTGGAGGTTCTTGGCTATCAAGAGAGCAAACATTTCCAGCCCAAGGGTAGAGCCAAAACCGGCTAGTCAACAAGGAATAAGGGAGCTCAATTCAAGACATTCTTATATGGTAAATGAGAGCTAGAAATGAGATTTTCGGATTTCTTTTTACCTCAAACCAACAAGATGAAGATGGAGCTTCTAATGGTGGTTTCAATCTTTAAGAAGAGGAATACCCATCGAGATGAAAGTGGGTATTTTTGGATTTTGAACAGAGGGGATGATCTCCTTGGCAAGGGGGGTCCAACGGTACCAATTTTGTGATTTTTGGACAAGGATTGAGCCTTCAAAATAAGGAAGAAAGCTTCAGCTGGTTGGAGCTTGTAAAATAGCCATTAATGGCATGAGGAAGAAGAGAAGGTTCAGAATGGGGAAAAGAAAACGTGGGAAGAGAGCTGGTAAGGGAGTGAGGAGGAGAGAGATTAACAAAAGGCTTTTTGCTTTTATTTGTCTTGTCCTTTAGTGCATAAAGTAAATAAAGAAGAGGGGGAGGAGGAGCTGGGCGCCGCACACTCACACACACAATTAAAAGTCTGATTTTTATTTGCAAAATGGACATGTTAGTTAAGCTTATTTATGCTTTCACCCCACAACTTTCATCTTTTGCACTATTCACCTCCGGAACCCGTTTTCTGGAATTTTCTCGTCTAATAATTTTATTGGTTTAAGACCTTCATTATCGTTTTATAATGACTATTTGGTTGACCAAAATTATTACGGGTCTATTTAACCCGCTTAAAGTCGTGTTTTCCCGGTTTCCTCAAAAAACGCGCTTTAAGGTTCATTTGTGTTTTTAATCCGTTTTAAGGATCTGTTTTCTTCAGCATTTGTTCCGCATGTTCTTAATGACTAACTAAGCCCTAGGAATCCATATAGGACCCTATTTAAGTTTATACCTTGTATAATTGCTTAGTGCACGTTTTTATGTTTTATTACTTTTACGTTTTCTTACTTTCTTTTCGTTTTACTTCTTGCACTAATGTACTTAAGGCATAATTAAGCCTCTAATTTTACACTAGCATAATTAATCACCCTAATTAAGTCTGGGATATTTCACACTGGAAGTTCCTATCTAGCGTATGTCTCACGCTATCACTCAACCTTAGCCCTAAGTCTCTAATTCCTAACTCGGTATTTCCTAAGCTCGGTATTTCCAGTCATCAGAGCGATACTTCGCTCTGATACCACTTTTGTAACACCCCTACCGCTAAATACACCATTAACTCGTAATCATCCCGTTCATTATTACAATCGCATCAGAGAAATCCATAAACAACGGAGGGTAATACAATGTCGTCAGCCACCCACGTGGCTAACAAGGCCTAAGCAATAATAGTACCTGTCTGATGGACCGGAATACCCGAGTACTTAACAAATACAATCATCGTCTCATTTCTAAATCGAGTCACTACAATACTCAATACTTACAATCCCATATACCGAGTCTTTACATTCTCTATGCCGATAACACATTCAGACTTACCCTACCAATACATACAATTACAAATGTATCTACCAGCTACCCGTGCTTAACCACCATCTCCGTCCTACTCTCGAACGGTGATCGTCTCCATCGTTCCCGAAAAAGAATGGGTGGCCCTAAATGGGTTCAACAGCTTTGCTGGTATGGTAGACGTGCAACCAGCTACTACCGGGTCACACCCAACTAATTCTCGTCTTAACATGCGATTGATTTTATTTAAATCAAAACAAGACGTGCAATAAACATACAACATTCTCGCATTCATAACAAGTATTCAAGCAACGAATACAACCAACAAGGATATCACATAAAGTTCATTAGATTCATTTACCTTGTTCTTTAAGCCTGAGAAACCCTATCTCAAGTAAGTCTCATTCTCATTATTCACTGGCTTATCCATTTCAACAGGATAGTTTAATTGTCTCCTAGATCCTTAGACACTCTCGGTCCCGATCTAGTTTTCTCAATTATTCCTTTTTCCTGAATTATTTTTAAGTTAAGCCTCATAGGCCTCCGGGAAGAGACACACATAGATCTCACCACCGGGCTTTTATAATCTCAATACGGAATTAGAAACATTCTCTCACGTCTCCTCTTTCTTAACCCATAACACCCATCTTACCTCTTTAAACGGGTAAGCTCTACCAGTCTCACTCCAAACGGGCACCACTATGTGGCACACGGCCCCGCAGGGCACCACTATATGGCACAAGGCCCTGTAACAAGGGAGTTCGACCACGGAATCAGAAACAAATGCTCTATTGTTTCCTCTTCCTTGCAAGTGTCACTCACAACCCCCCTAACCCAACTCTTGGGTTAGTAACAATATATACTCGTATATATATATGTATATATATTAGTCAGTAGCATCTCTCTTGATGCCATCTCACAACTTAGGAGGTTTTCCTAATTCATTGTATTCACTGACTTAAGGGTCGCCCCTATACTTCCATTACTTAGACATTTTGATGTTTTCTCACATTAAGTCACACCCTCATATAGGAGGTCAACTAGTCGTTATAAGGGACTTCACTAGTCTCGGTGTCACTTTTCTCGTTTCGAGTAAATTCATAAGTTTGAGTTATCGTTGTCCTCTCATCGATAATTCTCGTGTTTTTCCCACGTTCAATTATTTCGTGGTTCGACTCATTCTACAAGTCACTAACCAGTCTCTAATCATTTACGAGTCGGTCTACTACACTCAGTCAGACCACACATTCAGGCAAGGATGGTAGTTCACAAGCATGCATCAAGATATACACCAATATCCGTTTTCATTCATTTATCTTATTGTTATACCCAAAATTTTGACCCCCTAGTTAAGGTCTACGAGGTTTTGAGAGCCATCTCCATCAACAGTAAGAGACCCGGCCCCCGATCGGCGTGTTCCAGGGCCTGGGGAGCAGCTTCGTCATTGTCAGGGGCGTTTTCGTAATTTTTAAGGCTTCTGAGTTCTCCTATAGGCTTTCTCTCTCCTCCAAAGGGTGCCCAAATCAGCTCGAAATGCTTTGATATTTTAACCCATGATAGAGGATGACATTTTAAGCATAATGGCGTTGGAATTTTGATTTTTCGAATTTCCAATAATTTTCTAGCAATTTCTGATTGAATCTGACGAGAAATTCAATTTAAAAATGCTCCAGCATTTAAAAATTCGTTTCCACCTCAGAAAATTCATAATATCCATTCTTGACATGTGGTTAAAATTTCATAGCAAAATTCCTTTGGGAAGTTACTCAGTTAAAATATCGAAAAATCTTACTTTTACTAGATTCTCTTTATCTTTAAGAAAGTCTATATAAGGGGATAGGTTTTTGGATAAAATCAGAACTCACATGCTGAAGAACCCTAGAGAGTCAGAAAACACGGCCTCCTCTCTCTCTCTCACGTTTTCCAACATCCGGCCACCCAAATCATACTGAAAATCCCCCGAAATCACCATCCAAACACGTTTTCCAATCCCCAAAGCACCAATAATCATCAAAACCTCACAAAAACCCCTCTAAAACGTGAAGAACAGCAAGAACAATCAACAACCAGAAGCTTGGGTCGAAATCCTCTCGGGTCTGCCATCAACGGAGCACTCGACGAGTCCCGTGTGAAAAAAACGTTGTGAATCCGAAGGTAAAACAGGTAGAAACTCCACTTCCCTGATTCACCACGGTATTATCTGTCTTGCCTCAAAATTTGGGCTCAAACTAACCTTCGTAGGCTTCTGTATTGCTGTTTATTTAGGCCTCTGTCAGATAACTTGTTTGCTAAGTTTCATGCTTAATTCGAATTCAAATTGAAACTTTCAATCACTAACGTCTTGTACATCTTTCAGGCTACACACCCATAAAATTTGAGCTCAAAACACCCTCGGGAACCTTCTGAAAACCCCTGTCCGTGGGTGGTCCGTGACCTCGGACCTGTGGTCCGGGACCTCGGACGCGGTGTCCGAGACCACGGACGCCCACGGACGGCGGCGGGATTTTGAAAATTCAAAATTTAGGTTTTTCTAATGATGTCCGGGCCCACGGACAGCCTGTCCGTGGCCCCGGACTTTGCAAATTTTCGTTTTCCTTTAATTTCGACTTTTCTGTATATTTAGGTTAACTGGGGTCCGTGGTCTCGGACATTAGGTCCGTGGCTACGGACGGAAACAAAATTTGACCTAATTCTGCCTCCGAAACCCTAGTTTAGGTAGCTTTCAATTCACTTTATTTTCTGTCAAAAAAATGCTAAAAACACAAAAAAACAGAAGCGCGCACTTAGGTTAAAAACGACCTCGTAATAAGCCGTAATTAACTAAGTAGAGGAAAAACGACCTAGGAGGGGTAATGAAAGTAATTGAACCCTAAATAAGTCGAATATCAAGCCCCCGAACCCGAACTCTCCTTTCCTAATTATCTAGGTCAAAATTAGGTGGCGGCTCATAATAGGTTCCAGTGAGCTAGCTTAGGTTTCAATAATTATTGTTATGTGACATAGTTATTAATCTTAGGTTATAAGTGGACCTAAAACCCGTTTAGATCCTAATCAACTTTAATCAACATAGGATAGGGTTTAAAATCGAGGCTCACTGACTGGCGACTCTGCTGGGGACAAATTCTTAATTTAACTTGTTTAATTTTAAGAAAGAGGGCTTAACTCGAAAAGTTTATTTATGGCTTTATTACTTTGTTTGTTTACTTTTTTTGCGCTTTAATTTCTGCACCTTTGCATCATATGAGAGCGAGGGTCCACGCAAACCAATTTCACCCCGGGACCCGTTTGAGGGTCCCCTGTCAGGGACTCACACCTTTTAGGTGATGTGAATAAGCGGGGGAAAAGAGAGAGGGTGTCGTCTAACCACACCCCCTTAATACCTGGGCCTTAGCCCCAAGCGTTTTCCTGGCGGTGCCCTTACCTAGCCCATTGTTTGGTCAGTCAAAGACCCGACCGTAGACGCACACCTTCAGGTGATGTGAAAAGAGTGGGGAAGCCCAAAGAGAATAGCGTGCAAGCCCTATTCCTTTGTGGTGACCTGGGCCCATGCCCCAAGCACCTCTCCGGATCGATCCATACCCAATTTGGTTGAAGCGTCTAGTAAGGACATGTTGAACTTGTGTGGGCCTTGTTTGCTTGTATGATCGGCCCCTGCCCAGCCTAGAAATTGATAGGAACTCTTCCTATGTCAACTCAGCCCAACCTGGAATTCACGACTTCATTGTTTGCGGCCCTAAGGCCCTGTTTGGTTTGAATAAATGAGTTGTTTGTTTGGGCTCTGGCCCAAAAGTTTAGACCTAGGTGATTTCTCTCTTTCGGCCCAATTTGAATTATCAATTTAGTTCTAGCCCATGAAAACAAATCCACCGAAAGCAGTTCATGAAAATCCATCAGGCCTTTCCGTTTCAGGGTTTATTCTAGTCTAGAAAGACTTCCCGCTCGGGCTTTGGCCCAAAATCCTAGGTATAAGTACCATCTTTTAGGCCCAATCAGAAGTACTCGGCCCCAAATTCCAATTCACATCTGGGACATGGTTTAGAGATCATTTCGGCCCATGCGCCCTCTTTCTAGCCCAAACACATTTTGGCCCAGGTGCCAAATTCTTAGAATATTCCAAGTGCCACACTCATAACTCACTTAATCTGGGCCCATAGACCAATTCATAGTTTTGGCCCACGAACTTTGCTCTGAAACCAAAATTTTGGCCCATAACATTTGAATCCCAGATAGTTTGTGCAACCCATTCATTCTAGTTTCTGGCCTCAAGGCCCAACAAGATCATCAAACGAATCTTAGGCTTCAAGGTTTCTCTCGGCCCAGTGGCACATTCACGGTCCATGTGGCTTCCTTCGGCCCGTTTACTCCACTTCCAGATTAAGGGTATTCAGGCCCGCACATCCGTTCCAGTCTAGAAGTCCCCTCTGGCCCATATTTCTTACTTCAATCCGAAATCGTTCTGGCCCAAGTGCCACAATCCCAAATCATTCCGGCTCAAGTGCCATTTTCCTAAACACATTCAGGCCCAAGCGCCACATCCTCAAACACTTTCTGGCCCAAGTGCCACATATTCTAAACATTCCGGCCCTAGTGCCACAGTCTCACAACATGTTCTGGCCCAGTGCCGCATCCTCACTCCGTCCCGAGTGCCAACCCGCTTATGAATCATTCTGGCATGTGTGCCTCACTTTCAATTCATCCAGGCCTGAGTGCCTATCCACATCCACTACCTTGATCACATACATCCCATGTGTCTCGCCACACTCCCTTCTCCACATGAAACTCATTCTTGCGCAGGGAATATCTCACCACCTTGTCGGCTTCCACCACTTGTCACCTCTCAATAGAAAGTTTCACCGTACACTGAAAGAATCCCACTACCATGTTTTACTTTCATCACTACATCACTCCACCAAAACAGCAAGACTTCATCACCACGTACCACCACACATACAGCCACCTCCAACGGATAACTTGGGTATTCAAAAGGCTTGTCAAAAAACCCACAACAATACTGGGGGCAATCTGAGTTAAGGAATGATAATGTCTATTTCTTTTTTTAAATGTGCAAACAAGTCTCTGAGTGAACGTTTCGCGAGAGTGCCTTGAGCGGTAAAACCAAGAGTGAAAGAGCGTGTCATTTTTACACGACTCCAGAGAGGTCACATTCAAAGGTAAGGCAAATGGCATGACTCCGATCGAAGGAGATAATTTGTAAATTTACGCTTAAACCTGCGAAAAGTACAAAGAACGGATACACAACTATCAGGAATGACGAAGCACCTAGGTACAGCACCACATAGCCAAAAGCTTGTGAACCCTGACGTTAAACCCTAGGCACCCCCGCTGAGCCTTTCATATATCCCCTTTTGATATTATGAACTCCACAAAGTAACCCGGCCAATGATGAATGTTCGACCCGGTGACCGAAGGAAGCGAGGAGCCCGACTCTCAGATAATATTCTCATCAGTCCAGAGAAGCAATGCCGCTATCAGCATGACAAAGCGATCCGCAAATGGTCCTAGAGTGACACAGGATCCAAAGAGCTCACATCAAAACAGCTCTCGAAGCCCAAAACCGGGAACACAAGAACCCCGAAGGCAAAGTCAAGAAAGGATAAAGAAAAAAGGCAAACCCGAAGTGCCTCGAAGAAATCCAAATGACAAAGAGAAGAGAAATGGTGTAAAGGACAACTTCAAAGTCCAAGTCCAGAAGCTCAAAAACAACGACAACACAAAGCAGCTAGACGACTTCAAGACAAAGAAGATGAATCCGAGAGAGACACACAGTGCAGCTTTGGTCACCCCTTTAAACTCCACATACCTCAACATCCCTCCATGGTCCCATTGTCTTGCATCACACCCCATGGCCACGTTATAAGCCTCAAAGACTTCCGACTTGGTAGTTTGTGTATCCAATCACGTGAAAGTAACAGATTGAATGCGTAAATTCATCAAATATCAAATTCAATGGTCTAGAAGTTGTGACCGTAAGTGAGAAACGAGTGTAAACACCAAACACGTCGAGTGTAGGTTAGGAAGCACCATATCAGAACATAAGCCTTGACCCTGTGAGGACGAGACTCATTTGCACGTTTGATCAAAGAAAATACTGGGGGCAATTGATCGTTCCGATCAATTGCCATGAACTCTAGCTCAGATTGTCCTAAGGAAATACTGGGGCAATTGTTGGTTCCAACAATTGCCATGACACACCAATTGAAACCTTGAAACTAAGCTCACAACCTTCCCCCTCCCACCACATCAACCTGCCCACAGGCCCTTCCCAACTCACAACCACCACAACAGGCCCACATAGCCCTTACCTCCACACCTCCACTACACAGGCCCACAAAGCTTACCTGACATCAAACCACAAGCCCACAAAAGCCTTTTCCTGCACATCAAACACCACAAGCCCACATAAGCCTTTACTTTCACACCATACACCAACACAAGCCCAAACCACTACACAGGCCCACATAAGCCCTTACCTTTACATCATACACTATCCCCCACCGATGGCATGTTCATCTCCTAGGAGATAAATTACAGTCCGAAATCTATGGTCAGGAAATGATAATTTCACCTCCTTTTCATTAAAACAGAATTTTCTTCAAACACTGCCACGTTTGGCACCTTTTCCAACAAATTCCTGTTTTGGACGAGTATCTTTCATATATTTTGATTGTGTACATCTTATCGTCATTGCCATGTTTGGCACTCCAGTGATCAGTTTTTTACCATTTGCACGAGACCATTATCCTCCTAACTTATTTTGAGTTCGAGACCCAAAATCGGTGCAAGGCCCTGCAGATTCCTCTTTCAGTGCGAGACCCAGCATCTTCAACCAGTACGAGACCTAGTATCATCTTCCGTGCGAGACCCATCATCTTCTTCAGAGCGAGACCGAGCGTCATCATCCAGCATCTTCAACCAGTACGAGACCTAGTATCATCTTCCGTGCGAGACCCATCATCTTCTTCAGAGCGAGACCGAGCGTCATCATCCAGCATCTTCAACCAGTACGAGACCTAGTATCATCTTCCGTGCGAGACCCATCATCTTCTTCAGAGCGAGACCGAGCGTCATCATCCAGTGCGAGACCAGTACGAGACCTAGTATCATCTTCCGTGCGAGACCCATCATCTTCTTCAGAGCGAGACCGAGCGTCATCATCCAGTGCGAGACCGGTACGAGACCTAGTATCATCTTCAGTGCGAGGTAGAGCGTGATCTAAGTTGGCGGGGGCAGAGGCAATAAGTCCCCATCTTCATGTCAACTTCTTGGGAGAAACACTAGTGGGCATGGCAATAAGTCCCCTTGGTAATCTAGAAGTTATCCCAGCACCCCAGTTGGTGGGCAGAGGCAATAAGTCCCCATAGTATACAACCAGGAGCATTGGAACGGGTTTCGGTCCCCCAGAAGCATCCGAGCATCATCAGCATCATCAGCATCATCAACATCATCAACACCATCGGCATTATCACCAGCATCAGCATCATTTGCATCATTAGCATTTCAGCATTCTTGCATTTGCATCCAGTTTTCACACCCTAGGCAGTCAACGCCTTAGAATAGCTTGACATCATTTTCACCACTTTAGGTAGTCAGCGCCTTAGAATAGCTCGACAGCATATCATCATTTCAGGCAGTCAACGTCTTAGAATAGCTTGACATCATTTTCACCACTTTAGGTAGTCAGCGCCTTAGAATAGCTCGACAGCATATCATCATTTTAGGTAGTCAGCGCCTTAGAATAGCTTGACAATGCTTTGTAGCTTAGGTAGTCAGCGCCTTAGAATAGCTCGACAATGCTTTGTAGCTTAGGTAGTCAGCGCCCTTAGAATAGCTCGACAATGCTTTGTAGCTTTGGTAGTCAGCGCCTCCGAATTGCTGGGCATCGTTAACCCGGTTTCACACACGTGGAGGATTCTGTGGAGTCCAAAATTTGGGCACCACTCAAGCATCAACCAGACTTTCACATTCGTTACAAAGTCCAGTGACGGGGGGCAATCTGTTATACCCAAAATTTTGACCCCTAGTTAAGGTCTACGAGGTTGTGAGAGCCATCTCATCAACAGTAAGAGACTCCGGCCCGATCGGCGTGTTCCAGGGCCTGGGAGCAGCTTCGTCATTGTCAGGGGCGTTTTCGTAATTTTTAAGGCTTCTGAGTTCTCCTATAGGCTTTCTCTCTCCTCCAAAGGGTGCCCAAATCAGCTCGAAATGCTTTGATATTTTAACCCATGATAGAGGATGACATTTTAAGCATAATGGCGTTGGAATTTTGATTTTATTTTTTCGAATTTCCAATAATTTTCTAGCAATTTCTGATTGAATCTGACGAGAAAATTCAATTAAAAATGCTCCAGCATTTAAAAAATTCGTTTCCACCTCAGAAAATTCATAATATCCATTCTTGACATGTGGTTAAAATTTCATAGCAAAATTCCTTTGGGAAGTTACTCAGTTAAAATATCGAAAAATCTTACTTTTACTAGATTCTCTTTATCTTTAAGAAGGTCTATATAAGGGGATAGGTTTTGGATAAAATCAGAACCTCACATGCTGAAGAACCCTAGAGAGTCAGAAAACACGGCCTCCTCTCTCTCTCTCACGTTTTCCAACTCCGGCCACCCAAATCATACTGAAAATCCCCCGAAATCACCATCCAACACGTTTTCCAATCCCAAAGCACCAATAATCATCAAAACCTCACAAAAACACCTCTAAAACGTGAAGAACAGCAAGCAACAATCAACACCCAGAAGCTTGGGTCGAAATCCTCTCGGGTCTGCCATCAACGGAGCACTCGACGAGTCCCGGTGTGAAGAAACGTTGTGAATCCGAAGGTAAAACAGGTAAGAAACTCCACTTCCCTGATTCACCACGGTATTATCTGTCTTGCCTCAAAATTTGGGCTCAAACTAACCTTCGTAGGCTTCGTATTGCTGTTTATTTAGGCCTCTGTCAGATAACTTGTTTGCTAAGTTTCGTTGCTTAATTCGAATTCAAATTGAAAACTTTCAATCACTAACGTCTTGTACATCTTTCAGGCTACACACCCATAAAATTTGAGCTCAAAACACCCTCGGGAACCTTCTGAAAACCCCTGTCCGTGGGTGGTCCGTGACCTCGGACCTGTGGTCCGGGACCTCGGACGCGGTGGGTCCGAGACCACGGACGCCCACGGACGGCGGCGGGATTTTGAAAATTCAAAATTTAGGTTTTTCTAATGTGTCCGGGCCCACGGACAGCCTGTCCGTGGCCCCGGACTTTGCAAATTTTCGTTTTCCTTTAATTTCGACTTTTCTGTATATTTAGGTTAACTGGGGTCCGTGGTCTCGGACATTAGGTCCGTGGCTACGGACGGAAACAAAATTTGACCTAATTCTGCCTCCGAAACCCTAGTTTAGGTAGCTTTCAATTTCACTTTAATTTTCTGTCAAAAAAATGCTAAAAACACAAAAAAACAGAAGCGCGCACTTAGGTTAAAAACGACCTCGTAATAAGCCGTTTAAACTAAGTAGAGGAAAAACGACCTAGGAGGGGTAATGAAAGTAATTGAACCCTAAATAAGTCGAATATCAAGCCCCCGAACCCGAACTCTCCTTTCCTAATTTAATCTAGGTCAAAATTAGGTGGCGGCTCATAATAGGTTCCAGTGAGCTAGCTTAGGTTTCAATAATTATTGTTATGTGACATAGTTATTAATCTTAGGTTATAAGTGGACCTAAAACCCGTTTAGATCCTAATCAACTTTAATCAACATAGGATAGGGTTTAAAATCGAGGCTCACACTTATTAGGTCGGCACACATAGCAAGCAACACACAAGCCGAGCGCACTCAGTAGGACACAAGTTGCCAGAAAACCATACCTATCACCGAGAATTTACTCTAACGTGTCATCTCATGCTCATCAGGTCACTCCCGAACAACTGGTATCACTTCCAATGTTTCTATTAACATCAAGATCGTACGGTATGTAAACTACTATTACTCATGTACTTAACCCCGTTGTCATGCTAATCTTAACTTTGCTCAAGTGTTCTTAATTCCCCACTTTCATATTCGATCTCATACTTGTTTAATCATCCTAATGGTCACTGTTTACCACCAAACAAGTCTTAATCACCATGTAATATCATCACCAATCAAATCTCCATCATTTAATGCCTTTAAAACACTCACGGTAACATTTTTGGGGTGGTCCGGGACTTGGTCCGGCCCCTAAGTCCCGGACCAATGCACTGGATAAACTCTCGGGTCATTTTCTATAGGTCCGGGACTTTGTACTTACCCCAAGTCCCGGACCAGCTGCTGTCCTCACTTTCGGTGCAAATTATGACATGGTCCGGGAGTTTGTAAGGGACCTAAGTCCCGGACCATGCTGCAGGAGGTTCTCTCGTCCCTTTTTAATGTGTGGTCCGGGACTTGTTCCTAGACATAAGTCCCGGACCATAGCAGAAACCTGTCAAATTTGACAGTTTTGAATTCCATTCCAAGCTCAAATCTTACCCATTTCTTTTGCTATCTTTCTACATGTTTCCAAACATGTTATAACACCTTAAAAACACTTAAAACCTCCTCAATTCATTGATCAAACTTTCACTCAATTCTTGCTTAAATTCTACAATTTTGCACTCTCATTGTCTCATTTTCAGCACACCATGCACACTAGTGCATTTCCAATCCCCATGACAGTTTGCATCTTGCTCTCTACCAATTTGACCATACCAAATTCCTCTCCTAAACTGTAACGACCCCAAAACCGGCCTAGGAGTTAGGGTTGTTACACGCCGCGAGTCTACTACCTAACGTCGCAAGGCTCTAAGCAAAACAAATCCCAGAACCAAATAACAAACTTGTATAAATACCAAAAGAGTTTACAAGATCTAAATACTTATAAGTCAAATACAAAGAGAGGCCCGAAGGCTACACAAACTCTAAAGCGTCCAACACGCAAAGTAAACAAAGTCAACAAAACATAAACAAATGAAGCTCCAGCAAAGGACAAGAGAGAGAATATCCCACGAGCTCAATCTGCAACAAAGTAAAGGGGTGAGCTAAATAGCCCAGCAAGCAGAAGACTTCCTCAAGGAAGCCCACTCAAAACAGAAGTATAAGAATAGTTTATAAACAGAGAAGAAGGCGGAGTCAATATAATCAGATAGAAAGGAAGCACAAAACAGAAGCAGAGCAGAACGTCACTTCAAATCATAGTCGGACTTTCAGAAACGGATACAGAAGAGTGGGACACTAGAAACAAGCTAACACAACAGAAGGACTCACATAAGGTCCTATGGATCCGAAGATCCCACAATAGAAGCCGTAGAGACAGCTAACAGACCCGTCGGTCAAATAACGTCCTAAGGGAGACCCTAAGGAGTATAAACAAAAGGAATTCCTGCGCAGTATGCTACGGGACAGCCCGACCCGACTATCCAAGGCTCAGAAGCAAAGTAACTAGGTCCCAAAACCAAAAGCTCACAAAATAGATCTTAAGAGCATGGAAATGCATATAAACAGCATAAGAAGCTTGTACACAGATAGGGGAATCCAACCCTGCAAATGGAACTCAAAACGGAGCTAAAACAGAGAAGTTATGCTCAAAACAGTGGCATGTCCGAACTTGCGTCCGACCTTGCAAGTTCGGACAGAGGCCGAGAATCAGAGGTTGAGAAAACGACGATGTCCGAACTTACGTCCGACCTTCGAAGTTCGGACGTAAGTCGAAAGTCAGAAACCAAAACTCCCATCATGTCCGAACTTGCGTCCGACCTTGCAAGTTCGGACAGATGTCGAAACTCACACGAAAATCATCCTCGCGTCGGGTCCGAACTTACAAGTTCGGACCGACGTTCGGACACTTCAAAATCCTGAAAAACAAAACGCGCCCGATGAACTGTCTGAACTTGCATGTTCGGACAGAAGTTCGGACAGCGCAAAACTGTCGAATTCCAGAAAGAACAGACGCGCAGAAGAGAGCCAAAATCATCACAAACTCACCCAAAACTCATATGATTGTAAACAGTACCCTCGGGGGTTTAGCCAATCGATTAACAACGCAAAACGAGAAGAAATCACACAAGCAACACACCCAGAACAGATCCGAAAATAGAAATCAAAAGCAATCCCCGAGGGTGAGCAGACAACCCCGATTCCATCCCCCACTTACCTGAATTCGAAGCGTAGAATCCGACCAGACGTCCCCAGCAACTCAACGAACAGAACGCAGCAGAGGAGATGCACCAAACAACACTGAATTCAGCCAGCAAACCATCCAACAATCAGAAAACTGTCTCTCTCCCAAAACAGAAGCGAACCCCACCAAAATCGAAAGGGAAACCAAACCTGAATCACAACAGAGGAAGCGCAAACACACAGAACCGGAATTCGATCCCAAACGCACCAGCAACGCACCAGGAATTCAGAAGCACACCAATGGAGAAGACAAGAAGAGAGCGCAAAAACTGTCGAGAGGATGAGCGGGACTTGAGAACTGATCGTGATTGGAAAAATAAGAAAACTGCCCAATCAATTACTTAAAGAAGCTTACCAAAATAAAAGAGAGGGGATAAGACCTCCTTGTCCCTTGCCTTTTACCTTAAAGACTCCGACGTCCCATCAGCCCATCAGTTAAACAAAGCACTACATAACATAACTTTAATTAATAACATTAACCGAGATGTTATGTCACGAAATCTGAAAAACGAAAATACGGAGTATTACATCACTCCCCCCTTAAAAGGAATTTCGTCCTCGAAATTTAACATACCTCACTGCTCGAAGAGGGAAGGGAACTTGGCACGCAACTCCTCCTCGAGTTCCCACGTCGCCTCACGCTCGGACTGATCAGACCACTGCACCTTAACCATAGGTAGTGTCTTGCTACGAAGCCGACGAACATCCCGTGCCAAAATACGGACCGGAACTGCCTCATAAGTGAAATCATCTCGGAGTCGAAGCTGACCATAATCAATCACATGCGAAGGATCGTGCAGATACTTCCTGAGCATCGACACATGAAACACGTCATGCACTCCTGCCAGAGCTGGTGGCAATGCCAATCTGTAAGCCACCAGCCCCACCTTTCAAGCACCTCAAAAGGCCCTACGAAGGACTCAGCTTGCCTCGCTTACCAAAACGAACCACACCCCGAACTGGAGAAATCTTCAGATACACGTGGTCCCCAACCTGAAACTCAAGCGGACGGCGTCTCTGATCTGCGTAACTCTTCTGCCGGCTCTGGGCAACCAACAGACGCTCCCTGATAGTCTTGACTTTGTCCACAGCTTGCACCAACTCAGGACCTACAATCGCCCTTTCACAGGTCATCCCAACAAATAGGAGATCTACAGCGCCTACCATACAATGCCTCAAATGGAGCCATCCCAATGCTCGATTGAAAACTATTATTGTAGGCGAACTCAATCAATGTCACATGCTGATCCCAGCTGCCCCCGAAGTCGAGCACACAAGCCCTCAACATGTCCTCCAAAATCTGATTCGTCCTCTCCGTCTGCCCATCGGTCTGAGGATGGTACGCTGAACTGAAAGCTAAACTCGTACCTAAAGCCTTATGCAGGCTACGCTAGAAGCAAGATACAAATCTCGGATCCCTGTCCGAAACGATCGTCGCCGGCACACCATGCAGCCTCACAATCTCATCTACATACAGCCGAGCCAGGCGCTCAAGGCTGAAGGTCTTCCTCACAGGCAAGAAATGAGCTGACTTCGTCAACCGATCCACAATCACCCACAGCGCATCGTACCCAGAAGATGTCCTAGGCAACCCCACAATGAAATCCATGCCAACGCTCTCCCATTTCCACTCAGGAACAGGAAGAGGCTGTAGAAGACCCGCAGGTCGCTGATGCTCGGCCTTCACCTGCTGACAGGTTTGGCAACGAGCCACAAAATCAGAAATCTCCCTCTTCATATTCGCCCACCAAAAGGACTCTCTAAAGTCCCGGTACATCTTCACCCCTCCCGGGTGCACCGAATAAGGAGCTCCATGAGCTTCCTGCATAATCTCTCGCCTAAGGTCGCCTCCACTAGGCACACAAACTCTGCCCCTGAAGCGTAGACAGTCATCGCTGGACACAAAAAACTCTGACTCCTGATCATCTGACAACTTCTCCCTGATCTTACACAACTCAGCATCAGCCTTCTGACCCTCTCTGATCCGCTCAATCAAAGTAGACTGGACCTGAATCGAAGCAATCATCCCAGCACGGTCGGACCGAACAACCCAAATCCCCATACGCTGAAGCTCAGTAGCAGTCCTCTAAACTCCTGACAACGAACAAGCAAGACCAGGAGCACCCCTACAGCTCAAGGCATCAGCCACCACATTCGCTCTACCCGGATGGTAGAGGATCTCCAGGTCGTAGTCATGTAACAGCTCCAACCAGCGTCGCTGTCTCAAATTCAATTCCTTTTGCGTGAACAGATATTTGAGACTCTTGTGATCCGTGTAGACCTTACACGTCACCCCATACAAATAGTGCCGCCAGATCTTCAAGGCGAAGACCACAGCAGCTAGCTCCAAGTCATGGGTAGGATAATTCTTCTCACACGGCTTCAACTGTCGTGACCCATATGCTACCATCTTTCCCTGCTGCATCAGAACACACCCCAGCCCTCTATGGGAAGCGTCACAGAACACCTCAAAGCCCTCTGTCCCAGAAGGCAACGTCAAAATCGGAGCCGAAGTCAACCTCTTCTTCAGCTCCTGGAAACTCTGCTGACACGCCTTGCTCCACTCAAACTTGACATCCTTCCTAAGAAGACGAGTCAAGGGGGATACGATCTTAGAAAAGCCCTCCACGAACTTCCTATAATACCCAGCCAATCCCAGAAAACTGCGGACCTCAGACACACTAGTGGGCTTCGCCCACTCCATAACCGCCTTAATCTTCTCCGGGTCCACTGAAATGCCATCCTTCGAAACCACGTGGCCAAGGAACACCACTCTATCCAACCAGAACTCACACTTCTTCAACTTAGCATACAACTCCTTCTCCTTCAACGTCTGTAGAACCATCCTCAGATGCTCCTCATGCTCCTCAACACTCTTGGAGTACACCAAGATATCGTCAATAAACACAACTACGAAAGAATCCAAGAAAGGTTTGAAAACTCTGTTCATCATATCCATGAAGAACGACGGGGCATTGGTCAAACCAAAAGGCATGACCAAGAACTCATAATGCCCATACCGGGTCCTAAATGCAGACTTAGGCACATCCTCGGCCTTAATCTTCAGCTGATGATACCCAGAACGTAGGTCGATCTTCGAGAAGACTGTCGCTCCCGCTAACTGGTCGAAGAGGTCATCAATGCGGGGAAGAGGATACCGATTCTTGATGGTAACCTTATTCAATTCCCTGTAGTCAATACACAATCTGAAGGAGCCATCCTTCTTCTTCACAAACAACACAGGTGCTCCCCATGGAGACACACTAGGGCGAATGAAGCCCTTATCCAGAAGATCCTGCAGCTGCACCTTCAGCTCCTTAAGCTCTGCCGGACTCATGCGATAGGGAGCCTTAGAGATAGGCTGAGTCCCTGGCGCTAACTCGATAGAGAACTCCACCTCACGATCAGGTGGCAGCCCTGGCACATCGTCCTGGAACACCTCTGGAAACTCACACACAATGGGGATATCCTCCAACTGGGATCCCTCCTTAACCTCAGGTACAAAGCAGAGAAAACCTTGGCAGCCCTTCCTCAAGGAACGGATTGCCTGCATAGCAGACACCAACACAGGAGCACAAGGAACGGAATTCCCCACAAAAGCAAAACGGGTCTCACCTGGTCTATCAAACACAACCCTCCTAGCTGCACAATCTATATGGGCATGGTGCTCTGCTAGCCAGTTCATGCCCAAAATCACATCGAAGCAGGACATACTCATAAGGATCAAATCAGCATGCAAATTCCTATCCATGATCACTAAAGGAACATACTTGCACACAGAACTAAGCACGCATGCAGGTACGCCACTCAGCGGGCTAGAAATACACAGATCCACATCACATGGCACAGCAGACAACCCGAGACTACCTGTGGAGGGTGATTTTTCGGTATGAGGGGGGTCTATGTAAATATGGTCTGACTGAAAACCCTAGATCTTAAAATGTCATTTTGTGGAGGGTGAAAACCCGTTATTCTGACATCCCTCAAATACCTACTAAATCGTCCGTCTTTCCCAGAAAGCATAAAGGGGAGTGCAAGTGTGCACTACACCCGCTCTCGATGGGCTCCACGCGGACTTATGCCTCTATAAGGCGGAATTGACTAGAGTCGCCACCTAGTTTGACCTAAGGAACTAGGAAGGGAGGAGAAGGGTTCTAAGAACCGTTGGTTGACTCTGAATTTGTTGCCTATGGATAGGACTTATCTGGTCATTTCAGAGATTCTATTGTGGGTTCGCACTGGGTTACACCCCTTAGAAGTGGCAATGACCACGACTTCGGATTGGTGCCCGAGGAAACCTCGGTCTCCAATTGTCAGGATTGCCTTCTTTCAAAACCTTGTTAGAAAGATTCATTTAAAAGCCAAGGATAGGATTAGGACAAGGAGAGAGAAAGAGAGTGGATGAGGTGAGCTTTTCTGTCAAGCTAGTATCCAGAAAAGGGATGGGTGAATTCGGATGAGTGTAGAATGAGAATTGGGAAAAATCTGAGGTTGAGTGAATAAACAAGACTTAGTGTCTGATGGTTTGAAGTTCGTGGGAGCCGAAGAAGGTTTGAGCGTTTTGAGAGATGTGAGAGCCACCGTAGAGGGGGAAGAGAGTTTTTTGTTTGGAATGGGGTCGCACCCTGGATGGGCTGCCTGCGTACTCAACTCCCTGTTGAGATCAGACCTTACGTAGTTCACGACTTTGGGATTTGGGAGTTTTTGGGGGGTTTTTGAAGGAATTGGGGTTTTGACCTTTTAGGTCTTCGAAGGATCAAAGGGGTTTTGTGGTCATTTCGTGGGGCTTGATGGATTGTCGAGTTTGTTTTGGAGTTTAAGGTGCTCGACTCTGTGAGATATTTGAAATCATAAAATGATGACGTATGTGAGACGCTCGGGTCTGTGAGATGTTTGAGGCTTGAAAGGGTTATCAAATTTTAAGAGGTTCGGCTTTTTAAGGAGCTGAGGATTTTTGAAGTGTTTGAATTTGATGAGTCTATCGAGATGTTCGAATCTGTTGAACTGCGGAGACATTCGAGTCTGTTGAGCTGTTGAGACGGTCGAGTCTGTTGAGCTGCCGAGACGGTCGAGTATGTTGAGCTGTTGAGACATTCGAGTCTGTTGAGCTGCTGAGACGTTCGAGTCTATTGAGCCGCTGAGACCTTCGAGTCTGTTGAGCTGCTGAGACGTTCGAGTCTGTTGAGCTGCTGAGACGTTCGAGTCTGTTGAGCTGTTGAGACGGTCGAGTCTGTTGAGCTGCCGAGACGGTCGAGTATGTTGAGCTGTTGAGACATTCGAGTCTGTTGAGCTGCTGAGACGTTCGAGTCTATTGAGCCGCTGAGACCTTCGAGTCTGTTGAGCTGCTGAGACGTTCGAGTCTGTTGAGCTGCTGAGACGTTCGAGTCTGTTGAGCTGATGAGACGATTAGAGATTTGAGATGCTTGACTTCAAGGAGATTGAAGTTTTCCGGAATTTGAGATTTATGATGTTTAGAATTGTTCGGGATTGAAATGAAGTTGAATTGAATTGGGATTGAAAAGAATTTTGAATTGAATTGGATTGAAATCGAATTGATTCTGGATCGGAATTGGATTGAATTTGATTGAATTGGATTGAAATTAAATTGATTCTGGATCGGAATTGGATTGAATTTGATTGAATTGGATTGAAATTGAATTGATTCTGGATCGGAATTGGATTGAAATCGAATTGATTCTGGATCGGAATTGGATTGAATTTGATTGAATTGACTTTGAATGGAATTGAAGTTGAAATGGATTTGAAACTAAAACGGGATCGAATTGAGGTAATGAGCCAGATTTGGGCCTTGAAATGTGGGCCGGATTGGACCTTTGAAATTGGGTCGGGTTGGACCCTATGAATGAGCTGGATTTGGGGCTTAGAATTGGGCTTGGTTTGACCTTTGAAATTGATATTGGAAGATGATTTGAATCTATGAGACAATTGGAGTTTGGAAGGAGTTTGAAGTTTGATCTTAGAACTTTTGGAAGCATTTCAAATGCTTTGTGAGGTTGAAGTGTGTCTAATGAGTGTATGAAGAGTATTTAATGTTGAGTGCAAAGAGCTTTGATTTCGAAGAATTCATGAAGGATATCTGGTTTTGGAGTATGAGAGGATTGATTTTGGAGAGCGTATGATGAGTGAGTATGAAAGGGATTGATTTTGAAGTGTGTTTGATGAGTGAGTATGAGAGGGGTTGATTTTAGAGTGTGTATGATGAGTGAGTATGAAAGGGATTGATTTTGAAGTGTGTTTGATGAGTGAGTATGAAAGGGATTGATTTTGAAGTGTGTATGATGAGTGAGTATGAAAGGGATTGATTTTGAAGTGTGTTTGATGAGTGAGTATGAGAGGGATTGATTTGAAGGTGTATGATGAGTGAGTATGAGAGGGATTGATTTAGATGGTATGATGTGAGAGTATGAGAGAGTTTGATTTGAGAGTGTGTTTGGTGTGAGAGTATGAGAGAGTTTGATTTGAGAGTGTGTTTGGTGAGAGAGTGTGAAAGAAAATGATTTTGGAGTGTGTTTGATGAGAAGTGTGAGAGAGATTGATTTGAAGTGGAACTTAACTCATTGGATTCTTAAATTGATTTGGAATTGGATGATCGATTGTGTTGAATTATATTCCGACTTTAGAGGATGATTTGGAAAATTTTAAGGGAAACGGGTTATTCCTCACATGGACCGTGTCTAGGACCCGTATGCATTAAGGGTACCCCAAACCTAGGGCTTTCAAGATGCACTAAGAGGGCAACCTGATTGGCTTTCTAGGCCACCTGTTCCAGCCCGTTTGGCTGGTTATGGACCGAACCTGAACAAAATTATATTTGGGCCAAGAGTTACATGGGCCCAAACAGGATCAGTCCATACACTTACAAAATCATAGGCATGAGCAAATGATTGTGGAGATGAATTCCAAGGCTACATAAACAAATATACAAACAAACATGGATTTCAAAAGCTATCCGAATAAAACAAATGTATGTGAGAAAAGAATTCTGAATTTGTCTGAGTAATTACATCATGTGGACATGGATTTCAAAACTTAATTTATATACGTATGAAAGAATTTCAGAAGTATGTACGAGAAATATATATACAAGAATGAATCATCAAAGCTACTAAGTAGCGAATCAGTATTATTCAAGGGTTGCTAATCAATTGTGTCTAATCCTATTTACTATCTTAATTAAAGGTTGTAAGCGAGAGAATAGTGTAACAGTTATGGGATGAAATCACAAAAATGAATAAGTCACCACACAACAACCGAAAGCGAAAACAACAAACGAATTACAATTGATACAAATACAAGTGAAAAGTTTAAATCTAAAGCTGCTATGGGGGTCACATCGACGCCGCCTCACTTGAGCTGAAAGGATCAGCAAGAAGTGCACCAACCGTTACACGTGTTTGAAGTGGAGACCCGGTAGTCCAAGCCCAAAGTCCCATTTTAGTCTATAGCAATTCCCGTTCCACAAGCATTATGTACATGTCAAAGAACAAATACAAAGATATACAAGAGTAGTTAGTAATGAAATGTAGAGGGTTGGGGTGTGTGCAATGGGATCATACGGCCCCTCTCAATGGAGGAAAGGGGCAATCTAATCATCTCCCACACCCCAACCGAGAACATAGAAAAGAGTTTCAAGGTGCCAACAAAGCTAAGGATCGTAAGATAAATCAAGCATGGGGTTGCTACTCAAATTAATTCGCCATCTTAGATTATGACTCAAACCAAAGTGTAGTATCAAAGATGTGACGTTGTGAGTCATGTGGGATCATACCTGAGAAGGGTTTATATCATTTCCCATCTAAAATAAAAAATTAATAAGGACCAACCCAGCCAACAAGTGAATTATCTTAGCAATCATAGCATAGGGCACGATACTCCAGTCATGTTCATATCTGAGCGCAAGAGGACAAATACATGCTGGTTTCAAATCAATTCCAAACCATATCAATGCGCAAGGGACAATTAAATATCAAAGGCAATTGAATCATAGTGCAAGTCAAAAGATAGAATTTCCAAACCCATAGAAGTTATGCCCAAAGCGCATCTGTGAGATCAACTGTTATCCAAGGTCCAAGCAACGCAGCCGAAGCTAAGGAAACCATCTGTACCTCAGTCAAATTCAAAGAATAAGGAGCGAGTGGAATTGTACAAGTAACACGAGCAAAGTGAAGTCAAGCCCAAATCTCAAAGTTATATTAGAAAGCTAGGAGAGCCAAATTGGTTCAACTAAAATTCAGATATTAATGACCCAGTTCACGGTGGGCCTGAAGCTGGACACCAGACACACCAACATCTATAATGGGCCCGCCCCATCATGATCAATAAGAGGATAAGTGGGCCACAATGACCGCCCCAAATGGGGCATTGAGCAACAAGCCTTGCGATGAATAATTTATACTCTGCACAAAGATAATCGTAAACATATACACGACAGACACGGACCTCAAACACCCAAAGGCCGGAAAAGGGTGAGAGCCCAAAGTTCATATCAGTACATTGGAATCCAACAACAGTGCTAATTCAGACCCAAATGATCGGCCAGCACAAAGAACATCAATCAGCCCAAACGAAAGGAATCGGTCATTAACAGTCCAACAAAGTTTTAGGTAATTAGCGAAAGAAATCCAAAACATATTCCAGACCTCAAATGCGCAAAGGGTGTAACAGCGATTAAGCAAAAGCTGTCAAATGAAACTTCCAAACCCAAGAAGGCGACACCCAGGATGAAGATTCACAAGCTCAGTCCACTTCCGAGGTGCAGGAGTCGTGGAAATCAGGATAAACACCAGTAGTGTAATGATCGAAACTCCCTCACTCGTAGATGGGCACCAGAAGTTTGTAAACAAGTTCGGTAGTAGTATCAGTCAGAGGTGAAATCACGCTATCACAGCCAAGGATCATCATAGGCCCAACCAAGACGGAATTACAACAGATAATGGCGGATGATACCTAAGTGGGCATCATCGACCTAGAATTGAACAAGATCGACATCAACAAAATGCAACAGTGAGAAACTACAATACAACGAGCTGGCAAGTCCAAGTCGATTCGCAACCAGGGGGTATTTTAGGACGGACGAAATACGAACACCGTCTTGACGAGTCAGAGAATGACTCAAGGAGAAGAAGGATATTCGATCCTCTTTCACTTTTCGGACATCAAAGGAGGCAAAACCGAGTTCTGCCCTTCTGGTAGAGAGGAAAGGTGTGATGGCTGTTTTTTTCTGTCGACCAAAGGACAGCCAGGCCGATGGAAGAGAACTCAGAGGCGCTAGTAGTTGGAAATGGTGTCTGACTCTTCGGTTAGGACATGGCCGTGTTGTAGAAGATTAATAGAGGCTTTGGGAGAATGAAAATGTGTGAAAGAGGAAGATGGGGGTTAAGGTGTTTGGGAACGACGACTAAAGATAAACGGGAGTAGGGGTTGAGCATTTTTTGAAGAGGAAGAAGGTCTATCCAGAAGAGGATCGAGAGTGCGGCTGGCTCTGTGTTTTCTTCTCGATTTCAGAGGGAAGCGAAAGAATTAGAGGGTGACGATGGAGATAGGATTTCTAGGGTTTTCTGGTTTCTTCAGATCGACCAAGATGGAGGCGGGTTAAGCAGCAGCTGAGGGAATCGAAAGCACTGGTGAAGTAAAAGCGTGAGAGGATTTTCAGAGGAGATCCGATTTTGGGTACGGTGTATTTCCGATGGGATGGGGGTGATGGGGATTTCCAGGTTGATGAAGAATGAAGCAGTGTTGGCTGGGTTGAAGGTATCTAGAATCGATGGACTGAAGGAGTGGCTGGGCATGGACGTTCCTGGTTTTCAGAGTTTTGAGAAGATGAGTGTTAAAGGAAAGGAGAATGGCTTGTTCTGGGTCGAGAAAAGGAAGGAAACCGAAAATGTGTGTTCCCCGTTCTGGATCTAGAGAATGGAAGATTGACTTATTATTGAGGATGAGGTAGTGGGTTTTCATTCATTTTTGATGTCGAGATTCGAGAGCTCGGAGGAAGGAGATGGTGTTTCTGTTTTTTTTGTGTCGAAAATCTGGAGGAAGAAGATGATTGAGTGGCTAGGAGAATGACGGCTACAGTGAAAAACCGCATGATGGACTCTCCCTTCTACTGTAGGGTTTTCTTGTTGTCTTATAATGAGAAAGGCTTCATTTCAGGTTTAGGAGATGAGTTGGGTTTTAATGTGGGCTTTTTGGAGCCAAGGGCTGAAAATAGAGTGGGTTTAAGGAATTGGGCTAGGCCAGATTTCAACCAAGTGTGGATTGAGTTTGAAAGATGAAAATGAGTGTGTATAAATAGAAATGAAAATAAAAATACCAATGTTAATAGTAGAATAAAATAAAATATAAGAAAAAGTGAATAGATGAATAAAAATAAAAATAAAATAAAGTAAAATAAATAGAATGTGAACAAAACAAAATAAGATAGTAAAATAAGTGAATAAACAAAAGGGGACGACCTTGAAATTGGACTGTCGATGGAAATTCATTTTTGAAGATTTGTGTTTTTTTCTGAAATGTTTTGAAAAAGGTTAAAAAAATGATGGTTTCGTTTTAGCACGCACGCTAATATGTTTTTGAAAAAGAAAGGCGACGACCCCTCTTATTATTTCAGAATTTGCTTTATGGGGTGAGAATTTTTGGTGTCTACAGATGGCTCCCCTTGATTCAATTCTGCAAGCCCTTGCAGAATTGGATCAAGGTTGACGGGGCGCCAAAAATTCTCACAACGGTTTATGGTGCATTGGGATGCGGCCGTGAGTGTATGAAGACGATTGAAAGTACGAGGACTTATGACGAGCCTCAGTTAGACCTCTTGATATCTAACCCTAGGACTTATGACGAGCCTAGGATACTGACAATAGGGTTGGCTTGGGGTGCACGAGGACTTATGACGACCCTCAACTAGACCTCTTGACATCTAGCTATAGGACTTATGACGAGCCTATAATGCAATTGAAAGTACGAGGACTTATGACGAGCCTCAACTAGACCTCTTGACATCTAGCCATAGGACTTATGACGAGCCTATGATACTAACAATTTGATTGATTGGGCTGCACGAGGACTTATGACGAGCCTCAACTAGACCTCTTGACATCTAGCTATAGGACTTATGACGAGCCTATAATGCAATTGAAAGTACGAGGACTTATGACGAGCCTCAACTAGACCTCTTGACATCTAGCCATAGGACTTATGACGAGCCTATGATACTAACAATTTGATTGATTGGGCTGCACGAGGACTTATGACGAGCCTCAACTAGACCTCTTGACATCTAGCTATAGGACTTATGACGAGCCTATAATGCAATTGAAAGTACGAGGACTTATGACGAGCCTCAACTAGACCTCTTGATATCTAGTCATACGACTTATGACGAGCCTATGATACTAACAATTTGATTGATTGGGCTGCACGAGGACTTATGACGAGCCTCAACTAGACCTCTTGACATCTAGCTATAGGACTTATGACGAGCCTATAATGCAATTGAAAGTACGAGGACTTATGACGAGCCTCAACTAGACCTCTTGACATCTAGCCATAGGACTTATGACGAGCCTATGATACTAACAATTTGATTGATTGGGCTGCACGAGGACTTATGACGAGCCTCAACTAGACCTCTTGACATCTAGCTATAGGACTTATGACGAGCCTATAATGCAATTGAAAGTACGAGGACTTATGACGAGCCTCAACTAGACCTCTTGACATCTAGCCATAGGACTTATGACGAGCCTATGATACTAACAATTTGATTGATTGGGCTGCACGAGGACTTATGACGAGCCTCAACTAGACCTCTTGACATCTAGCTATAGGACTTATGACGAGCCTATAATGCAATTGAATGTACGAGGACTTATGACGAGCCTCAACTAGACCTCTTGACATCTAGCCATAGGACTTATGACGAGCCTATGATACTTTATGGAGTTGTACGAAACTCGCTGCTTTTAGTGGTTGATTTGAGGATAACTTTGATTGTGGATTGATTTGGGATTGGATGTTTTTTGGTTGATCTGTGAGGGATGTGATAGTCGAATGGTTACTATCGATGTCGCCTTTGACTTTGTCAGTGTGGGACTTGTGTTTCGGTTTTGCTTTGACAGTCTCACCCGATGTGCACTACGGCTTCGGGATTTGATAGGACTCTTGGCTCCAGAGTTTCGAGATGGCTCCGATATGGCTCTTGAGTTTTTGTTTTGGTTTTGTGATTTTGTGGTCGGTTTTCGAAAGGATGGTTTTGTGAATGAGTGACTTTGGACCTTGATGGCTTTGATATGACCGGATGACTTTGGTATGATCAGATGGCTCCGGTTTGATATGTGACTCCCTTGTGAGCAACGACTCTAGGGTGGTTGGTGGGTTTTGATTCGAATGGGGATTTTCGGGATCGTTGGTGGGTTTCAATTTGGATTGAGATTTTCGGGATGGTTGGTGGGTTTCAATTTGTTTTGGATTTTGAGTCGAATGGTGGGTTGATGTGATTGGTGGATTGTGTTGTGGTTGATGCATTTTGATGTGATTGATAACTTTTTGGTCATGGATGGGTGGCTTCGGTCCGGTTATGACTTCAGGATTTCCTCATGATGGCTCCAGGGTAGCTCGGGATGGCTCGGGGAAGGGCTATGAGATGGCTCCATTGGTGATGGCGAGGAAGAAAGGGGAACTTTCGCCTGTGAAGTGGTCGCACCCTGGGCGGGCTGCCTACGTACTCAATTTCGTATTGAGATCAGACCATACGTAGTTTGAAACTGTGTAGGCAAGACCCGGTGATGAAATGGCTCCTGTGTAGTCTTGAGGTCTCTAGGACGGTCTCAATGTTTGAGGATAGCTCTCGCATGGCTCTAGTTTGGTTTTGGATATGGTGTTGATGAGGCCCGATGACGCTGGATGGCTCCGGGAAGATCGTCGTATGGCTCCGGATGGCCTCGGTTTTGATTTCTTTTGATTTTGAGTTGAGCTTCGATAGCGGGAAACTGAAGTCGACCTTCCACGAGACTAGGCATGGTTCTTACCAGTCGGATGTTGAAAATGAAGTGGTTATGATGCATGCAGATGCTAAATGCTAGAAGAGATGCAAAATGCATATGCAGTTTTGAAGAGAAGGTACGATTCTATCTCTATTACTACGAGGTTTACGAATATAAGACATCTTTGGTTCGATCTTGAGTGATTGTTGAGCTTGAATGCATGAATCACTTTTCTCTCATGGAGGGATGCGGGTCAATCTCTCGTGAGTATGGTCGTGTGTGCAAATGTCGTGATGATACTCTTGATGCTTAGAGCAGTATTTTCCTAAGAATTTCTTTTTGAGGTCCTGGACTTTCCGATCCTCACAAATTCCTCACCTGTCAATGGGGTTAGCTGTTTATGATTTGGTGCTTCGATCAAAGAGTCACTCGCACTCGAAAAACCTTGTAAGGTAAGGTTGCGCTCATTCGCTCATTGTCCCTTTGGTATGACGGGACATGTTGATAACAAGTACGAAGCTTATGATTCATGTTTCAGATCCGATACTTTCAGTTAACGCTCATCAACTAACGAGTCAGAGGTCTTTTATTGGGTTATAACGAGGCTGAGAGGAATGATGTATGTCACATGGGATTGGAGGATTTGTTTGGAAGTTGTGGAGCTTTTGTGCAATAGAGGACATGTTTCACCTTTGCCATGGGTGGAATGATTAGACGGGCTTTGATAACCCCTTATCGGTTTCTTCGGGACATCATTGGTCCTTTTGGTTTGGATTTCTCCTTCTTGCCTCTTCTGGCGTACGATTTGAACTTTCTTCTCATTTTTGTGTTTTTGAAATTGCACTTGGCTCATCAACTTCCTCAAGCATTTTTTGCTTTGCATTTTGGCTTTCAGCTTCAAAGTTGTATTGACTTATCGATCTACTTGAACCATTTCAGCTTTCTTTTAGGTGTTTGGCCTTGGAGTTGCATTGACTCACTAATTTCTTTGAACATTTCATTGTTTTTGTGAAAGATGGTGGGGAGGGGCCATGGCTCTGGCTCCTTTGAGATCCTCTATTGCAAGGGCAAGTAAGTATATGTACGTGGGTTGGCATGTTGTGTAGTTCACAGAAAAAGGTTTATCGTGAAAGGCTCAGCGGGGCTCACTAAGGGGTTATGTACAGGGCAGTCAAAGCTTTTTGGTTTTGTGGGGATTTGTATTCCTAAGTGCCTCGTCATTCTCGTTAGTCAATGATTGTTTTCTTACTATTCTCGGATCTTTACATGAATCACAGTTCGTATCCTGCTATCGACATTGATCTCACTTTGAATCATGCCTCTCCATGTGCTAAAGGAAAGCACAAGTCGCTCATGGTTTTACCTCTATGGACTCGCTCTATCTGCCCTCATCGCTCGGTGGATTGTCCAATATCCTCATTCAGAATTCAAGGGAAAATACCGCTCTTCGCACACTACTCACTTGGTCTGTGGTGCTGATTTTAATTAGACCCTTGTGTTCATTGATGGGTCGAGAGTTTAGTGGTTCACGCACTCCGTTCAATCATTCTCTCAAGATTTTTCCCAAAGATGTCGTTTCGATACGAGAGTATGCAAACACGGCTATCTACAATGCAATCTACTGTGGTAATATGGAATTACTACGTATAAGATGCGTGAAATGATGAAAGTGATGAATGAAGATGGTTGACCTTGGGTTTTAACAGAATGTTTTTTTTTTTTGCGTTTTTCGTTTTGGATGCAATGCATGCGTGGTAAGGCTACACCGAGTCTCGCTTGAGTCGGTTCCAGTTGATGGTCTATGAAGCTCATCCCTCCATTATAAACTCTGAAGTTGGTCTAGCTGCTGGGGTCACTCTCAGGGTAGAGACTCTCAAGTGAGGCCGGGTTGGTGATTGGCTCCTGGATTTTTGAATTTCTAGGGAGTGACAACTCCCGCATGGTGGCCCAACGATATGACGGAGACTGCATTTTTTGGGATTTTTTGGATGTATTATTTTTTTGGATTTTAGGGAGGTCACTCCCGCATGGTAGCCCCATGATATGATGCACTTTGAGATTGGGAAAGGTTTGAGCTTGTTTTTCTTTTCTATCCCTCTGAGATCGGGCTCTAGCGGTCGAGATATTGGGATGAAAGCTGGTGTGTGGTGTGGTGACAATGATTCGCGTGATTACGTAATTTTTCTGAGGTCGACAGGCCTTGTGTACGTTTGACGAATTTGAACTGACCAAGAATGCACGGACTTTTTGTAATGAATGCAACGCATGCTATTTATTTTGTGCTCGATTGTGTTTGTTGGTGTTGTTTATCTAGGAGATACCTCCTGTAGATATCGTGAATTCTCACCCCATAAAGCAAAGTTGATGAATGATAAATAACTATGAGGGGTCGTTCCTTATTCGTTTTTTTTTATTATACGTGCATGCCAACAGAAACCAGGTTTTGGAAAAACAATTTTGAAAATGCGTGTTTTCAAAGTGGTGGATTTTCTCAATATGAATTTTGATGCTTAATCATTCACAAATAAAATAGGGAGTAGGGAACCCTATACACGTTTGATCTAAATAAATTCAAAGGGAATGTATAAACCTATACATGTAATCTATTCAGAAATGGACAAGAGAGAAAAGAATCATAGGGAAAACCTATACATCATCAATCCTAAAAGTCATTAAAATGGGGAATTTTGAGCTAAACTTCTTCTGAACTCTTCTAGTCCATCCTCATGCTTCTGGTTGATTGCTCGCTCGTCTTCGGGCTCTTGGTTGGCTGCTTGCTCGTCTTCGGGTTTGGTCAACAAGGTGACACTATGATCAAGAGAAATTGGTTGGTGCTCTTCTAACCCTCAGCAACTTCGAACTCGGATGGTTGTTTCTAGTCTTCATGTCACTGGACTCAAGTTGGTGCAGCTCTGATTTTTGGTTCAGACTGTTGTTGATCTTCATGCGCTCCACTTGCTCCGACGAGGAAAATGAGGGGCGTTTTTTTTTAGAAAGGAAGATGAATGATCGAGCACAAAATCTTTGTGAAAATCCACCACTTTTGTGAAAACGCGAAATGACTAGTACGCTCCACAGTAATGACCACTGCTCTTGAAGGTGGGTTGAACTTCAAAAATAGCGAGTCACAACATGGGGACTAAATCATTTATTTTGAAATATGTTTGTGAAAATCAACTTCGAAAACTGTTTTCAAAAACAAGTTTGAGATAATATTCATGAAAAAGTTGTTTGAAATTCGTTTGTAAAAAGCAGGTTTTTGAAATCCGTTTTTGGAAATAGTTTTTTGAAAAAACATTTGTAAGAAATACTGATCGAAAATCATTTGAAAGTAATAGATTTTTGAAATCTGGTCTTTACAAAACCGTTGGACAAAGTTTATTTTCTGAAAGAATTTGATTGAAAATGATTTTGAAAACTGCTTTGGAAATAACAATTTTGAAATCATTCGAGATGAACGGCTTTGAAGATATTTCATTAGAGCGTTCGACATGATTCGTTTTCCGATTTTTCAAGTGTTTAAATCGTGATCACACAGACATAAGAACGAAAATATAAATCGTGGCTGGTTTTATGTGGAGCTGAGTGCGAATGATTGGGAAATCACCTTCCAGGTCAATCAGTGCTTCCATACCACCGGGGGAACCGTCGTTCCTTCACTGTTCATCTCTCGGGATTTATCTCATTATGCCTTGTGGGGCACGTCATCAAGAAAGTCCGGAGTGCTTAAGTTCGAAAGGTCAGGATACCCGAAGTGATACAGTCACATGAGCCACGGCCGGGGATTATCACAACATACTCACTTTTGGGAAACTTGGGGAAGTACTGCATGGGAACGGGTCTCTCGTCATCTGCACGGTCAGGTGTGTCTAAAGTCCTAATTATTCACTGACTACGTTGTGCCATGTATGGGTATCCGGTAAATACGGGATCCTCTATGGACGTGTAGCGTGACATTGGGCTTTAGAGACACCCGTGGTGCAGAGGAACAATGGAGAACTGAGCCCATGCAATATTCAGGGTAAGGCAGAAGGGTGGTCAGACAGGCGGCATACAAGGGGGTGACTACCCATAAAACCCGTCCTAGACACTGGACCAGGCAGCTGGACACTGAAGGCTCATGGCTCACTATATGCTGGCTTAGACTCGGGTAATGGAGGATATGTTTGGATCATGAGCTTCAAGGCGTAGGTCTTGGACCATGTTACCTCGTGGGTTAACTCTTCTAGGAAGGACCCAACTCATGGGGAATCAACCGTGGACCGGTTGGGATCCCGTGACTCGTGGACAAATCGGGTGACACAGAGGAATGCATGTCCTATGCTACCCGATGCAACAATGGGTTGACTCCTTCTAGGAAGGCCCCATTTACAAAAGCAATAAATAAGCAATAAATATTATGTCATGCATGAAGAGCAGTAAACATAAGACAATAAACACACAACGATAAACACACACAAGTGAAGTATGTAAATATCAAAGCAAACATGTGGCACTCAAGGCCAATCTCGAACTCTGAACTCTCATCCAAACTATCCTTTCAAAGCACTCTAAGTGTGGAGTAGAGTAGTCCTAGTGGTTTTTAGATGAATCTCTTGAAGGTTTTAAAAGAAGTTAGAAAATCCTGACAATCTTGAATGGAGTTCAGTCTTCCTTGAGTTTGGGAAAAAACTTACTCAAGTTTTCCCCAGCAGAGTCGCCATTCTGTGGAGGGTGATTTTTCGGTATGAGGGGGGTCTATGTAAATATGGTCTGACTGAAAACCCTAGATCTTAAAAAGTCATTCTGTGGAGGGTGAAAACCCGTTATTCTGACATCCCTCAAATACCTACTAAATTGTCGTCTTTCCAGAAAGCATAAAGGGGAGTGCAAGTGTGCACTACACCCGCTCTCGATGGGCTCCACGCGGACTTATGCCTCTATAAGGTGGAATTGACTAGAGTCGCCACCTAGTTTGACCTAAGGAACTAGGAAGGGAAGAGAAGGGTTCTAAGAACCGTTGGTTGACTCTGAATTTGTTGCCTATGGATAGGACTTATCTGGTCATTTCAGAGATTCTATTGTGGGTTCGCACTGGGTTACACCCCTTAGAAGTGGCAACGACCACGACTTCGGATTGGTGCCCGAGGAAACCTCGGTCTCCAATTGTCGGGATTGCCTTCTTTCAAAACCTTGTTAGGGAGATTCATTTAAAGCCAAGGATAGGATTAGAAGCCAAGGATAGGATAGAGAGGAGAGAGAAAGAGAGCTTTTCTGTCAAGCTAGTACCCAGAAAAGGGATGGGTGAATTCGGATGAGTGTAGAATGAGAATTGGGAAAAAGTCTGAGGTTGAGTGAATAAACAAGACTTAGTGTCTGATGGTTTGAAGTTCGTGGGAGCCGAAGAAGGTTTGAGCGTTTTGAGAGATGTGAGAGCCACCGTAGAGGGGGAAGGGGTTTTTTGTTTGGAATGGGGTCGCACCCTGGATGGGCTGCCTACGTACTCAACTCCCTGTTGAGATCAGACCTTACGTAGTTCACGACTTTGGGATTTGGGAGTTTTTGGGGGGTTTTTGAAGGAATTGGGGTTTTGACCTTTTAGGTCTTCGAAGGATCAAAGGGGTTTTGTGGTCATTTCGTGGGGCTTGATGGATTGTCGAGTTTGTTTTGGAGTTTAAGGTGCTCGACTCTGTGAGATATTTGAAATCATAAAATGATGACGTATGTGAGACGCTCGGGTCTGTGAGATGTTTGAGGCTTGAAAGGGTTATCAAATTTCAAGAGGTTCGGCTTTTTAAGGAGCTGAGGATTTTTGAAGTGTTTGAATTTGATGAGTCTATCGAGATGTTCGAATCTGTTGAACTGCGGAGACATTCGAGTCTGTTGAGCTGTTGAGACGGTCGAGTCTGTTGAGCTGCCGAGACGGTCGAGTATGTTGAGCTGTTGAGACATTCGAGTCTGTTGAGCTGAGACGTTCGAGTCTATTGAGCCGCTGAGACCTTCGAGTCTGTTGAGCTGCTGAGACGTTCGAGTCTGTTGAGCTCTGAGACGTTCGAGTCTGTTGAGCTGTTGAGACGGTCGAGTCTGTTGAGCTGCGAGACGGTCGAGTATGTTGAGCTGTTGAGACATTCGAGTTGTTGAGCTGCTGAGACGTTCGAGTCTATTGAGCCGCTGAGACCTTCGAGTCTGTTGAGCTGCTGAGACGTTCGAGTCTGTTGAGCTGCTGAGACGTTCGAGTCTGTTGAGCTGATGAGACGATTAGAGATTTGAGATGCTTGACTTCAAGGAGATTGAAGTTTTCCGGAATTTGAGATTTATGATGTTTAGAATTGTTCGGGATTGAAATGAAGTTGAATTGAATTGGGATTGAAAAGAATTTTGAATTGAATTGGATTGAAATCGAATTGATTCTGGATCGGAATTGGATTGAATTTGATTGAATTGGATTGAAATTGAATTGATTCTGGATCGGAATTGGATTGAATTTGATTGAATTGGATTGAAATTGAATTGATTCTGGATCGGAATTGGATTGAAATCGAATTGATTCTGGATCGGAATTGGATTGAATTTGATTGAATTGACTTTGAATTGGAATTGAAGTTGAATTGGATTTGAAACTAAAACGGGATCGAATTGAGGTAATGAGCCAGATTTGGGCCTTGAAATGTGGGCCGGATTGGACCTTTGAAATTAGGCCGGGTTGGACCCTATGAATGAGCTGGATTTGGGGCTTAGAATTGGGCTTGGTTTGACCTTTGAATTTGAGATTGGAAGATGATTTGAATCTATGAGACAATTGGAGTTTGGAAGGAGTTTGAAGTTTGATCTTAGAACTTTTGGAAGCATTTCAAATGCTTTGTGAGGTTGAAGTGTGTCTAATGAGTGTATGAAGAGTATTTAATGTTGAGTGCAAAGAGCTTTGATTTCGAAGAATTCATGAAGGATATCTGGTTTTGGAGTATGAGAGGATTGATTTTGGAGAGCGTATGATGAGTGAGTATGAAAGGGATGATTTTGAAGTGTGTTTGATGAGTGAGTAGGAGAGGGGTTGATTTTAGAGTGTGTGATGTGAGTAGTATGAAAGGGATTGATTTTGAAGTGTGTGTTGATGAGTGAGTATGAAAGGGATTGATTTTGAAGTGTATGATGAGTGAGTATGAAAGGGGATTGATTTTGAAGTGTGTTTGATGAGGTGAGTGTAGGAGGGATTGATTTTGAAGTGTGTATGATGAGTGAGTATGAGAGGGATTGATTTTAGAGTGTGTATGATGTGAGAGTATGAGAGAGTTTGATTTGAGAGTGTGTTTGGTGTGAGAGTATGAGAGAGTTTGATTTGAGAGTGTGTTTGGTGAGAGAGTGTGAAAGAAAATGATTTTGGAGTGTGTTTGATGAGAGAGTGAGAGAGATTGATTTGAAGTGGAACTTGACTCATTGGATTCTTAAATTGATTTTGAATTGGATGATCGATTGATTGTGAATTATATTCCGACTTTAGAGGATGATTTGGAAAATTTTAAGGGAAACGGGTATTCCTCACATGGACCGTGTCTAGGACCCGTATGCATTAAGGGTACCCCAAACCTAGGGCTTTTCAAAGATGCACTAAGAGGGCAACCTGATTGGCTTTCTAGGGCCACCTGTTCCAGCCCGCTTGGCTGGTTATGGACCGAACCTGAACAAAATTATATTTGGGCCAAGAGTTACATGGGCCCAAACAGGATCAGTCCATACACTTACAAAATCATAGGCATGAGCAAATGATATGTGGAGATGAATTTCCAAGGCTAAATAAACAAATATACATACAAAACATGGATTTCAAAAGCTATCCGAATAAAACAAATGTATGTGAGAAAAGAATTCTGAATCTGTCTGAGTAATTACATACATGTGGACATGGATTTCAAAACTTAATTTATATACGTATGAAAGAATTTCAGAAGTAGTACGAGAAATATATATATATACAAGAATGAATCATCAAAGCTATCTAAGTAGCGAATCAGTATTATTCAAGGGTTGCTAATCAATTGTTAGTCTAATCCTATTTACTATCTTAATTAAAGGTTGTAAGCGAGAGAATAATGTAACAGTATGGGATGAAATCACAAAAATGAATAAGTCACCACACAACAACCGAAAGCGAAAACAACAAACGAATTACAAATTGATACAAATACAAGTGAGAAGTTTAAATCTAAAGCTGCTATGGGGGGTCACATCGACGCCGCCTCACTTGAGCTGAAAGGATCAGCAAGAAGTGCACCAACCGTTACACGTGTTTGAAGTGGAGACCCCGGTAGTCCAAGCCCAAAGTCCCATTTTTAGTCTTATAGCAATTTCCCGTTCCACAAGCATTATGTACATGTCAAAGAACAAAGACAAAGATATACAAGAGTAGTTAGTAATGAAATGTAAGAGGGTTGGGGTGTGTGCAATGGGATCATACGGCCCCTCTCAATGGGAGGAAAGGGGGCAATCTAATCATCTCCCACACCCCAACCGAGAACATAGAAAAGAGTTTCAAGCTGCCAACAAATGCTAAGGATCGTAAGATAAATCAAGCATTGGGGTTGCTACTCAAATTAATTCGCCATCTTAGATTATGACTCAAACCGAAGTGTAGTATCAAAGATGTGACGTTATGAGTCATGTGGGATCATACCTAGAAGGGTTTATATCATTTCCCATCTAAGATAAAAAAATTAATAAGGACCAACCAGCCAACAAGTGAATTATCTTAGCAATCATAGCATAGGGCAACGATAACTCCAGTCATGTTCATATCTGAGCGCAAGAGGACAAATACATGCTGGTTTCAAATCAATTTCCAAACCATATCAATGCGCAAGGGACAATTAAATATCAAAGGCAATTGAATCATAGTGCAAGTCAAAAGATAGAATTTCCAAACCCATAGAAGTTAAGCCCAAAGCGCATCTGTGAGATCAATCTGTTTAATCCAAGGTCCAAGCAACGCAGCCGAAGCTAAGGAAACCCATCTGTACCTCAGTCAAAATTCAAAGAATAAGGAGCGAGTGGAATTGTACAAGTAACACGAGCAAAGTGAAGTCAAGCCCAAATCTCAAAGTTATATTAGAAAGCTAAGGAGAGCCATATTAGGTTCAACTAAAATTCAGATATTAAATGACCCAGTTTCACGGTGGGCCTGAAGCTGGACAACCGAGACACACCAACATCTATAATGGGCCCGCCCCATCATGATCAATAAGAGGATAAAGTGGGCCACAATTGACCGCCCCAAATCGGGGCATTGAGCAACAAGCCTTGCGATGAATAATTTATACTCTGCACAAAGATGAATCGGTAAACATATACACCGACAGACACGGACCTCAAACACCCAAAAGGCCGGAAAAGGGTGAGAGCCCAAAGTTCATATCAGTACATTGGAATCCAACAACAGTGCTAAATTCAGACCCAAATGATCGGCCAGCACAAAGAACATCAATCAGCCCAAACGAAAGGAATCGGTCATTAACAGTCCAACAAATGTATTAGGTAATTAGCGAAAGAAATCCCAAACATATTTCCAGACCTCAAATGCGCAAAGGGTGTAACAGCAGATTAAGCAAAAGTTGTCAAATGAAACTTCCAAACCCAAGAAGGCGACGCCCAGGATGAAGATTCACAAGCTCAGTCCACTTCCGAGGTGCAGAAGTCGTGGAAATCAGGATAAACACCAGTAGTGTAATGATCGAAACTCCCTCACTCGTAGATGGGCACCAGAAGTTTGTAAACAGTTCGGCAGTAGTATCTGTGAGTCAGTAGTATCGAGAGGTGAAACACGCTATCACAGCCAAGTATCATCACAGGCCCAACCAAGACGAATTACAACAGATAATGGCAGATGAATACCTAAGTGGGCATCATCGACCTAGAATTGAACAAGATCGACAATCAACAAAATGCAACAGTGAAGAAACTACCAATACACAACGAGCTGGCAAGTCCAAGTCGATTCGCAACTAGGGGAGTATTTTAGGACGGACGAAATACGAACACCGTCTTGACGAGTCAGAGAATGACTCAAGGAGAAGAAGGATATTCGATCCTCTTTCACTTTTCAGACATCAAAGGGGGCAAAACCGAGTTCTGGCCCTTCTGGGTAGAGAGGAAAGGTGTGATGGCTGGTTGGTTTTCTGTCGATGAACAAAGGACAGCCAGGCCGATGGAAGAGAACTCAGAGGCGGCTAGTAGTTGGAAATGGTGTCGGTGACTTCTTCGGTTAGGACATGGCCGTGTTGTAGAAGATTAATTGAGGCTTTGGGAGAATGAAAATGTGTGAAAGAGGAAGATGGGGGTTAAGGCGTTTGGGAACGACGACTAAGATAAACGGTGAGTGGGGGTTGAGCATTTTTTGAGAGAGGAAGAAGGTCTATCCAGAAGAGGATCGAGAGTGCGGCTGGCTCTGTGTTTTCTTCTCGATTTCAGAGGGAAGCAGAAAGAATTAGAAGGTGACGATGGAGATAGGATTTCTAGGGTTTTCTGGTTTCTTCAGATCGACCAAGATGGAGGCGGGTTAAGCAGCAGCCGAGGGAATCGAAAGCACTGGTGAAGTAAAAGCGTGAGAGGATTTTCAGAGGAGAAACCGATTTTGGGTACTGTATATTTCGATGGGATGGGGGTGGATGAGGGATTCCAGGTTGATGAAGAATGAAGCAGTGTTGGCTGGGTTTGAAGGTATCTAGAATCGATGGACTGAAGGAGTGGCTGGGCATGGACGTTCCTGGTTTTCAGAGTTTTGAGAAGATGAGTGTTAAAGGAAAGGAGAACGGCTTGTCTGGGTCGAGAGAAAAGGAAGGAAACCGAAAATGTGTGTTCCCCGTTCTGGATCTAGAGAATGGAAGATTGACTTATTATTGAGGAGGAGGTAGTGGGTTTTCATTCATTTTTGATGTCGAGATTCGAGAGCTCGGAGGAAGGAGATGGTGTGTTTTGTTTTTTTGTGTCGAAAATCTGGAGGAAGAGATGATTGGGTGGCTAGGAGAATGACGGCTACAGTGAAAAAACCGCATGATGGACTCCCCCTACTGTAGGGTTTTCTTGTTGTCTTATAATGAGAAAGGCTTCATTTCAGGTTTAGGAGATGGGTTGGGTTTTAATGTGGGCTTTTTGGAGCCAAGGACTGAAAATAGAGTGGGTTTAAGGAATTGGGCTAGGCCAGATTTCAACCAAGTGTGGATTGAGTTTGAAAGATGAAAATGAGTGTGTATAAATAGAAATGAAAATAAAAATACCAATGTTAATAGTAGAATAAAATAAAATATAAGAAAAAGTGAATAGATGAATAAAAATAAAAATAAAATAAAGTAAAATAAATAGAATGTGAACAAAACAAAATAAGATAGTAAAATAAGTGAATAAACAAAAGGGGACGACCTTGAAATTGGACTGTCGATGGAAATTCATTTTTGAAGAATTGTGTTTTTTTCTGAAATGTTTTGAAAAAGGTTAAAAAAATGATGGTTTCGTTTTAGCACGCACGCTAATATGTTTTTGAAAAAGAAAGGCGACGACCCCTCTTATTATTTCAGAATTTGCTTTATGGGGTGAGAATTTTTGGTGTCTACACTACCCACTAAATCAGCAGACACAAAGGAGTGGGTAGCTCCTGAATCAAACAAGCAGAAAACTGGCTGAGAAGAGATCTGAAGAATACCTGACACTACTCTGTCTGAGTCACGGTCTCGCTCACCAGCTAGCGCATACACCCGTGCCTGGGTCTGGGGCTTCTTCTGATCAGCCTTCTGCCCGGACACTGGGCAATGCGGTGATCCAGCGAACCACACTTGAAGCACGCTCCGGACTTCCTGTAGCACTCACACCCAGGATGGAAACGATCACACTCAGCACACTTCGCCACAGCAGGCGACGCAGATGACGAAGGTCCCCGGTCTCCTCTGAACTTCTTCTGAGAAGAAGTCTGGTCTCGCCTCACAGGCTCCTCCACATGTGCCTTCCTCTTCTGCTCCTTGCCCTTATCGGGCCTCTGGTCCTTCTTCTCATAACGCTGCCTAGCCTGCAGCTCAGACTCCACCACCAACGCCCACGGCCACATCCTGAAGGTCTTGTGGCGGAAAGGTGCACAGCAGCTCGAATGTCGCCCCTCAGACCAGCTTCAAACTTCCTAGCCTTCCGGTTGTCATCTGGCTCTGGCAAAAACTTAGAAAGGGAAATGAACTTCCGCACATACTCATCCACAAACATCTCCTTCGTCTGACGAAGCCTCCCATACTCAACTATCTTCTGATCCCTGAAGACATCGGGATAGAACTGGTGATTGAAGCAGCCTCTGAACTGCTCCCATGTCCATGGGTGGGGGTACTTCCCTTCAACCGACTTCCACCACTCCTTCGCTCACTCTGAAAACATGAACGTGGCGAAACCAACTTTCTGATCCTCCTCACATCCCATGACCCTCAGCAATCCTCTATCGCAGTGATCCAGTGGCTCGCTTCCTGTGGGTCGCCACTAGCATCAAAGGAAGGGGGCTTCAGCTTCAAGAACTCCTGAAGCGCCTTCACGTTGCTGCCCCCCGCATTACCGGCTCCTCGCCTGGCCAGCAGTGGCCCTACGGTCTGCAACACCTGGGTCACCACCTGCTGTACAATCTCTGCAATGTCCCTTGGGGAGCATCGCCTGAAGCTGCACCACGCTGAAGTCGGGGAGGCATACTGAAGATACAACACCAAAATTATCAAAAACCATCAAGAATCAAATAGCAGACCTTTCAGACACACGCATGCAGACAAACCCCACAAACACCAAAGAACGAGCACCTGGCTCTGATACCACTAAATGTAACGACCCCAAAACCGGCCTAGGAGTTAGGGCTGTTACACGCGCGAGTCTACTACCTAACGTCGCAAGGCTCTAAGCAAAACGAATCCCAGAACCAAATAACAAACTTGTATAAATACCAAAAGAGTTTACAAGATCTAAATACTTATAAGTCAAATACAAAGAGAGGCCCGAAGGCTACACAAACTCTAAAGCGTCCAACGCGAAAGTAAACAAAGTCAACAAAAACGTAAAAACGAAGCTCCAGCAAGGGACAAGAGAGAGAAGATCCCACGAGCTCAATCTGCAACAAAGTAAAGGGGTGAGCTAAAAAGCCAGCAAGCAGAAGACTTCCTCAAGGAAGCCCACTCAAAACAGAAGTAGAAGAATAGTTTATAAACAGAGAAGAAGGCAGAGTCAATATAATCAGACAGAAAGGAAGCAAAACAGAAGCAGAGCAGAACGTCACTTCAAATCATAGTCGGACTTTCAGAAAAGGATACAGAAGAGTGGGACACTAGAAACAAGCTAAACAACAGAAGGACTCACGTAAGGTCCTATGGATCCGAAGATCCCACAACAGAAGCCGTTAGAGACAGCTAACAGACCCGTCGGTCAAAACGTAACGTCCTAAGGGAGACCCTAAGGAGTATAAACAGAAGGAATTCCTGCGAAGCATGTACGGGACAGCCGACCCGACTATCCAAGGCTCAGAAGCAAAGAACTAGGTCCCAAAACAAAAGCTCACAAAACAGATCTTAAGAGCATGGAAATGCATATAAACAGCATAAAGAAGCTTGTACCAGATAGGGGAATCCAACCCCGCAAACGGAACTCAAAACGGAGCTAAAACAGAGAAGTTATGCTCAAAACAGTGGCATGTCCGAACTTGCGTCCGACCTTGCAAGTTCGGACAAAGGCCGAGAATCAGAGGTTGAGAAAACGACGATGTCCGAACTTACGTCCGACCTTTGAAGTTCGGACGTAAGTCGAAAGTCAGAAACCAAAACTCCCATCATGTCCGAACTTGCATCCGACCTTGCAAGTTCGGACAGATGTCGAAACTCACACGAAAATCATCCTCGCGTCGGGTCCGAACTTACAAGTCGGACCGACGTTCGGACACTTCAAAATCCTGAAAAAAAAACGCGCCCGATGAACTGTTGAACTTGCATGTTGGACAGAAGTTCGGACAGCGCAAAACTGTCGAATTCAGAAAGAGCAGACGCGCGAGAAGAGAGCCAAAATCATCACAACTCACCCAAAACTCATAGGATTGTAAAACAGGTACCCTCGGGGTTTAGCCCACGAATATTAACAACGCAAAACGAGAAGAAATCACACAAGCAACACACCCAGAACAGATCCGAAAATAGAAATCAAAAGCAATCCCCGAGGGTGAGCAGACAACCCCGATTCCATCCCCACTTACTGAATTTGAAGCGTAGAATCCGACCAGACGTCCCCAGCAACTCAGCGAACAGAACGCAGCAGAGGAGATGCACCAAACGACACTGAATTCAGCCAGCAAACCATCCAACAATCAGAAACTGTCTCTCTCCCAAAACAGAAGCGAACCCCACCAAAATCGAAAGGGAAACCAAACTGAATCACAGCAGAGGAAGCGCAACACAAGAACCGGAATTCGATCCCAAACGCACCAGCAACGCACCAGGAATTCAGAAGCACACCCAATGGAGAAGACAAGAAGAGAGCGCAAAAACTGTCGAGAGGATGAGCGGGACTTGAGAACTGATCGTGATGGAAAAATAAGAAAACTGCCAATCAAACTTAAAGAAGCTGGAACCAAAATAAAAGAGAGGGATAAGACCTCTTGTCCCTCACCTTTTACCTTAAAGACTCCGACGTCAGCCCATCAGTTAAACAAAGCACTACATAACATAACTTTAATAATAACATTAACGCGAGATGTTATGTCACGAAATCTGAAAACGAAAATACGGAGTATTACATAACACTTTCATCAGCCATACTCAAGTTTACTCAATACTTCCAAAGTTCTATACTCAACTCATCTCTAGCCAACCAAATTACTCATTCACTATTCTTGCTGCAGTTTTTTTGTTCATCTCCATATACTCCTTCAATTAACATCCTAGGGTGTGTAATCAACTAAGTCAATCCCTAACAACACCTAGATAACCCTAGGTCATTCTCCACTCATAACATCACCTAAATTCCTTAGGTTTCTACCGAAATTTCGCCCATAACTCCTCCAAATTCAACATGCCCCAAATGCTCAATTTCTCACCTAAATCAATTCCAACTAGCCATATCCCTAGTGGATTCTACCAACACACAAATTCCATCCAAAATTCATCAATCAACAATATAAGCATTAATCATAAGTTGTATGGCTCTTAGGCCCTTAGATCACATATCAATTCACAATGCATTAAACATCATCACAATTCTCTCGTATAGTATTTAACACTTCCAGCACAATTTCTTAGTTTCATTCTTTAAATTCCTATCCAAAGTTTCTAAAGCATTAAGATAGTCATTAAGGTAGATTTCTTACCTTAAGCTCCCAAGTATTTCCTTTATAATTCTCCTCTTATTTCTCTTCTCCATTTCTCTTGATTTTCGGTCATGGGCAATACAATTGCCAACACACTAGACCAACATCAAAGGGAATACAATGAGCAACTAATTAAACTCTTAAACCCTTGAAATAACCCTAGAATTCATTGGAAGTGCTTGAGGCACAAAATTAGGGCTTACCTTTGGAGGCTCTAGAATAGGCTTTCAATCATGAACCAAAGGAGGCTTCCAACCACCATTTAAGGCTTGGACAATTGCTCAAACAAAGAAAGAACAAGGCATTTGAGAGGCTAAAAATTGGCTAGTAAGGGAAATGGAGAAAAGATGGGGTTTCTTTGAATTTTCTTACCTTAAACCAAAGAGGGGATGAACTAGCTCAAGAAAATGCCAATTTCTCAAATGGGGCTATACCCATGGAGGTCATCTTCATCCTTTGGGATTTTGAAAAGAGCACTAGATAGCCCTTGCTCCAACTAAGAGAAATATGTGATTTGTTTTTTATTTGGAGCATTAAGTTGGCTTGGGCAAGAGGAGAAAGGTGGAAGCCATTGAAGAAGGCTTGAAATCTCCAGCAAGGGAGAAAGAGAGGAGGCTGCCGGCTGGAGAAGAAAGAAATTGGAGAGGGAGGAGGGAAATGTGAGGAGAGAGGGAGGAAAAGTGCTTTTGTACTTTTCCCTTTTTTTTTTGTTTTTGTCTTCTTCCAACTAGTAAAGAGCTAGTTATTAATTAGAGAGGGGAGGGCTGACTTGCTTACAAAAAACCGGCCCCCTTATATTAGTTGGGCAGGGGCATTTTCGTCTTTTCACAAGAAACGCTCCTAATTTCTCGGTTTGGGCACTATTCACTAACCGGGCCTGTTTTCCGGATTTTTCTCGTTTCTTTAATTTTAATGGTTCTTAGACCTTTATCAAGGTTTAGTCATAGTTATATGATCAACTACAATTTTTACCAGTCCATTAAACTGCTTAAAGTCACGTTTTTAGGTTTTCTCGAAAAATGTGCTTTAAAGCCTCGTTTGCGTTTTTAACCCACTATATGGATCCGTTTTCTTCAGGCTTTGTTCCCACATATTATTTACATAATTAAGCCCTAGGAATCCATCTAGGACCCTAGTCGAGGTCACATACCTCCTATGGTGGCATAACGCTCATTTTTACGTTTTATGTTTTTTAAGCGTTTTCTCTTTTCTTTTGGTTTTACTTTCTTTACTAATATTCTTCAAGCACTATTAGACCCTTAAATATCATATTAGAATAATTTAATCATCATATTTAAGTCCAGGGTATTTCAACAGACCAAGTGTGAAAGGATGGAAAATGTTCATCCACCCCGTTTCACCCATCATCTATTTTTCATCCGTTTTTACGTGTCGGGTAATTAGGTAAAATTGACACCGTTGAGGATTGCCATCCCTGATCGCCACCCTTTAGTCCGTCTCTTCGACTGAAACTAACCCTAATGTGGTGAACCTGATTTTATTATCCTCTTCTATCTGTGCGCGTGTATCTATTCCAGATTATCTCTCACTATACTCTACCTGACTCTCTTCGATCTTTCTCTCGAAAGGAAAATGAAACAAGACAACAGACAGTCTTAGTACTCGTCTTCGATTTGTTGAACTTTTGGTGACTGGTGATACTCGTCTACAAGGTCATAACCATCAGTTCACAAAGAGCGTAGACCGCCCTCGTCACCATACCCGTACCGTCAACAATTTTAAGCGCTGATTCAGTTGTTTACCGTCAACAACTTTTGGTGCTGACCACCCTCTGCTTCACTTAGTTGAGTGGTGAAGAAGGGCCAAGCAGTGCCGCCTCCTGTGGGTTTCGCAAGAGCGAGCGGTTACTCTGTCAACTTATTGTCGATTCAACTAATCGTCTTGAGTATCGCTGATTCAAGGTGAGGTTAGTTTAATTAAGTATTAATTTTAGTCAATTGTCCTTTTACCTATCATATTGTTAATTTCTTTTCTGGAAATTCACGGCAATTCATCTGGTCTTGAAAATTCAGGGCAATTTACGGCAAACAATTCTAACTTTTGTGTCCTGTAAGGATGGATTAATTCATTATTAACAGAGCATGTTTTTTAACCTTCAACTACTGACATGGCATCCTATTTAAGTAAATTATGCGCATTTAGTCAATGTCGAACAGCTGGTTGATAGAGATATGGAGTTTTTTTTTTCCATCTTTGGTTAACTGAAATAACAAAATTTGGGTTCTCAGTACGGTTTTTGGTTTTTCACTTAATTTTTTTTAGTTTGGTTAGTTTGAATAATGGTTAAATCAGTTTGGTTAAATTTCAGCTAATTTGGTTTTTAACCGAATTAACCAAAGTTCAATTTTTTTTTTTGGAATTCGGTTTTCAGTTAATTGAATTATCTAAATACTCACCCCTGTTATTTTCTGTGAAGGTGTTGTTCAACCTTTTACTTTAATGATCTTTTGCTCTTATCTACGGACTTAATAAGTGCATATGTTTGAATTTGTAATATTACTAGATGTCCTTGTTGATTTCTTTCTTTTTCAAATTAATGATTGTTAACTTTTTATTGCAGTGTTATGGTAGTTGGTTCTAAGATTCAGAGATTACACAACTGCTCTTTAGTTTAGCTTAGCTTCTCTTTCTGTGTTTTTTGAGCTCACAAGACAAGCCTGATATACGGTTGCTTCGTTTGAGGACTCATTCTTTTGGAAGAAGAAAAGAGAAAAGAAGAAGAAAGCCATTTATCAGTCTCTATTTGGTGAAGTTCAATCGCTAGATGTAGTGAGTTGCGTAGGTTAGAACATTTTGTAATCAGACTTTCTACCTACCTACCATCAGTAGTGATGACACTCAGGGGGGTTCTGTTGTTCATCCTCCTGTCGCCGGCCAGAAGTAGGAGATGCTTGCCATTTCTGCCATTAGTGATTATCTTCTTGTTTTGCGGTATCCGCTGCCATGGATTTATGCCCAAGCACCTCCTGATGGAAATGGAGTCTCAATCTCCGGGGGTAAAGATTGGTCTGAAAAGGATTGCAATCAGCATCTTTTTAGGAGGATTCACGGGCCTTTTTGCGGCATTATTCTCTGCTGGCATGATTAGATGCTTTAGACAGTACATGAACAAAACCCCAATTCTCAAAGGGCCTGTAGTATTCTCCCCACGGATTGACCCTAAAACACTTGAACTAGCTCTGGCAAATGAAAACCAGCTTCTGGGTTCAAGCCCAAATGGAGCCTCCTTCCTCAAGACTAGCCTGGACAATGGGCTTGTAATTGCTGTGAAAAGGCTTCAGCCTTTCAAAATACCGGGGGGGTCTAGATCTCCGTACAAAAGGGAGATTCAAAGAGAGCTTGAACTTGTTGCATGTTTGAGGCATAGGAATCTGATGAGCCTGAGAGCTTATGTCAGAGAACTGGATGGAGACGGGTTCTCTTTAGTCTATGATTACATGCCCACCGGCAGTCTTGAGGACGCTATGAACAGAGTTAGAAAAAACCAGTTGGAGTTGAGTTGGGAAACTAGACTTAAGATTGCCGTTGGGATCGTCAAAGGGCTCAAGTTTCTTCATTTTGACAGTGGCCCCACCAAAGTTCTTCACTACAACTTGAAGCCCACAAACGTTCTGTTGGATGCTGAGTTTGAACCCAAGCTTGGTGATTGGGGATTAGCTAAACTTTGGCCTATCATGCCTAAGAATAGCGGGTACAGGGCACCTGAGTCCTCCCAAAACTGCAGGTATATATTTGTATAATTTTTTTGAATTAAATTATAAATACGTAGATTAGCATCATACACTGATTTGTATTGTATTTGCTGCAGCAGATACACTGAAAAGAGTGATATTTTCAGCTTTGGGGTGATATTGGGGGAGCTATTAACAGGCATGGATCCTTTACATGAATTCTTTGGGGAAACAGAGAGCGGTCATGGGAGTATGGGCCAATGGCTGAGGCAGCTGCAACATTCTGGTGAAGCAAAATTGGCGCTGGATAAGAGTTTGTTGGATGAAGTCAGAGATGATGAAGAAGAGGAAGATGAGATGCTAATGGCAGTCAGAATAGCTGTGGCTTGCATGTCGGATCTCCCAGCTGATAGGCCTTGTAGTGATGAGCTTGTTCCAATGCTCTCCCAACTCCGTAGTTTCTAAGTGTTGTAAAAATTATTAGTACTAGTGTTTGAAACCTCTACTGGTGGGAGGATCCAGGAGTTTAAAGCAGTGATAGGAAAATACCTTTCTCAGAAAAGGCCATACGCATTCTACGATCTTTCTAGTTTGGAGCCACCTTTCACAGAAAAGGCCATGCACATTCTCGTTCCGTAGTGGATCTTTCTTGTCCGGGTATAACATCAGTGAGGTGGGCAAGACGGTCGTGTACTTTTGCAAGTACTTTGTTCTTGTGTGACTTCTTTTGCACTGTGTCTGTGACACAAGATCCGCGCTTGAGATTTGTGCATATTTTTCTTTTTTGTCAAATTTATGATGGCTTTTTGTTATCTAGTTATTCTCATATTAACCTCTGTCTCAAACTAATTCCTTAAATAACATTCCCGGAAGAAATCGTCTCTTCAAGAGACGATTTCATTAATTATCGTCTCTTCAAGAGACGATTTCAACGTTTTCCCGTGCCACGTTGGCGCTGATTTGGCTGGAATCGGACGCCGCCCCACCTTCGTCCCTGTTCGCCGGAAGCCGCCTCCGACGCCGCCAAGCTCCGGCGCCACCAGTCTGCAACACCCCTTGTTAGTTTCAACAGTTATATCAAGTTGTAAGGTAAATTCTAACCCTAGAAATTAGGGATTGTTAGAAAATTAGGAATTCTTAAATAAGTGTTAAATTAGTAACTTATTATATGTTGTTATGTGTTAAATTGTAGTGGTGATTGATTATTGATGAAATTCTAGTGATAATTGATTTTTGATTTGTGAAATTTTGGTGAATATGGATTGTTTTTGAAATTTGGAAATTTTACAATTTTGTGAAATTATTGAATGTTGGGAAATTGTGGATGTTTGTGGAATTATGTGAGATTGTGAATGTTGGGAAATTAATTGTTGGAAGTGTTTAAATAATTATATGCAATTGATATGGTTGAATTGTAGAATTAGTTGTTGAATGGTAGTGTATTACAACATTATAGTGTTTGTTTATTATTTTCGGTTTTGTTTGTTTCCAATCAGCCAAATGGTGGAACGGTTGATTAAATTTGTGAATTATGAATGATGTTTGCAAATAGGTGGATATGTCCCCCGTTATCCAGTTCTTATGTCGTATTAGTGGCAAAATTGTTTATGGGTCAAACAGAGCTGATTACAAGGGTGGGAAGAAGAAGCTCCTCATGGTTAGTGGCGACACCAATTATGAGTAGCTTATTGCTGAGATTGGTAGTCGTTTCGGTATCGACTTGTGCACCCATGAAGTGACGGTGTCACAAAGGATGGGTCAGACAAAGAATGACGGAACCACAAAGTGGACAGTGATACCCATAGATGACGATGGTCGTCGTCCTCGTGGTCGAGGTAGAGGAAGAGGACGTGCACGTGGTGAAGCTCCTGAGGCAGTAGATCATCAGGAGGCGTTCGACATCGCTGGTAGTATGACCTTATCTCAGATCGTTGATCCTACGCAGCAGGTCGACACTATTGGATTTGCATATTTTGGGAGCAGCTCAGGCTTTCCCGGGGCGTCATCCTCCGGTGCTGGGACGAGCATGGACATCACGACGCCGGCTTCAGACCTAGCTTTAGCCTCTACATCTACTCCTGGAGCACCACTTAGGGATAGAGATTCCCGAGATTGTCATGATGTAGGGGATCTAAGTGGTCGTGACCTTGATCCTACTCTTGCATCAGTAGTTGAGGATCCTACACCTAGAGTGACTAGGATGTATGTACGACGTAGTAGACGTAGATGATGTAGGTTGTTACATTTTGTAAACAACTTGATTTTGAGATTGTATTACTTTCTATCTTATAAACTATTACATTTGGTTCACATTTTGATTTCTTATGTTTCTGTGACGTTACAAATGATTTGAATTTGTTCTGAGCACAGTGAATGTAGGAGAGATGTTAATATGTACAGGTTGTTTGTTATGAATTTGTGGTGTTACAGCCCTTGGAAGATGTTCAAGTGGATGTGTTGTTGAATTGTGGTGTTCCAACACTTAAAAAATTGCCTAAGTGTTGTGAACAGGTAAAATCGTCTCTTGAAGAGACGATTTCATACTTATTTCAGTAGAAATCATCTCTTCAAGAGACGATTTCAGGTGTGATAGGCCGCGGCGTATATTACAAGGTTGAAATCGTCTCTTCAAGAGACGATTTGTAGAAATCGTCTCTTGAAGAGACGATTTCAACCTTCTTCCGATTCCAGCCAAATCAGCGCCAACGTGGCGCGGGAAAACGTTGAAATCGTCTCTTGAAGAGACGATTTCAACTTTGATAATTAATGAAATCGTCTCTTCAAGAGACGATTTCTTCCGGGAATGTTATTTTAGGAATTAGTTTGGGACAGAGGTTAATATGGGTACATTTTTTATCCCCTTGTGTTATTTGAGAGATGATGAAGAAGAGGAAGATGAGATGCTAATGGCAGTCAGAATAGCTGTGGCTTGCATGTCGGATCTCCCAGCTGGTAGGCCTTGTAGTTAGGCCTGTCAAACGGGTTATCCGTTCGGGTTTTGGGTCATATCTTTTCGGGTCAATATCCGTTCGGGTCATTAAACTTTCGGGTCATTTCGGGTTCGGGTCATTCGGGTTCGGGTCATTTCGGGTTCGGGTTGTAATAGTGTCAGATAGAATCGGGTTTCGGTTATTTCGGGTCATAGTTAATATTTTTTGAAAAAATTATAATATAAATATATACCTAATTTTCTATAAGAATATACAACATATAGATTATAGAACTTTTAATATAATGCTTATTCTAAATTTTATTCGGATATACTAAGTTTGAATCATGTTTTTTGTCATATATATTTGGGTCATTCAGGTTTGGGACAATTTATGATCACTATTATTTCATGTTATTCGAGTTTGGCTAATTTTTAATTACTATTATTTCGGGTCATTTCGGGTTCGGGTCGGTTTCGGGTTATAAATTTTTCGGGTCATTTCAGGTTCGGGTCATTTCGGGTTTTACCCAATCGGGTTTCGGGTTTATTATATTTAAATATTTTCGGGTTTTGATCGGGTTTCGGGTTCGGATAAAACGGACGGGTTTTCGGGTTGGGTCAAATTTTGACAGCTCTACTTGTAGTGATGAGCTTGTTCCAATGCTCTCCCAACTCCGTAGTTTCTAAGTGTTGTAAAAATTATTAGTACTAGTGTTTGAAACCTCTACTGGTGGGAGGATCCAGGAGTTTAAAGCAGTGATAGGAAAATACCTTTCTCAGAAAAGGCCATACGCATTCTAAGATCTTTCTAGTTTGGAGCCACCTTTCACAGAAAAGGCCATGCACATTCTCGTTCCGTAGTGGATCTTTCTTGTCCGGGTATAACATCAGTGAGGTGGGCAAGACGGTCGTGTACTTTTGCAAGTACTTTGTTCTTGTGTGACTTCTTTTTCACTGTGTCTGTGACACAAGATCCGCGCTTGAGATTTGTGCATATTTTTCTTTTTTGTCAAATTTATGATGGCTTTTTGTTATCTAGTTATTCTCATATTTTGAGGAATACTGCCCAGAGTTGTGGGCTATCTTTATTGCATTGCGCATGTGTTCTCTTTTCTATTGGAAAAGAGAGGATTTTAATATGAGAATAAGTCCGACCCAAGATAACAGCTTGGTACAGGGCACCCGCTCAAATGCTGCAATGCCTATGGAATGTAGTAGTGATGTATGCTCACACGTGAATATGGGGAGTACAATATAAAAGCTTTGTAATATTTAGTATATTTTCTGTATGTTTTTGTTCTTTACCGTATCCTTTTTTTTTTTTTGAGTAAACGTGGAAGTTCCATAATTTTAAGGTTAATTAGTTACAAAATATGGGTTATAGTCTTTGCCAAGCACACACCCTTGCAGTGCGCCCGGGCACAATACGCTTCAATTTTTTTTTTACTTTGTTAATTTTAAATTATTGTACTTTTTAAATACAAGTCTAAAATAAAAAATAATTATACTACTATTTATCTAAATTCAAACTAGTCAAAACAAGATTAGTTATGGATATGTTTTGAGAAGTTTATTTTTTTTATTATTTATATGTATAATTCTACACATATTAACGAGATTTATGATTCATTATATACAATTTCAAATACATCATATAACAATATTAATACATCACAAAACAATAATGATCCATTATCTATCTAAAATTGGAATTTTAAGAAAATATATAATTACAATATAATGCTTAACATATACATCGTACAAATAATAATAATACATATAAAAAATAAAAATAAAAATACATCACATAACAATAATGGCTTTTTTTATTTATTCCATAGTTTGTTATCTAATTCACCACTTATTAGTTAATGAATCATAATATCATTTTTAATGAATCATAAATCCGAAATTAACGAAACATATCATCATTTTGGTGTATCATCCTAAACATATACAGATAAAAAAAATATTTTTTATGTGTTCCATAGTTTGTTATATAATTCACCATTTATTAGTTAATGAATCATATTATCATTTTTAATGAGTCATAGATTCCAAATTAACAAAACATATCATCAATTTGGTCTATCATCATAAACATATAAAGATTAAAAAAAGTTTGTAAACATATCATCAATTTGGTGTATCATCGTAAACATATAAAGATTAAAAAAAAGTTTGTTATCTAATTCACCAATTATTAGTTAATGAATCATAATATCATTTTTAATGAATCACAATATTAAAAAATGAATCATATCATTAAAGTAGTGTATCATTATAAACATAAAAAAGAAAAATGATTTTTTATCGGTTCCAAAGGTTGTTATAAAATTCACCACTTATTAGTTAATGAATCGTAATATCAATTTTAGCGAATCAAAATATTAATTATTGAAGCATATCATCACGTATCATCATAAACATATAAAAAAAATTAAAGTTGTCAAAACATATTACTCACATTAATATGACCCATAAACAATCAAGTCAGCGATTGATTGGACTGACATATCAACAGAGTGCACCATATTGTGCACGGGCGACTAGCACGGTCGAATCTGCGCTCCGGGATAGAATGTTCATCTCACTAACACCAACCACCTGAACTATTAAAACATTTTCTAACTAAAGAAGTTGAAAATTAATAAATTTCAGAGAACACCATGAAAACTTAACCAAATCAAACTGATGACATAACTAAGCTAACATAGGGAAAACATTAGTGAAAATTGAGATTGATTGCTGGATCTTGGTGCATATCTTCATTGCTTTCTAATGATTGATCCAAATGTGGATCTTGGAAAAGCTTTCAAGTTAGGCCTTTTGCATTCCAATCACCACATCTTGAATCTTAATATCGGTGTCCTTCATATTTGCTCAAAACTTCTTATTAACGACCACTCTAGAATCTCTTAAAGAATTCAGTAAAACTTCACTCACCACTTTTGGATTACCCAACTTCCTATAACAAAATGAAATCAAGAACATTCATCGTGAGCAGGGTAATGTATTGTGTCCATAATGATGAACGGATTATGCTTCTTAGCTCTTTGATAAGTAGTAAGAAAGACAATATTAGACTCAATACTACCAAGATGGAAAGATTGGATCATTGTGGGCACGATTCTTAGCATTATAAACATGCAACTCACAAAAGATTGGCAATAAGAGCAAACTACTCATTGGACCGTCTGTAGGACTTAGCAATCAACCCATCCTTGATAGCACCTTCTCGGTAAGAGGAAAGAGCTTCCAAATTGATAATATTATCCTAATGATCCTTAACATATTCCATCAACGGAACAAAGCATGCATATCCATATTGAGAGCTCCATAAACCTAGCATAATCCGGAGCCCCCAATTCTTTTTGTGATGTTAGCTGATAAATGGTCAATCTGATGGAGAAATTTCCAACATAAAAGCATCACCCTAGGGAGAGAGAGAGCCTATTATCTAAGTGTTTAGAGAACTTCAAATAAATTGGGAGAACCTAGATGATGATTTTACCTGTGTTTGATCATGGAGGATGAAGTAGCCTCATTTGACAGAGTAATCCCCAGAAGTGTTATAGAACCAGCTCTAGGAATCAGTTTGAGTGATATTAGTGGAAATGTTGCCGATGATCTGTAGGTCTATAGGGAAGAAGTAGTTGGCAGTGACATCAGTGTTCCACTCCCTTGATAGAAGAAGAAGCTGAATGACTTTTGTAATTAGGGGATTCGTGGGATTATGAGTAATAGGTTTAAAAGACTAGGGTCTAGGTATCCATGGAATGTCCCAAATTTCAATGTCCATACAATTTCATATGGTCCTGATGGCACCAAGTTGCAGACTTGCCAGAAGAGATTTCCAAATAGGACTATCTTGGCGACTTGGGACAACTTGGAGAATACTGATATTGGGAAAGTACAAAGTCAGAAGTTATTTATCAACTAGAGACTCCGGGTTTTTGAGGATGACCCAGATTTTTTTTAGCGAGCATGAATTTGTTAAACCCCAACCCTTCTTGAGAAGGTTGACAACACATTGAATTCGATTTCTTCCAATGCATAACCTTTTTATTTCCTGAAATACCCCTAACTTAAAAATGGTGATTAAATTATTATAATATGAGATTTAGAGGCCTAATGATGCCTAAATAATATTGGTGAAGAAAGTAAAACCAAAGGAAGAAGAAAACGCGTAAAAGGCATAAAACATAAAAGCGTGCATTATGCAACCATAGGAGGTATATGACCTTGACTAGGATCCTAGAGGGATTCCTAAGGCTTAATTATGCCTAAATAACATGTGGGAACAATTTCCGAAGAAAACGGATCCATATAGTGGGTTAAAAACGCAAACGAAGCTTTAAAGCTCTTTTTCGGGGAAAACCCGGAAATGTGACTTTAAGTGGTCAAATGGACTCGTATAAATTATAGTAGATCAAATAACTATAGTTAAACCTTAATGAATGATTGAGAACCATTAAAATCAAGCAAACGAGAAAAATCCGAAAAACGGGCATGGTTGATGAATAGTGCCAAAACCGGGAATTTAACGAGCGTTCTTGCGAAAAGACAAAAATACCCCCAGCTTAAATACATAGGGGTCCGGTTTTTAATGGGTGACTCACCACCCCTCTATCACTTAACTAGTTCTCTATTAGTAGAAGAGACAAAAGTTAAAAAGGAAAAAAAGTACAAAAGCTACTTTTTCCCCTCTCTCCTCACTTTCCTCCTCTCTCTCCTACCTCACTTCTTCCCCCAGCCGGTTTCCTCCTCCCCTTTTTTCTTGGGCGATTTTGAAGCCCCCTCCAATGGCTTCCCACACTTCCAAGCTTGCCCAAGCCAACTCAATGCTCCAAATACAAAACAAAATACATATTTGTGTTGGCCTCATCAAGAGCTTTCTTTCCCTCTTTTCAAAATCTCAAAAGCTTGAAATCCACCACCATGGGTATAGCTCCATTTGAAGAGAAAACTAGAGTTTCTTGAGATGGAACATCTCCTTTTTGGTTTAAGGTAAGAAAATTCAAGAAAACTCATCTTTTCTCCATTCCTTGGCTTGGCCGATTTTGACCCTCAAGTGCCTTGTTTTCCTTCTTTGTATGAGCCTTGGTTCAAGCTGCAAAAGATTAGTGGAAGCTCTCCTTTGATTCATGACCAAAAGCTCATTTTAGGGTTTCAAAGGTAAATTCCTAATTCTTGTGCTTTAAGCACCTCTTTGTATTCTATATTAAATAATAAGCCTAAGAGTGTTGCTTAGTGATTAATTCCCCATTTGAATGTTGGTCTAGAGTGTTTGGCAATGGTCTTGCCCCATGACCGAAAATCAAGAAAAAAGAGAAGAGGAGACGAGAAGGAAAAACACTTGGAAGCTTAAGGTAAATAACTTACCTTAAATGACTATCCTAATTGCTTTTAGAATTTTGGGATGGGAGATTAAAAGAATAAATCAAAATGGTGCTGGAAATTGTGTTTGGTTGATATGAGAAAGGAATTGTGACCAGGCTTGATGTAATGTGCAACGTGTATGATTTAAGGGCCTTGGAGCCAAGTGAGTTATGATTATTGCATTATAAGGTGATTGATGATATGTGGATGAATTATGTGCTGGTAGAATCCATTATGGATATGGTTAGTTGGACTTGATAGGAAATGAAAAATGATGCATTTGGGCATGCTAGAATAGTAAAGGAACTATGGCAAAATTTGTGTAGAAACTTAAGGAGTTTTAGGTGATGATATAAGTATGAAGAACCTAAGGTTAACTAGGAGTTGATATGGATTAATTTGGGTTAATTAATCACCTTGATGTGATAGTTGGAGGATGGAAAAGAGTTGTGCAAAATCTATAGTAAATAAGATGTATGAATGCTTTGGACTTGCTAGGAATGGACTAGTGTGTATAATGAGGAAATTGAAGAGTATAATGTGTAGAGTAAGTGAAATGAGTTATAAAGGGGTTTGTATGACCAAGAGGTGTAAGTATAGTGGAACATACATAATTGTAAGTGAAACAGTTGAACTAGTGCAGATTATGAGCAATTGTACAAGTTAGAAACTTGGAAACTAAGTGCAGTGCAGGAAAAGAAAATAGAAATTTGTGAAATTGATCAATAATTGAGTGGTGAGTTTGATCAATGATTTAGGAATGTTTAATGTGTGTTTATGGTGTTAGAACATGTTTGGAAACATGTGGAAAGGTTAGAAAAGAAATGGGTAAGAAATGAGGTGGGAATAGAGATTGAAACTGTCAAGTTTGATAGATTTTTATCCGGGTCCGGGACCTAGTCCTTGAATAAGGTCCCGGACCACAATGTAAAAAGGACCGAGAGTTGGTAAAATTGCATGGTCCTGGACTTTGGTCCAGCATGAAGTCCCATACCACCTTGAATTTTAAACCGTAAGTAAGACCAGTAGTTGGTCCGGGACTTGAGGTAAGTACAAGGTCCCGGACCAGTGTAAAAACGCACCCAAGAGTTATGCTCTATATAGGTCTCGGACTTAAGGGCATGACTTAGTCCCGGACCACACTCAAATTTGACACGTGAGTGTTTAAATGCATCCAAATGAATGTGGATTGTTTGGTAAGGGTATTAGGAGATGTTTAGGACTTGTTTGGTGACATGTAAAGGTCATTAGAGGTATAAACAAGTATGAGATTGAATGTAAAAGTGAGAACTTAAGTCCATTAGAGTGAAGTTAAGATTAACGGGACAACAAGGTTAATTATGGATGCAATAGTCGTTTAAATTCCGTATTGCCTTAACGTTAATAGAAACACTTGGAATGTGATCACTGATGCGAGAATTACCTAAGGAGCGTGAGACGACACACGAGAGTAATTCCTTGGTGAACAGTATGGTTTTCTTGCAATCTATGTCCTGCCGAGTTGCGCTCGGCTTGTGTGCTGCTTGTTTATGTGTGCCGACCTAACAAGATAAAAGCATGAAAATGTTTATTGTATTTGATATATATATATATATATCTTGATGTCTGCTGAATATGTTAACCATCCTTGCTTGCGTATGTGATCTAACTGAATATCGTAGATTAACACACAATAAAATAATGTATGGTTAGCAACTCGTTGAAAGAGTCGATACACGAAGTAAATAAAACGTGGAGAAACACGTAAGACATCTCAACTAGAGAATAACCGTAGTTCAACGTTATGAACTCATGAGAAAAGTAAAAGGAGATATACGGGATTAGTAAACTCCCTTTTAATGGTTCGTCGAGAACAACGATAATTCAATCTTACGAACTCACTAGAATGTGAGAGAGATGTATGAGACTATTGAACTCTCTCTTGATGATAGTTGACCTCCTATATGAGGATTCAACCAGGTATGAGAAAATGACCCGAACATATAAGTATTCGAAATGTTGGGGCAACCCTTAAATATGAGAATATAAGAAAATTCCCTAAGTTATTATATGACATCGAGAGTGATGCTTCTAGACTAATATACATGATTATGTTATGGCTCCAATTTAAGGAGCAATTGGGAATGTGAGAAGTCCGATAGAGATTCGGACGTGTGTGAAAGAAAGAGGTGCTGAGAGAGTAGTTCTGGTTGCTAGTTGAACCTTCCCACTATGCTAGACCCAGTGTAGGGTCGAAACCGGGGAAGTAAGACTAGAACCCGAAAGCCCGGTGGTGAGAATTGTGAATGTCTCTACCTGGAGGTTTGAGAGACTTAAACCTAGTCATCCATCTTGAGTGATGAGTGGATAAGTATGAGAAAAGCCCGGTGGTGAGAATTGTGAATGTCTCTGCCTGGAGGTCAATGGTGTTGACTTAAGAATTATTCAAGAGAAGAATAATTGAGGAAATAAGACCGAGACCTGTAGTGCCTATAGAACTAAGAGAACAAGTAAAGTTATCTGAAGAGAATGGATAAGATATTGAATAATAAGAATGAGGCGTTAGTGAGGTAGAAACCCTCAAGGCCTAAAGAGTAAGATAGTGTAAACTAACAAATTAATGTGTTAGTCTTATGATTGTAATCCATTGCTGAATACTTATGAATGCGAGCATGTTGTGTGTTTATAGCATTTCATGTTATGATTTAAATAAAATCAATCGCATGCTTAGACGAGAACTAGTTGAGTGTGACCCGGTAGTAGCGGGTTGCACGACGACCATACCAGCAAAGGTGCTGAGGCCTTTTGGGGCCATCCATTCTATTTCAGGTGCAATGGAGATAATTACCGTTTAAAAGTAGGACGGGGTTGCTGCTGCAGCATGGGTAGCTTATTTTAATTTGTTTATGTATTTGTACAAAGAGTAAGACCGAAAGTGTTATCGACAATAGAATGTAAAGACTCGAAATGGTTTGATTTGTAATTGACTCGGTTTAGTAATAGAATAAGAATTGTAATTGGTTAAGTACTCAGAAATTCCGGTCCATCAGACCGTTACTGTATTGAGTTAAGCCTTGTTAGTCACGTGGGTGGCTAACGGCATTGTTTCACCCACCATTGTAATTGGATTTTCTGATCCGAATGTAATGATGAGTAAGGTGATTTGTTGTTAATGACGAGATTAGCGGTAGGGCTGTTACATTTCCGATCTACCCACCCTCCAAAAATGAGAAAAGAGAGAGTTAATTTTACTAATAATGGTAACTGGAAGTTGAAATAAGGCCATAGTGTAGGTGGGCACTAACTGAAGAACACTTGAAATGAGGGTTGATCAAGTAGCCTGAGACATAGGTTTGGTCCAGCTAGGATTTTTTTTCTCAACCCTTCTGGCAGGTAAATAAAGGTTTCATTTCTAGTTCGAAGCACCTTGATTGGAAGACCCACATATTTCTTAAACCCATCAACCTCTTGAATACGAAGGGTATTGGCAATACCAGCCTTATCCAATGGATACACTTTACTGCTAAACACAACATCAGACTTCTGGTGATTAATCGCATGACTGAGGTAGATAAACACTTAGTTATAACAATTGTAAGGCAACTAGCATTAGGGGTAGTAAATATGCCATAAAACAATTATATCATCATTGAAGGATAAATTAGAGAAAGAAGGGATATCTTCAACGAGAGAAATACCGATTAACTCTTTGGAATTCATGCAGCTATTCAAAACCTTAGACAAATTCTCTTGGGCAATGATAAACAAGAAGGGGGAGATAGGATCTCCTTGGCGAATTCCACTTTTCCGAGTGAGGTGTTTTCTTGGGGAAGAGTTGATAATTATTGCTCCTTTAACCAAAGTAATACAATTCATAATTGGTTGTAACACCCTAATTCTTAAATGCTTAATTAATCTATTAAATTACCAAACTTTGCAGCGGAATTACAAATCTTTTAGGTGTTACCGCCACATTCCTCTTAAAGGAATGTTAAGGCTAAACCACTTATTTAAAATCAACTTTAAAATTTCAAACATTTGAGCATGAATTATCGAAACATGTTTTTTAAAACCTTATACACATTTATAAATCTAGGCTACACATTTAGCCAACAGATATAAAGGGCTCGTTTTCATCGCAACACCATAAAAATCAATGGCATAAATTGTCTACCAGATATAAAATGGTCCATCTTCCTCTTAAGATCACAAGGATCAACGACTCAAGTAGCCACTAGATACAAAGGATCCGTCTCCCTATTAGTTTTGTAAAGGTCAGTGGCTCACATATCCCATAGGATATAAAAGGTCTGTCTCCCTCTCAAAATCACAAATCAACAGCACAATCAATCACCAGATATAGAGGGTCTGTTTTCTCTTCCATTATTCACCAATGATTAATTATTCAACAAAGAATCATTCATCAATAAGTTCACTTGGACCTTAAGTGTTTATCATAAAAAAAGTGTCAAATATTTGATGCATTTATAACTGTTCTCTTATTAAGGTCCTTCAGGCCACTAGTAAAACACAAAGAGGTTATTTTTACTAAATGTCATTTAAAATATTCTTTTTTTATCACCCGAGTTCATCTTTTATTAGCCATCAAGACTATAGTTCATTTCCATTTCACTTCTTATTGATAAGGTTATCAACCACAACACGTTAGAGTCCATGTTCATTTCCAAAATCTATCAGCACTATGTCATAAGCTAGATAAAGGTTCACAATCACAGATCATCATTAAGATTTATTTTCATTTCCATAATCTCATAAACAATTAATCATGAAATTACATCTATATCCAGTTTAGTAACCAAAGGTCACATGACCATACTTGTCCACAACCAAGATTCAATATCTGAAGACCATAATCAAACATCATATAAGACCATTCATCAAGATCATAGATGTCATCATTCATTCATATCCAAGTTCATACATCATAGACTATAGAGATCATTAATGTAATCATCACAACTCTCATACTAGGAGAAATAGGATTTCTAGTCATCCTTACACAAGCAAATCCACATAGATCATTAAGGACTTACAATTCCCTTTACCATTCCTTTAATCACCAAATTAAGACTCAAATATCACCCACACAGTCTCTTGACTTTCAAGAGGTGATCAAATATCTTAAAAATCAATTAGTATGATAAACCAATAGATTTACACATCCCCTTAGGGCACAAATTCTTTGATAAACTGAGGTTTACCTTTTTCAAGGCATAACCTCTTGCCTTTCTCCATAGTCCATACCTTTTATTTGTCCTTTGGAATTTCTTTCTTACCTATTTGTGAAGTAGCGAGATTGTAGGTTATGTAACTGTGTGATTCATAAGATGTTTGTAACACACTCGTTATTACTTTTATTTTCTTTCAAATTTCCTTTCATTGAGCTTAATGAAACAGATTCGAACACAGAAGGCATCATATGTCTTCTTTGACAAATGTGTCCAAGTAATTTTGAGAAAAATGATCCACCATAGTAAGAAAATAGTTCAAGTCAACATATATAGGACCCTTAAAAGGTTTCCATACATCAACATGCACCTGATCAAAGATATTTTCTGTTTTTATTGATGATTTAGGAAATGATTTTCTGAAAGATTGAGCTTTGTGACAAATGTCACAAAAGGTGCATTCCTTAATTTGATCTCTTTGGAATAAGTCAAGGAATTCAAGTTTATGTTATGGAACATGTCCAAGCATATTATGCTAGAGTAAAACCTGAGATCTATCACAAAATAACAGTTACATTTCATTCACATATCTAAAAGTTTTTTCCCTAAAACAAGTTCATCAAAATAATAATAATCAAGAATGTAAAGCCCATTAACAACATTTCCTATCGTCATGAACTTCTTAGTCTCAAGGTTCTGCATACAACAAAGATGTTCATAGAAAATGATAGGTTGATTAGTTAATCTAAGGTACTTCTTTACAAACAAGAGATTGAACTTGAAACGCCTAATAAGAAGGACATCTTCTATAATGAATCCTAATTTAACTTTCCTGTGTTTCTCTACTTTTTGTATATGACCATCTGACATGAATATCTCATGTATTTCTAAAATACCCCAAACCGTTATATGTTGTTTAAATATTAAATTATGGTATAACAAGGCTAAAAAGTGCCTTAGAAACATTAGTGAACAATTTAAACCATAGAAAACACCATAAAATACCATAAAGACAATAAGAGCAAAAATGTGCTCTAAGCTTGGGATAACCTTGGTTAAGACTCTAACAGCTTACCAAGACCTTATTTACATGTTAATGAACATGTTAAATCAATTACCAAAGAAATCCAAGCTTGAAAACAAGTTAAATCACAAAATGTGCTTTAAGGAGTCTTAAAGCACATTTTTGAAAAATTGTCTTAGAAATGGGTTTTGAGTGGCTAAATGTCCATCATAACCCTTTAATCAACATGTGTACTACTTAATATCACATTAGGAAGTCTAAATCAATGGGAAATAAAAAATTTCACAATTATGTGCACTAATTTGTGAATAGTGACCAAATAGTGCTAGTTTAAGACATTAGTCAATATAAGTCAATTGGTTGGTCAAAAAAGACCAAAAAACAGCCTAAACACTAAAGGGGTCCGGTCTTTAAGTGAGACTCACCACACTAAGCAAGTTAAATAAAGAGGGAAGATTGATAAAGCAAAAACATTATTTACTTTAAGCTTTAAATATCTTACAAAGCTTACCTCTCTCTTCATTCTCTTCTTCTTTCTCATTTCCCACCGTCTTCATCCTCTCCTCCCTTCCCATTTTGGTTTTACTACAGCACACACACCATCTCCATCTTCCATTGCTTATATCTCCTAGCTCCATGTACCAAAATTAATTCCAAGACCACCATTCTCTTAGTTTAGTCAAGCTCTACAATCTTGTCTTTTCAAATCTCCAAAACCTCCATTTCGGTGACAAGAGGAATCACCAAGGAAGGAGCTTGAACTCATATTTTTACATCTCATTGTTCTTCTTTGCTTCAAGGTAAGGAAAATCAAAGAAAAACTTCATTTCCTCTTGTTTTTATATGTGACCGAAAATCACCTCTTCATGGTGTTTTCTTTTGCTCATTCATAGCTTCATTCCAATCTTCAAAGGGCTAGGTGGAGTCCTCTCTTGCTACTTAATCCAATTCCCATTCAATTCTAAGGTAAAACATTCATTTATGTGCTTTAAGACATTAAATAACCTAAGGTTTATTAATGAGTATAACCATGAAGCTTAATTCTCATTATCTTTACTTGTGTATGGATAGAAGGTTGACAAGTAATTAAGTTCCTTGCTAATCTTCAATCCAAGGAAACAAGAAAGAAGTTTGGAAGGAAAAGAGGTAAACAACCTAACCTAATGTGTTTTAAGAAAATTGAGCTTTAAAATGCTTACTAAACTATCTAAGGAGCCAATGGTAAATGAGTTAGAAAATTATCCTCAAAGAGGTTATTAAGGACATATGAAATGATGTGTGTGTTTGCAGGTCAAAGGCGTATATTATGTGGGAAATTCAGTGTTTAAGGTTTATGCAATTTAAGGGCCTAAGTGCCAAGCAATTTAAATTATGCACTATATTGTGATGTAGTGTAGTTTAGGGCTTAGTTGTGTGTAAAGAACATTTTTGTCTGGATAAATGTTCTTGAGTGTTTAAAGGTGAGAAAAAAACCTTGTGTTTTGGGTGTAAGGAAATACTAACAAAGCTGTGTCAAAATTTGAGTAGAAAACAAGAAGTTTAGGTTTTTAAATGGTGTTTAGTGACCTAGGTTGTACTAGGAATTGTAAAGGCTTAAACTTGTGAAAGAAAAGGGAAATAAGTTGTTCTAGGTGTTAAAAATGCATAGGTATTGTCTTGGAGAATTTAGTGTTCTTTTGGTGATAGTGATACATCAAGGTCATGGAGGAAAAGTAGTTAAGTTTAGAGAAATTTGGTGAACAACAGAAGAAATTATGTTTGTGAAAGTCTAAGTGTGAATTGGAGGAAAATAAAAAGAGTTTGTATAATGGAGGTGCTAGGCAGAAATAGTGCTTAAGGAGTAGTGGTAGTGTAAATAAGGTAACAATTTGGTTAGTTGGTGTTGTAAGCATAAAACTACCACTTAGAAAACTTAAGGAAAAAAATATCACAAGTGTTGGTAAATTTTGTAAGAAATTGAGAAACCAGTTGGATAAGGAATTAGACAAGTTTGAGGTGTTATTTTAGCATTAGAATATACCTAAGATCATATGGGAAGTTTGGGATCTGTTGCAGTGGTCTGGGACCTAGGTCCAGGGTAATGTCCTGGACCATGCATAAATAAAGGTCGAGAGTACTTTCACTACCTTGGTCCGGGACTTAGGTCTAGTACTAAGACCCGGACCACCTCTTATTTAGCCCCGAGAGTAGTCTGCCTATATTGGTCCAGGACTTAAGTTCCGTATGAAGTCCCGGACCACTACATAAAAACCACCCGAGAGTAATGCCATGAATAGGTCCGGGACCTTAGATAAGGACCAAGTCCCAGACCACTTAAAAAACTTAGTTTAAGGTTAGTAAATGATGTCTAATGATGGTGATTAGTTAGTAATGATGTTATAAGGTTGTTTAAGACATGTTAGGTGTGTTATAATGACAATTAAAAGGATGAAAAGTTATAACCAAGTGTGAGAATAAAATAAGTAAGAAAAGTGAAGTTGTAAGTTAACCGAAGTCAAGTACGGTAATTAACCGACATTACTAAATGTGTATAGGAGTTGCCTACGGTGGAAACCAATCGAAGCAGGGACCAAGGTATGGTTTTCTTGCAGTCTGTTGCCTACCGGTTTACACCGGCTTGTGTGTTATTTGTTTTTCTGTGTGTTTACGACCTTGTAAGATTTAAGTCATGAAATGAGTTTACAGTTGATATTATTATTGTTACGTGAGAAAACCGGTATCGTTAACCTCGGATACGTGCTAACCCGTTAGTTAACTAAACTAGGATACGTAAGAGAGCGGTACCCGGTTATAACGTTTCCACATAAGGAACGTACTAATCACGGCTATGTATGAACTAGTTGTGGTTTGTGTTGTTAAGCTATGTCTCATTTCCCTTGTGTGTCTAACTAGACCTAAACACCTACTTGTGAATTAATTTACTAAGTTTCAATAATGGGACTTCTAACAAGTGCTAACCGGGGAGTGAGGAGTCCGGTCGTTCCGGCCACGCGTGTGAGTATGGGGGTCGATATCATGTCAGGTTCAATTCTCTCTGTATGTTATGGTTGTATCCTTTTTGGTTTCCAACCTCCCTTTAGCTTATCCAAGGCTATTTTACTGACTCACGTCGGGCCATAGGGGCATACTATGTTCGGTGTGCTTGGATTACTATATCCGACACACCTTGGGGTTAAGTCATCCGTTCATCTAACAGGACGGTGACGAGTTATGTAACGAGCTTAGCATGAGTTTGGCAGCATTCTCTTGGCTCTCCAAGTGAACTAACAATGTTTGGTTCGGTTCCTAAAGAGAACCGTTCCCTTTATGTTATGTGTTAATGTTGTGATGCGATTCTTGTTGCTATATTATGTAAATTGTATGTTAAAAGTCAATGCCATGTTATCATGACAATTGGTTGCGTGTATCCCGGTAGCCGACAGGCTGCACGTTAGCCATACCAGCCATGAGTTGCTGAGCCCCTCTGGGGCACCATATTTTTCTATGTTGCAGGATGAGGATCGAGGAGGCGGAGTGGCTCTAGATCCTAGGCTTTATGAAATACTTTTGATGTTTTTGGACGTTTAGACCCGGGATGCGCCTGTGCTCCCGTGGTGGTATATTATGGGTTGACAGTTATACAATTATGGATGTAAATATTAATACTTGGCAATGTTGTTGTATTTATGGTTTAGTACTTATGCTCGGGAGTCTGTGCATCAGACCGATACATTTTGTATGTATTCTGCCTTGTTAGCCACATGGGTGGCTAACGGCGTGTAACACCAACTCGTTTAGTTAATGTTAAGTTTTAAATATTTCTGCTGCAATTTGATTGTTGTTTAAGTTACCGTAGGTTTGTTACAAAAAGTGGTATCAGAGCGAAGTATCGCTCTGATGACCAGAATACCGAGCTTAGGAATATACCGAGTTAGGAAATTAATCTTAGTTACCTCAGTGGGCAGTTAGAGAAAGGTTAACCGCTAACAAAGTGTGGATTCACCTTATGTCGGAAGGGCGTTACAACCATTGGAACCGATAAGTTTGTAAGCACAGTGCTAATGAATGTTCGTGTAAATTCAGATGTCAGGTAGACCACGTGGACGAGGCCGCGGGCGCGGTATTGGTGATACGGGTGACCAGGGCGAGGACACTACGACACGAGTTATGGCTGACGCAGTAGCAGCCGCCGTAGCCCATATGGTTCCTCAGTTAGTGGCTGCGATGTATCAGCAGCAGCAGCAAGGCGGTTCGGACCAACAAGGCCTACAACCACAACTACAGCCGTGCGAGACCAACTGGGTCAGGGCGTTGGCGGATCTGAGACCCCGTCCTTTCATGGGGTGACCGACCCTGGTAAGCTGGAGGCGTACATCTCCGAGCTGGAGACCGCCTACGAGACCTTGAATGTACCTGCTGGAGTCATGGTCCGTCTTGCCGCTTACTATCTGAAGGGTTCGGCACAAAGTTGGTGGAAGCTGGTACGGGAGGGCAGAGTTGCTGACCCTACCTTTGAGTGGAGGGAGTACATGGCTTTGCTGCGAGCCAAGTACTACCCGATACATGTGCAAGAGGCTAAGCGCTTTGAGCTGGACAGTTTGAGACAAGGGGATAAGATGTCGGTAGACGAGTACTACACCGCCTTCATCGGCCTTATCCACCTGCTACCAGATCTGGGTCACTCAGACCGGATACTGGTAAACCGTTTCTACAACGGACTCAACTACCGCCTACGCTACGAAATGGGGCCAACCGGATATACTACCTTACAGGTAATGGAACTACAGTGTGATGTGAATAAGTACGTATAATGTGTGAATGTGATTATGAGTTTGGTTTGCGGGGCATAGCTAACACCCTAAACAATAGGAGTGCTATCATGCCACTGCTATAGTAGAGATCACCGTCCGTTTGAGGGACGAGGAGAATGCGCATAAGCGCAAAGCTTCGAGCGAGGGTCAGGTCACACAAGGGTACGGGGGAGGAAAGAAGAAGAAACCTTATCCCCAGTCCCAGAAGGGCCAGCAACAGGGTGGCAAAGGCCAAGCCCAGACCACCACTGCTGAGGAGCCACTGCAGCTCATGTATGCCTATGCGGCAAAGCCCCTACGCTCTCACCCGCCCAAGGGTAACTACTAATTCTATGTACCAAAGTTCAGATGTGTGTTGTTATGTTATGAAGTGTGTATTGATGGTGTAATGTTATAGCAGCTAGCACGGGCTCTGGGTCCGATCGCCACTACTACTACAAGTGGTGCAACGGAGACCACCCCGACAAGGACTACAAGAGAAATGATGTGCAGTGTCGCTACTGCAAGAAGATGGGGCACCGCGACTATGAGTGCTACCAGAACCCCAACGGCAGAAACTACAAGCCCAAGGGGCAATGGAAGGGTAAGGCAGCCGTGACCACCGAAGGCCCGAAAGCGACTAACCAGCTATCCTCAAATAAGGAGAACACGAACTCCCAGAAGGGGAAGGGTTCGGGATCCGGCAAGGCCGCCCTGAAGGTGGTAGACTGGTCAGAGGCTGCAGGACCCTCTTCTAGACCAGGTACTACCTTAACCTTTGAGTGAGATAATTGAATGCTTACCACATTTCATGCATGAGTGTTAGCAAGTCTAAATGAACATCCATATGAGTGAAAAGCTAAAGTATAATGTATAATTTACCTAAGTTAGTTAATTGTAAACCTTAGGAACCTTCAATATTTGCTATCCAATCCCACCCACACCAAACCCGAAGAAACCACCATCAGCATCACCGAATTCCTGATGGAACAATGTCAGGTTATCCAGCGAGGTATGATATTATTAAATGGATACCTGACACCCGAAGCACAAATCCACATCATCCAACGATGCGACGAACTGGGAGCAGCACCTGGAGGTTTCTACACACCCGAGTACCCGAGTGGATCAAAGATGAAATTGAAGATGATGTGCATGGGTAAGGACTGGAACCCTTACACCAAGATATATCAGGACGAATGAGCGGAAGACGGAACAATAGTACCAAGGATACCTGAGGAGTTCCTTGTGGTCGTTAACCACGCCGTGGGAATTGCTCAGCAAGTTGAATCAGATCCGATTCCGAGTGTTAAAACAGATTTGTGTATTGTGAACTTCTACCAGAAAGGTGGACGGTTAGGTCTACACCAAGATAAGGATGAAACACCCGAGTCTCTGAGTAAGGGAGTACCCGTGGTGTCTTGGTCCATTGGTGATACCACAGTGTTTGTGTATGGCGAGCAGAAGCATGCTGATCTTGCAAAGAAGTTAGTGTTGAAGTCAGGAGATGTGTTAATCATGGGTGGGCAGTTAAGGATGTTATATCACGGTATCAAGAAGATCAAACTGAATACCGCACCTTCGACAGTAATCAATGCCACACGAATGAAACCGGGACGTTTAAATTTGACATTTCGGTAGTTTGAAGCCTTGTGTAACCATGTAATGGATGAAGCCAGTTGTATGTTAAGGATGTTACGTATATGTTAGTTGTGTTGACAGTGTAAACCAACCTATGGTGTAAAGAGTATGTTAATGAATAAAGAGACGTTGTTTTGGAGAATGTCAACCGTGTTGTTACTGTGTACTTATGAGTTTGTGAACTGAATTAGGCTGTGCACTCGGAAAGGGAGGTATGCTGGGAGTGTGTAATGAGGATGAAGCCGGTAAAAGAGGCACTATCCTCATCGGTACCTTTCCAGTCAATGGCATGGATGCATCGATCTTATTCGACTCTGGAGCCTCACATACATTTGTTTCTCTCTCATTTGCGAAGAGGCTGGGGCTAGACGGTGAAGAGATGCCTGACTTTCTAGTCACTCTCCCATCGAGAGAACAGATCAAGTGTACCCGCTATCACCGAGGTGCTATTATACAAATCAGGGATGAAGAGTTTCCGATCGACATGATAGAGTTCGACGAACTTGGATTTGATGTTATTGTGGGGATGAACTGGTTGGAGCGGTACAAGGGTCGAATCCTATGTGTCGAGCATCGACTGCTTCTTCGGAGTCCGACTGGGGTTACCATCTCATACCGCCAGAGGCCCAGGGAGCCTTCGACTCAGATTGTCTCCGCTATGTCTATGTACCGTGAGTTGCGAAGGGGGAGTGATGTATACCTCTGCTATGTCCAGGACATAGAGAGAGATCCAGAGTTTAGCCCAGATGTGCCGGTAGTGTCGGAGTTTCTTGATGTCTTTCCTAAGGAACTATCGGGCATGCCGCCAGCACGAGAAGTGGAGTTTGAAATTGAATTGGTGCCGGGACCCGGACCAATAGCGAAGGCGCCGTACCGTATGGCTCCAGTTGAGATGACTGAGCTCAAGGAGTAGCTGAGAGACCTACTCGACAAGGGATTTATTCGCCCGAGCGTTTCACCATGGGGAGCACCGGTCCTCTTCGTGAAGAAGAAGGACGGTAGTCTCCGCCTCTGCATCGACTACAGAGAGCTGAATGCAGTTACGGTGAAGAACCGTTATCCTTTACCACACATTGACGACTTATTTGACCAGTTGAAAGGAGCATCAGTATTCTCCAAGATTGACTTACGATTCGGTTACCACCAGATTACTATTCGAGAGGGTGGCATTGAGAAGACCGCATTCCAAACCAGATACGATCATTACGAGTTCACGGTCATGCCGTTTGGGTTATCCAATGCACCAGCCAAGTTTATGGATTTAATGAACCGCTTGTTCCGAGATCAGTTGGACAAGTCGGTAGTAGTCTTCATCGATGATATTCTTATGTATTCGAAATCGAAGGGTGAGCATGAAAGCCACCTGAGAAGTGTGTTGCAGACGTTGAGACAGAATCAGTTGTATGCCAAATTCTCTAAGTGTGAATTCTGGTTGAACCAAGTTTCATTCCTTGGTCATGTTATTTCAGAGGCTGGGATCACTGTTGATCCGGCCAAGATAGATGTAGTGCGCACCTGGCCTAGGCCGAAGATAGTTACAAACATTTGGAGCTTCCTCGGTCTGGCAGGATATTACAGGAGGTTTGTGAAGGACTTCTCTAGTGTCTCGAAGCCGATGACTTCCTTAATGAAGAAGGATGCACCATTCGAGTGGACAGTCGACTGTGAGAGTTCTTTCCTGAGTCTCAAGGATGCTCTTACCTCTACACCAATCTTGACAATACCAGACGGTACAGATGATTTTGAGGTCTACTGCGATGCATCTGGAAGAGGTATGGGTTGTGTATTGATGCAACACGGGAAGGTCGTAGCATACGCCTCCCAACAGCTGAAGAAACATGAAGAGAATTACCCTACCCATGACTTAGAATTGGGTGCCATTGTCTTCGCACTGAAGATATGGCGACATCATTTGTATGGGGTAAACGTGACGATTTATTCTGACCACAAGAGTTTGAAGTACTTGTTCACTCAGGAAGAGTTGAACATGAGTCAAAGAAGGTGGGTCGAGTTTCTAAATGATTATGACATCAACCTGCAGTACAAAGAGGTTAAGGCAAATGTGGTAGCTGACGCACTGAGTTGCCGAGCACACTCTCTCTATTCGCTAGTCTCTCATTCTAGCTTGGTTGAAGAGGTGCGGAGTGCTCAGATGATGGATCAATATGTTAGAGATCAGGCAGAAGCTTATTGATGGCACATTCAAGGGTCAAAAGTATGATTTCCGACTCCACGATGATGACCTGATTAGGCTGAATGGCCGACTGTGTATTCCGAGGAGTAGCGCTGAGCTGAGAGAGCGCATACTGTGTGAATCCCACTGTTCTACGACTTTGATTCACCCTGGAGCTTCAAAGATGTACAAGGACATGAAACGTTATTTTTGGTGGACTGGTATGAAAAAGGATGTGAGTGACTATGTTGTGAGGTGTCTCACTTGTCAGAAGGTCAAGTTTGAGCACCGACGGCCTGGTGGTATGGTACAGCCAATGCTAGTGCTTGAGTGGAAGTTTCATGATATCTCCATGGACTTCGTAGTAGGGCTTCCGCCTACAAGGGGAGGTCTGAATATGATTTGGGTCGTTGTTGTCCGACTGACCAAGGTGGCCCGATTCATACCGATGAGGGACACCTGGAAAGTGGCAAGGTCAGCAGAGCTCTTCGACCGAGAGATTGTACGGCACCATGGGGTACCGAAGACTATCATATCTGATAGGGATACCAGATTCCTCTCGAGGTACTGGAGAACTACACGGGAAGCGCTTGGTACCGAGCTGAAGCTAAGTACATCGTTCCACCCACAAATAGATGGTCAGAGTGAGCGCACCATCCAGACGCTAGAGGATATATTATGTGCATGTGCACTTGACTTTCAGACCAGTTGGATTGATAAGTTACATCTGATTGAGTTTAGCTACAACAACAGTTACCATGCTTCAATCAAGATGTCTCCCTTCCAGGCTTTGTACGGTAGACCATGCCGCACACCATTATGCTGGGATGAGTTGAGTGAGACGGTCATTATAGGACCAGAGTATCTGGAACAAGTACAAGCAGAAGTACGTCAGATCCGAGCTAACATGAAGGCAGCTCAGGGCAGGCAGAAATCATATGCGGATGTGCGACGACGTGACCTGGAGTTCGCCGTGGGCGACCATGTGTTTCTGAGAGTTTCCCCCATGAAGGGAGTGTTTTGTTTTGGCCAGAAAGGCAAGTTGAGCCCGAAATATATGGGGCCTTATATTTTGACTGAGCGGATAGGCCCGGTAGCTTACAGGCTAGACTTACCTGTTGAGCTGGGCAAGGTACATGATGTATTTCATGTGTCCCAGTTGAAGAAATATATGTCTCATCCGTCTCATGTACTTCAGCCCGAAAGGCTAACGTTAGAGCCGACCATGCGATCAGTGGAGACTCCCGTACGGATTCTAGACACTAAGACTCGAGACACTCACCATAAGTCTGTAAGACTGGTGAAGGTCCTCTAGTCTAACCAGGAAGTCAAGGAGGCCACTTGGGAGCTGGAAGATAGATGAGGGTGAAGTACCCATCGTTGTTTACTCCTTAGTATTTGTATGTATAGGGTACGGGGCGTACCCCTATTTTTAAGGGGGGTAGAGCCGTTTTGGTTATGTATGTACGACATGTATTGTAGTACATTGCCTATATTGTTATGTTATAGACCTTAGAGTCTAAGTGATGTTTTGTTATCGGGACCTTGAGTCTGATGTTATGTAAAGTACGTTTGTTATGAAAGTATTATTTTTTTATAAGTGATCCTTGTGTTCTAAGATTGAAAATGCGTAGTGTGAACTTTGGGGACAAAGTTCTTTTAAGGGGGTAGATTGAAATACCTCAAACCTTTATATGTTGTTTAAATATTAAATTATGGTATAACAAGGCTAAAAAGTGCCTTAGAAACATTAGTGAACAATTTAAACCATAGAAAACACAATAAAATACCATAAAGACAATAAGAGCAAAAATATGCTCTAAGCTAGGGATAACCTTGGTTAAGACTCTAAGAGATTACCAAGACCTTATTTACATGCTAATGAACGTGTTAAATCAATTACCAAAGAAAACTAAGCTTGCAAACAAGTTAAAACACAAAATGTGCTTTAAGGAGTCATAAAGCACATTTTTGAAAAATTGCCTTAGAAATGGGTTTTGAGTGGCTAAATGTCCATCATTACCCTTTAATAAACATGTGTACTACTTAGTATCACATTAGGAAGTATAAATCAATGGGAAATCACCATGGAAGGAGCTTACTCATCTTTTTACATCTCATTGTTCTCCTTTGCTTCAAGGTAAGGAAAATCAAAGAAAATCTTCATTTCCTCTCGTTTTTATATGTGACCGAAAATCACCTCTTCATGGTGTTTTCTTTTGCTCATTCATAGCTTCATTCCAATCTTCAAAGGGTAGGTGGAGTCCTCTCTTGCTACTTAATCCAATTCCCATTCAATTCTAAGGTAAAACATTCATTTATGTGCTTTAAGACATTAAATAACCTAAGGTTTATTAATGAGTATAAGCATGAAGCTTAATGCTCATTATCTTTACTTGTGTATGGATAGAAGGTTGACAAGTAATTAAGCTCCTTGCTAATCTTCAATCCAAGGAAACAAGAAAGAAGTCTGGAAGGAAAAGAGGTAAACAACCTAACCTAATGTGTTTTAGGAAAATTGAGCTTTAAAATGCTTACTAAACTATCTAAGGAGCCAATGGTAAATGAGTGAGAAAATTATCCTCAAAGAGGTTATTAAGGACATATGAAAGGATGTGTGTGTTTGCAGTCAAAGGCATATATTATGTGGGAAATTCAGTGTTTAAGGTTTATGCAATTTAAGGGCCTAAGAGCCATGCAATTTAATGGCCAAAGTGCCAAGCAATTTAAATTATGCACTATATTGTGATGTAGTGTAGTTTAGGGCGTAGTTGTGTGTAAAGAACATTTTTGTGTGGATAAATGTTCTTGAGTGTTTAAAGGTGAAAAAAAAACCTTGTGTTTTGGGTGTAAGGAAATACTAACAAAGTTGTGTCAAAATTTGAGTAGAAAACAAGAAGTTTAGGTGTTTAAATGGTGTTTAGTGACCTAGGTTGTACTAGGAATTGTAAAGGCTTAAACTTGTGAAAGAAACGGGAATTAAGTTGTTCTAGGTGTTAAAAATGCATAGGTATTTTCTTGGAGAATTTAGTGTTCTTTTGGTGATAGTGATACATCAAGGTCACTGAAAAGTAGTTATGTTTAGAGAAATTTGGTGAACAAGAGAAGGAATTATGTTTATGAAAGTATAAGTGTGAATTGGAGGAAAATAGAAAGAGTTTGTATAATGGAGGTGCTGGGCAGAAATAGTGCTTAAGGAGTAGTGGTAGTGTAAATAAGGTAACAATTTGGTTAGTTGGTGTTGTAGGCATAAAACTACCACTTAGAAAACTTAAGGAAAAAAAATATCACAAGTGTTGGTGCTAAACGAGAAATTGTTAGGATAAAAATATATACAAAAGAACAAAATAATAAACTAATCCTACAACTCTACTACGGGTAGCAAAATAAAACCCGGTCGGAGTATAGTGTAAATATATTACGACCGAGAGTATCGTACCCAAGGGACTTATAGAAAATTAGTCCTAATCCGGTAATAACCTATTCTATAATAATGAGGGGGGAAAGTAAAGGTTGATTCTAAACTAAGAAAATAAACTAACTTACTAATAATTTGTCCTAGATTCAGGATTAAATCACCAAGTAACAGTATGATCACGCAATGAACTTCAAAACTCGAACTTAACCAAACAACTTGAAAGCGCCGGACATCCTGCCGGACACCAGATGCACGGCACATTCAAAGACGTTGAATGTGCCGGACACAAGAGACCCGGCAGTGCACCCGGCACGTTCAATTGTAAAAACCACTCTCTTGCTTCGAAACTGATAACAAGAAACTCATCACCTATTAACAAATCGAGCATATGTCATGCCACGAAATGAACAAGGTAATGGGGGAAGATGGGTTAATTCGAAATCTTTTATGTTAACCCTAAATCATAGATGAAAACATCAAAGACCACTAAGATTAGTCTAACCTATCCTACTCTTGGGCTTTTCTTCCTCAAGTAGGATTTGCACAAAGAGAATGAGGGATCAACTAATTCCCTTGCAATAAGAACCAATATCTTAATGAACGCTTGAAATTATATTGAGATAATCATAGTGTTTACAAGAAGGAATTCATCCCTAACCAAGAACTAACAAGGATTTCTACTTCACCATCCACTCAAAAAAAGAAGAAATACATAAGGGAGAAGGAGATTGGTTATAGCCTCAACCCTGACAAGATCTTCTCTTCTTCTCGTGGATAGATCCGTAGAAATGCCTTGGACACCAACACTTGGAATGTGGGCGGAAATGGAGTAATGAATGGAGTATAATATGGTGTTGAAGTGTGTTCAATTGTTGCCTTCCTCGGCCTATTTATAGGCATCAAATGTGTCGTTGCCGGGCGTCGTGCCGGATCACCAGTAGCCGGCACACGTGATAAATGCGCCCAACTGTTAACGGTCGAAACCGTCAATTCCGCGCGAAACAGTGCCTATGCCGGGTAGGAGATACCCGGCATCACACCCGGCATCATCCTTTTCACCAACGGTCAATAACTGCTATCGCTTGGTCAACCGTGGCGTCTCTTCACTTATGCCGGATGGAATCTACCCGACATTAGGTCCGGCAAGGCCTCTTTTCTGTTCTGTGCTTATGCCGTGCAGAAACAACCCGGCATGGAGTCCGGCTTCAACTGAACTTTTGCCTAGAAAATCATTCCTTGCACAGAAAACTCATAAAAACATAAGTCTGTACAAATATTATATTTTAACACATAATAAGCATATATAACATATATTTAACCTTATTTAGATAAATATAATACTAAATCTAATGCATAAAATATGATAAGTCTGCGGCTTATCAAGGCCCTACACTTACCTTTTGCGAGTCCTCGAGCAAAACAAGATTAGAAAGGACTAATTACTTATGCACAAAAGATAAACTTTTGAAATGTTTATTCTCAACTCTATGACTCTAATTTATAAGTATCACTTAATCTACCTTATTCTATCAAAACATACTAATGGGTATAAAAACAAGGAATTTCAAAACCGATCAAAAACTTTTGGGCTATTTTGCATAAGGGATTTGTAATCTCTCCTTTTTGGTTTCCATCATTCAGCTCTATTTTTCAAGAGTTTCTGAATGTGGCCAAGACTCTCATCAATGGTTTTATGAATCAGCCCTATTTTGCAAGAGTTTCTGAATCAACCATGATTTTTTTCATTGAAGAACGGGGAATTTAGGAGAAAAATAAAAGGAAAAACTCTCTTTTCTTGCTTTTATTCAGAGGCACTTTTGCAACCTCTAGGAATATATTGCTTTTCCTTTGGAAGAAGATTTTTTTGTTTCTTTTTTTTCTTTTTCTTCTTCTTTTGCACAAAAACCCTTTTTAAGATTTTCACCCAAAAGATTTTTCACAATTTGAAAAGAAAAGAATAACACCCATAAGTACATAAAGGAAAGAATTAGGAGAAAGATCATGTACTCATGTTAATAAAGAGAATCAAAAAGTTAAAAACAGGAATCTATAAGTCATTAGAGAGCTTACCTCTTGAGAGAACAAGCTTTTAGTCATTCCTAATCTTATCTCAATCAAAAACATGCAAAAAGTTTAGTAAAACATTGAATAAAACGCAAAACTTATGCATATTATAAAAAAAACTTATTTTTTTAAGGGGGGTCCCTGCCCTACACTTGGCAGGAACACTGTCCCTAGTGTTCGAAAGAAAACGAATAAGTAAAACTTTTTTTTTCTTTTTTTTTTTAAGAAACTTGAAACAACTATAATGAAAGTAATTTAAAAACAATAACATAAAATTAAAAGAGAAAAAATTAAATGATACGAAGGACTCCCCTGTTTGATAGTGAAGGCGTGAGGAGGAACCGCCCTACACTTAGCCTTTTAGGCTATTTGGCATCCTTGGAGAACCTAGGTAGAATGGTGACCGAATTCGCATGCTCCCGTGGGTTGGTTTGCGTTTGGGACGGGAGCTGACCTTGCTGTCGTGGTTGCATCAGAAGTTGCTGTAGTTGCAACTGCAACGATTTGTGCTCCTTGCGAATGGTCGAGATCTCATTTTGAGTATCCTGGGTCTTGTTCATCAGGGCTGACATCATGTCACGAAGTTCAGCCATTTCAGCCTCTGATGATGATGCAGGGTGGGATGGTCTGTATTGTCTTGGACCTCCCTGGTAGCCGGCATGACTCTGGAAGTATTGAGGGGGTTGGTGCCCCTGTTGCCATGGCTGCCGATACCCTTGGTTACTCACATAGTTGACTTCCTCAACATTCTGAAAGTCTGGAATGTCAGGCCTCGAAGCGTGCAGTCGTGCACTAACCACGTTCGCTTGTTGAGGAAGTTTGTTCATTGCTATTTGCTCCACCACTTTCTGTAGAGCACTAACCTTCGTTGATGTCTGGGCATTACTCTCCAATAACTGCTCATGACTTTGCATCAATTTGTCGAATTTGGAGTCGCCCTCGTCCACTTGAAATAAACCAGCGGTACCACCCCTGGTTCCACCTGTGGCCCAATCTCTAATCTCTTCGCAAAGAGATTCAACTCCACTAAGGAATTGATCTCCAGGCTTCTTCAATATGTCTGCACCAAGGGAGGAAAGGATCATGGTCTTGCATTGGTTGACCAATCCCTTGTAAAACAACTGAGATAGTTGTTCCTTGGTGAGGCCGTGGTGAGGACATGTGCGTAGCAACCCTTTGAATCTGTCCCAAGTCTCACAGATGTTCTCCGAGGTGGGTTGTCTGAAGTTGTATATCTCGGCGATCATCTCCAGGGTGCGACTTGGAGGCATGAACTTGTCATAAAACTTGGTTGCCATGTCCTCCCATGTGGTGATGGTACTGGGGGTTAGACTGTGGTACCACTTGCTGGCATTCCCTGTAAGGCTATGGGGGAAGAGGGAAAGCCTGGCATATTGGAGGACGTTATTTGTGGAGGTTAGGCTGTTTGTATGCTGTAGAAATTTGGTGACGTGGAGCAAAGCATCGTCCGGATTTGTACCGTCAAAAAGGCCCAACTCCTTTATGCATCTAATTTGATGATATGGCTTAAGTTTTTGCCATTCATCGTATTCGTTTTGAGGAAGGAGAGGAAGGTCGATTGCTGGTTTCTGGCCTTGGTTAGAAGGCCGGTTTATGTTACGGACGGTAGGTGCTGCCATTGGTGTAGGATCTGCTTCTTGTAGAATTCTTTGTTGCTTTAAAGTATGAAGTAGGGTTCTCTCGATCTCCGGATCAAGGTTGGCTAAATTGTCAGGAGTACTCGTTGACCGAAGAAGCATTCACTTGGATAACTTCAGGAGGAGCAAGAGAAAACGTTATAATATTCGTAATAATAAAAGAAATAATATAATTACATAATTAAAATTATGAAAATACACGAATGAACAAATTTTTGGTTATGCCGGACAGAGGGCCGGGTGACGCTTACCCGGCAGTGGACTTCCTCCACTAATGCCGGGTGCGTACAAACCGGCATGTTGCCCGGCGTGACCAAAAATCGAACATAACTTAATTAAAAGATAAAGTAAAGGATAATCAAAATAAATGTAAGAGTAAATAAGAGATTGTAGGAGATTACTCCTAATTGTCCCTACAATTTGCGACAAAAATATTGAGAGAAATTGAGCATGCCGGGTGACATGCCGGATCAAACCCGTCCGACATAGGACTTCCTCCGAAATGCCGGGTATAGAAAACCCGGCACAATACACGGCAAGTTCAAACTCGAAATTTAAATTAAAGAATCATAGTATAGGGACTATTAGGAGAGAGAAATAACGAATGGGAGTAAGCAAGAACAAATTTAAAATTGCCAAGAACTCAATACTGTAAGGAATTTTGAAAAACTTTGAACATGCCGGACGCAATGCCGGGTAAACCGTATCCGGCATCAGACTTCCTCCGAGTTTGCCGGGTGACAGACGCCCGGCACCCCGCACGGCACATTCAAGTCTGCAAAACTAAGGGCGAAAATAAATTAAAGAATCAAGGAATCAAAAGAATCAAAGAATAAAGAATAAGGCGTTTTACCGAAATTAGGACTTGGACTAATTCCAAGTCCCCGGCAACGGCGCCAATTTACTAAACGAGAAATTGTTAGGATAAAAATATATACAAAAGAACAAAATAATAAACTAATCCTACAACTCTACTACGGGTAGCAAAATAAAACCCGGTCGGAGTATAGTGTAAATATATTACGACCGAGAGTATCGTACCCAAGGGACTTATAGAAAATTAGTCCTAATCCGGTAATAACCTATTCTATAATAATGAGGGGGGAAAGTAAAGGTTGATTCTAAACTAAGAAAATAAACTAACTTACTAATAATTTGTCCTAGATTCGGGATTAAATCACCAAGTAACAGTATGATCACGCAATGAACTTCAAAACTCGAACTTAACCAAACAACTTGAAAGCGCCGGACATCCTGCCGGACACCAGATGCACGGCACATTCAAAGACGTTGAATGTGCCGGACACAAGAGACCCACAGTGCACCCGGCACGTTCAATTGTAAAAACCACTCTCTTGCTTCGAAACTGATAACAAGAAACTCATCACCTATTAACAAATCGAGCATATGTCATGCCACGAAATGAACAAGGTAATGGGGGAAGATGGGTTAATTCGAAATCTTTTATGTTAACCCTAAATCATAGATGAAAACATCAAAGACCACTAAGATTAGTCTAACCTATCCTACTCTTGGGCTTTTCTTCCTCAAGTAGGATTTGCACAAAGAGAATGAGGGATCAACTAATTCCCTTGCAATAAGAACCAATATCTTAATGAATGCTTGAAATTATATTGAGATAATCATAGTGTTTACAAGAAGGAATTCATCCCTAACCAAGAACTAACAAGGATTTCTACTTCACCATCCACTCAAAAAAAGAAGAAATACATAAGGGAGAAGGAGATTGGTTATAGCCTCAACCCTGACAAGATCTTCTCTTCTTCTCGTGGATAGATCCGTAGAAATGCCTTGGACACCAACACTTGGAATGTGGGCGGAAATGGAGTAATGAATGGAGTATAATATGGTGTTGAAGTGTGTTCAATTGTTGCCTTCCTCGGCCTATTTATAGCATCAAATGTGTCGTTGCGGGCGTCGTGCCGGATCACCAGTAGCCGGCACACGTGATAAATGCGCCCAACTGTTAACGGTCGAAACCGTCAATTCCGCGCGAAACAGTGCCTATGCCGGGTAGGAGATACCCGGCATCACACCCGGCATCATCCTTTTCACCAACGGTCAATAACTGCTATCGCTTGGTCAACGTGGCGTCTCTTCACTTATGCCGGATGGAATCTACCCCATTAGGTCCGGCAAGGCCTCTTTTCTGTTCTGTGCTTATGCCGTGCAGAAACAACCCGGCATGGAGTCCGGCTTCAACTGAACTTTTGCCTAGAAAATCATTCCTTGCACAGAAACTCATAAAAACATAAGTCTGTACAAATATTATATTTTAACACATAATAAGCATATATAACATATATTTAACCTTATTTAGATAAATATAATACTAAATCTAATGCATAAAATATGATAAGTCTGCGGCTTATCAGTTGGTAAATTTTGTAAGAAATTGAGTAACAAGTTGGATAAGGAATTAGACAAGTTTGAGGTGTTATTTTAGCATTAGAATATACCTAAGATCATATGGGAAGCTTGGGTAAACAATGGATGAAGAGAATAGATGAAACAAGACTTGAAAATGTCAAATTTGGGAATCTGTTGCAGTGGTCTGGGTCCTAGGTCCAGGGTAATGTCCCAGACCATGCATAAATAAAGGCCGAGAGTACTTTCACTACCTTGGTCCGGGACTTAGGTCTAGTACTAAGACCCAGACCACCCCTTATTTAGCCCCGAGAGTAGTCTGCCTATATTGGTCGGGACTTAAGTCCTGTATGATGTCCCGGACCACTACATAAAAACCACCCGAGAGTAATGCCATGAATATGTCCGGGACCTTAGATAAGGACCAAGTTCGGACCACTTAAAAAACTTAGTTTAAGGTTAGTAAATGATGTCTAATGATGGTGATTAGTTAGTAATGATGTTATAAGGTTGTTTAAGACATGTTAGGTGTGTTATAATGACAATTAAAAGGACGAAAAGTTATAACCAAGTGTGAGAATAAAATAAGTAAGAAAAGTGAAGTTGTAAGTTAACCGAAGTCAAGTACGGTAATTAACCGACATTACTAAATGTGTATAGGAGTTGCCTACGGTGGAAACCAATCGAAGCAGGGACCAAGGTATAGTTTTCTTGCAGTCTGTTGCCTACCGGTTTACACCGGCTTGTGTGTTATTTGTTTTTCTGTGTGTTTACGTCCTTGTAAGATTTAAGTCATGAAATGAGTTTATAGTTGATATTATTATTGTGACGTGAGAAAACCGGTATCGTTAACCTCGGATACGTGCTAACCCGTTAGTTAACTAAACTAGGATACGTAAGAGAGCGGTACCCGGTTATAACGTTTCCACATAAGGAACGTACTAATCACGACTATGTATGAACTAGTTGTGGTTTGTGTTGTTAAGCTATGTCTCATTTCCCTTGTGTGTCTAACTAGACCTAAACACCTACTTGTGAATTAATTTACTAAGTTTCAATAATGGGACTTCTAACAAGTGCTAACCAGGGAGTGAGGAGTCCGGTCGTTCCGGCCACGCGTGTGAGTATGGGGGTCGATATCATGTCAGGTTCAATTCTCTCTGTATGTTATGGTTGTATTCCTTTTTGGTTTCCAACCTCCCTTTAGCTTATCCAAGGCTATTTTACTGACTCACGTCGGGCCATAGGGGCATACTATGTTCAGTGTGCTTGGATTACTATATCCGACACACCTTGGGGTTAAGTCATCCGTTCATCTAACAGGATGGTGACGAGTTATGTAACGAGCTTAGCATGAGTTTGGCAGCATTCTCTAGGCTCTCCAAGTGAACTAACAATGTTTGGTTCGGTTCCTAAAGAGAACCGTTCCCTTTATGTTATGTGTTAATGTTGTGATACGATTCTTGTTGCTATGTTATGTAAATTGTATGTTAAAAATCAATGCCATGTTATCATGACAATTGGTTGCATGTATCCCGGTAACCGACGGGCTGCACGTTAGCCATACCAGCCATGAGTTGTTGAGCCCCTCTGGGGCACCATATTTTTCTATGTTGCAGGATAAGGATCGAGGAGGCGGAGTGGCTCTAGATCCTAGGCTTTATGAAATACTTTTGATGTTTTGGACGTTTAGACCCGGGATGCGCCTGTGCTCCCGTGATGGTATATTATGGGTTGACAGTTATACAGTTATGGATGTAAATATTAATACTCAGTAATGTTGTTGTATTTATGGTTTAGTATTTATGCTCGGGAGTCTGTGCATCAGACTGATACGTTTTGTATGTATTCTACCTGTTAGCCACGTGGGTGGCTAACGACGTGTAACACCAACTCGTTTAGTTAATGTTAAGTTATTAAATATTTCCACTGCAATTCGATTGTTCTTTAAGTTACAGTAGGGGTGTTACAATTTCAATCAACTCTTCAAGAAAAATCAAAAAGACTTTCATCTCCACACATATGTTCTGAAGCACCACCATCAATAATCCATGTTTTTAGTCTTAACGACACTTATCTTACAAGTCAGGCACATAAAGGTTGCTTTGTTTTTCCTGCAAAACTGCAGTACTCCTCTCTATTAGCTTTGTCAGGTTGTGGTCTTTGTAGCTGAATTCTTAACTGGTTTATCTCTCGATACATTAAGCTTGAGGTTTTGTTGTGACTTGAGTCCCCTTTGCCTTCAAGATCATCACCAGTCACAATAGTGTTGAAAGCTGGCTTGGATTTCTTTTTCCACCAATCTAGATATCCAACAAACTAAAAAAAATGTCTATCTTGAGTGACCTTTCTTGTGGCACTTAGTACATTCCTGATTGATCTTGACAAGATCTTTGACATTCCTTTTTAGATTTTTTTGTCTACTTATATCTCGCTTTATCAACAATTAATGCCAGACTTTGTTGATCAGGCAGAGAATCCTTTGTCTTAGTGTGTCTATGTAACACCCCAACTACAACAGTGCACTTGACAACCATTTGCAGCGGAAAACATAACTCATAACATTACTTAACTCATTGGTGTTACACGCCGTTAACCTCCCACGTGGCTAACAAGGCTAATACATATACATTGTATCGGTCTGATGGACCAGATTCCCGAGTAACTACACATTACAATCCTGTTCCATTTCCAACAATCAATATACATTTACATTCCAACTGTACCGAGTATTTACAAACTAATGCCGATAACAGTTTCGGTCTTACTACACCTACAATACATAAGTAATTAAATAACTACCCATGCACAAACAACTACCCCGTCCTACTCTCGAACGGCTTCCAGCTCCTTGTACCTGAAAAGGAAAGAAAGGTGGCCTCCAAGGGGCTCAGCACCTTTGCTGGTATGGTAATCGTGCAGCCCGTATACTACCGGGCCACGCACAACTATTTGTCGTCTAAGCATGCGGTTGATTATATTTAAATCATGCATGGAAAACTGTAAACACATAACACACATCCAGTCAATAGGAACCAACAACTCAATCAATACATCAACACTGGTTAGATCACATTATTGTGTTCTTTAACTCTTGAGGGTTTCTACCGTAATGGAGTTAACCCCTCACTAGACGACATTTACCCGTTTAGTCGGGTTGTACTTAGATTCTTCATATTATAACATAGGGGTTAATACCCGTGACCAACATACTCAACATACAACACATATCACACCTTAACATACATATGACATGACTCGGGAGAGTCATGTGAGGGCTCGTGCCCCAAGATGAGAGTTAATTATCTCTTTGGAGCCTAGAGAATCTTTCTATTCCCATGTCAAGCTCGTTACACAACAATTTATTGTTCTACTTAGAGAACGTATACTTACTTAAGATGTGTCGGATATAGCATAGTTCTGAATACACCATACACATTTACTTACTTGGGATATCTCGGTCTTAATATAGAACTGTACACATTATACACATATCCCCCTAGCCTCAAATAATAATGAGGTAGGTAAGCCTTGGTTAAGCTTGCGGGTGGTTATGATCCAAGAAGGAAAAATAACCATAACATAACAGAAAGGGAGTTAGAGCAACTGTAGACATCTACTCCCAAACAAACGCGTGACCGGAACGACCGGATTCCTCACGCCCCATAATATATATATATATAGCTAAGAGCTCCATTATGGAACCTATCACATCCACACACCATATGGTGTTACAACTGGGTTAAACACACAAGGGAGGTAAACATACTTACACGCACGAACAACACACAACTAACTCACGCATAGCCGTGGTTAGAACGTTCCCAAGGTTTAGGTCGTTAAATCCGAATACCGATCTCTTATGTGATCCTAGATTTGGTTAGCTATGGTTTAACACTTCCGAGGTTAAACGGTATCGGAACTAAACACGCCACATAATTGAATTACTGTAAACTCATTACATGTTTTTATCTTATAAGGTGGCAAACATTCAGAAAAACACATTGGCATACAAGCCGGTGTAATCCGGTAGAACACAGGTTGCAAGAAAACCATACCTGTCACCAAGGTCCACTCTATTGTGTCCTCTTATGTTCCTCGAACGATTCTTGAGCAACTGGTAACATTACAATTGTTTCCATTAACATTGGGGTAATATGATTGTTTATCGACTAATGTGCCCATAGTTAACCCCATCATCCCGTTATACTTAATTTTACTCTTGTGATCTTAAGTTCACAACTCTCACATCCAACCTAACACTTGTTTACACTTTTTAAGGCCTTTACATGTCACCAAACAAGGCCTAAACATCACCTAAAACCATTACCATCCAATCCCCCATCATTAGAAGTCATTAAAACACAATTTGGACAATTTTTTCCCTGGTCCGGGACTTGGTCCGGACCCAAGGTCCCAAACCAATAATAAAATTAACTCTCGGCCATTATTTTCACTTGGTCCGGGTCTTGGTCCTGGACTAAAGACCCAGACCACTTGTAAACTTGATTTTCGGCACATTTTTAAGGGTGGTCTGGGACCTTATATAAGGGCTAAGTCCCAGACCTTGTTAATAAGTTGTCAAAACACCATTTTTCAACCCCTAATCCAACCTTAAACCCTACCTAATCATTCCATAATCTTTCCACATGTTTCCTACATGTTTAAACACCTTAAATCATGCACTAACCCTTCCTAAATCATCACCAAACTTGTTACTCAATTCCTTACAAAAATTCCTAACACTTATAACATTTTTTCCTTAGGATTTCTAAGTGGTGAATCATGCCTATAATATCACTTACCAAGGTGTTGCCTCACAAACATTACCACTTCACCAAAAGCATTATTTCTCTCAAACACCTCATCTACACAACTCCTTCTATTTTCCACAAGTTTACACTTAAACCTTCACAAGGCATTATTTTCCTTTATTTACCAAAACTTGAACAAGACTTAACACTTCACATAACATAACTTTGGTGTGTTTAAAACACCCATTTGATCTCTAATCGTCAAGACCATTCCTAGGTCATCCTAGGACTCATGAACACCTTAATTCACTCTCTTTCTCCATCTTAACACTTAACAATTCCTAGTACCTTCTTGGTCATAAAATCTCATTACAACACATAAACTCCTTTGTTTATCAACTAAATTTTGCCATGGCTTCTCTTGTATCACCTTACACACCAAAACACATATTTTTCCACTTTTATATAATCCAAGAACACTCAATCCCTTAATACACATCCTTACACACAAACATATGGTTTTTCACCCTTTAACCATCAAAGACAATCATCTTCACAAGAAATGTTCTTTACACACAACTAAACCTTTAAACTACACTACATCACAATATAATGCATAAACTTAAATTACATGGCACTTAGGCCCTTAAATAACATGGCTCTTAGGACCTTAAATTGCGTTAATCTTAAACACTGAATTTCCACATTTAAATGCCTTCAACCTGCAATTACACACAATAATGCTCCCATGTCCTTTTAGTCCACCTTGTGGATAGTTTTCTAGCTCATTTCCCATTGGCTCTTTAGGTTATTTATTAAGCAAATATAGCTCAATTTCCTAGTATACAAAACTACATTAAGAGAGGTCATTTACCTCTTCTCTTCAAGACTTTCTCAATTGTTTTCTCTTGTTCTTTCTTGATTGAAAATCGGCAAGGAGCTTTTATCACTTGTCAATCTTCTAACCAATACACATATAAGGGTAATGAGCATTAAGTTTCATACTTAAACTCATAATTAAACCCTAGATTTACATAAGTGGTTAAAACACTAAAATGGAAGTTTACCTTGGATTTGAATGAGAATTTGAAGAAGTAGCAAGAGAGGACTCCTCCTAGTCCTTTGAAGATCAATTCAAGCTACGAAAAAGAGTAAGGCAAGGCACCATCAACAGATGATTTTTGACCATGTACAAAAATGACGAGAAACATGGATTTTTTTATTTTCCTTACCTTGAAGCAAAGGAGAACAACAAGGTGTGAAGAAATGAGTTTTTCCTCCTTTAATGGAGATTATCCATGGCTCCAAATTGAATTTCTTGAAGATTTGAAAAGATAGGAATGTAGAGCTCACTCTAACTAAGACAACGGTAGTCTCGGAATTAAATTCGGAGCATGGAGTTGGAAGTTACAAGCAAAGGAAGATGGGAATGGTAGAGGTGCTGTAGAAAAACATTTTTGAAGAAAGGAGGAAGAAGATGAAGACGGTGGGGTTGAGAGAAATGAAGAAAGGAGGTGAGAGGTATGCCTTTTGTTAAGATATTTTATGAAAAAGGTAAATAGTTAACTTACTTTACTTACTTTTCCTTTCTTCTCTTTTATTAGCTAACCAAGTGTGATGACTCACACTCTAAAAACCGTCCCCCTTCAACAATTAACATATATATGGCCTTGTTTGACCATTTAACTAATTAAAGTAGACTAAAGCCTTAATTGAGCACTATTTGGGCACTATTCATAAATTAGTGCACATATTTGTGAAATTTTTGATTTCCCATTGATTTAGACTTCCGAATGTGATACTAAGTAGTACACATATTGATTAAAGAGTAATGATGGGCATTTAGCCACTCAAAACCCATTTCTAAGGCAACTTTTAAAAAATGTGCTTAAAGGCTCCTTAAAGCACATTTTGTGTTTTAACTTGTTTTTAAGCTTGTTTTTCTTTACTAATTGATTTAACATGTTAATTAGCATGTTAATAAGGTCTAAGAATGACCTTTAGGTCTTATACAAGGTTACACCAAGTCTAGGGCAAGTATTTGCTTAAATTGACTTTATGGTGTTTTCTTGTGTTTCTTGTGTTTTCTTTGGTTTAAATTGTCTACCAATGTTTATTAAGGACTTAGTTAGCCTTATAAAATCATGATTGCATATTATTAAGTCTTGGTAGGCTCTTTGGGTCCTAACCAAGTTCATTCCAAGCTTAGAGCATGTTTTTGCTCAAATTGTCTTTATGGCACTTTAGTGTGTTTTCTATGGTTTAAATTGTTCACTAATGTTTCTAAGGCACTTTTTAGCCTTAATATACCATAACTTAATATTTAAACAACATATCAAGGTTTGGGGTATTTCAGTTTACGTTTCTTATCTTGAATTATCATAGAACATGCTTTTGCTAAGTTGGAAAGGTTTCTCTTTAGCAAGATATTCTTAACATTAGAATATCATTCAGTGAGGCCCATCAGAAACTGCATCATTTTCTTTTTCTCAAAGATCTTGTCGTACCTGTCAGCAGAAATATGTTACTATCTCTACCTAGGCAGTGTACCTATCGTTTTGCGGAATAGTGAATTGAGTGGGGTTGTCGATCTTAGGGACCTCATTCAATTAATTGACAATTTTTACTAACCGAGAAGAAATCAAGAAACACCACTTTTTCAGGTTTTACTTAATTTAATAAAAAGAAATGACTAAAAAAACTAACATAAAATAATGAAACAGTAAAAAGATAAAAATAAACTAAATAAAGAAATAAAGATTGGATCTAAAGAAGCACCCAAATTGTTCTGCAAACTTTCACTTTATTAGTCTATTTATAAACTATTCCCTAATTCTGCAATAAACTCAGGAATTATAAATAGTTCGTTGACCGGTCCCTGTACAACGAACCCTAACTAACTGAAATAACAAGCCGCAAACCATGCCCAAGTTATCAAGTTAATAGCATCAAACACAATTCCTATTGGAGACAGATTAACCTATAGGTGAACCATGCTTCTAGTCGTTAATCCGGTTTAACTTCCTATGTCTTGTTAACTAATCTAAGCATCACATTTTGATTAGAAAACTACAAATATAGCTTTAATAATTTATCAGAGAATTAAAGCGCATGAAGAACTGGAATTAAACTACTGCATTAATGAATTAGTAAAGAGATTAGAAAATAAATATAAAGATTCGGTTTGCTACCCCAACCAGGGGAGCTAAACTAACTTCTCAAACATAATTATAAAAATAACAAAAACAACAAAGGAATAACACATTGACAGATTAGATAAAAAGGGAAGAAGAAACTCTGTTAGAAAATTCTTCACTCCGCTTTCTGTTGTCATGTGTCTCTGCATTAATCCTCTATCAAAAGTGTGGTGTGGTAACATGATAGAATTATGGGTGTGGAAGGAGAAAAAGGAGAGGGCGAACCCTCTCTGTGGAGCGCGGCGGACTATCTGTCCTAGTTAGCCTCTATCTTTAAAACCTCATTATCTTTTTTAAAAGCCACCAAAATCTTTATCAATCCCAGCCTTTTGTGACGTGGAGTGATGATTAATCAATCATCGATTAATTTTGTGTGGGCCGATGATGATTTGGTGAGATCCTTCCAGTGCATTGTTACGTGGCCTCCAATGAAGTGCAACAAGCCAATCCTGATGTAAGGAAAATCCAACAACCGACATACATAAGCAACCCATTTATTCTTTGCAACAATCGATAAGCACAAGCATCCCATTAAACAATGTGTTCGTGAGTACATTTGTATGCAACATAAGTTATGGATATGATGATTGATTCATCATGTAAAGCTGTTGTGATGATAAATAATGATGAAACAATAATCCCGCGATTAATATAAAAGTGAGTGCATTTGACACATAAAATACATAAGCTCACATCAAAACATAAATCTAAGAAAAAACATATGATAAATGTGAAATATGACATAAACTGTTATGAACATAAGAAGAATTAAAACTCTAAAAATAGATGTATTTCACACTTATCAGTACCTTTCTCTAGGGCTGCAATTACACATCGGTCTCTTCTCTAACGTTGAAAGTTCATCCTAGATCCATGGTGAAGAAGGTTGAGAAAAAATATGGTCCTTATTCCAACTTCTTCTAATCAAAGAACTTGCATATGTTGTCCCACGCATCCGCAACATTGGAGTAATAGGCAATTGTTTCTGCAATGTCACTGTCTACCGATTGTGCCAGCCATGATATAATCATGTGATTACATCGTTCCCAAGAAGAATATCGTGGATCCTATGGATCTAGTGACTTCAAGATTTGATCGAGAAAACCAAACTTATTTTTGGCCTTAAATGTGCCGGAAATCTTCCTTTTCCATTCGCTGAAACCTTCTTTTGTGAAAACAAATCCCAAAAACATTCTAGGTTGGTCAATGGGATGGAGGTAAAGAGGACCACCAATACTATAGTAGTTGACATCTTGTTCTCCCTCGAAGTCGCTACAGTCTTTTATTTCATCGACATGATTTAGGATCGATGACAATGGAATCAAAGAAAGAAGATTGAAGACCAACTAATATTTCATCTTCAAGGACACTGATAAGCCGCAGACTTATCATATATTATAGCATAGAATTATAAGAATAATAGTTGAAATAAGGTTAAATAACTAGAATTCATGTTATATTATATATAAAATCTATAGTTTATGTTCAGACTTACGTTTTATATATTTTCATGCAAGGAATAACTTTTGACCAAATAGTGCCTAGCACTATGCCAGATTGGCAACTCACGGCATCAACATGGAGCAAAGTAAGAGGCGTGCCGGATCCATTACCGAGTACATCCTATCCGGCACAAGCAAGAGTCACCACGGTTGACCAGACATTAGCAGTTAATGATCGTTACCACTCCAACCTCTGTCGGGGATGATGTCGGACATCCCTGTCCAGCGCAAGCATCGGTTCACGGTTTTGGCGGTTTTGACCATTGACAATTATGCACGTGTTTTATTAGGTGCCGGATGACATTGACCCGGCATGACACCCGACACAAGAGGGAATTGGTGCTTATAAATAGGGCAACATTATCCACATTCCCACATATCCCAACATACTTATACACTCCATCCACACGCCAAATTCCACATCATTCCATTGTTGGTGTCCAAGGAAGTTTCACTCCACCATATTTGAAGCAAAGGAGAAGATCTCTATCAGTTAAGGCTATGATCAGTTTCCTTCTCCTTGTTGTATCTCTTCTTCTGTTTGTGTAAATGGTGAAGTAGGAATCCTTGTGGTTCTAGATTAGAGACGATTTCTTCCTTGTAAACAATATAATCATTTTATTACAAATACAAGCGTTTATTAAGATTTCGGCCAGTACAAGTTGGATACGTTGATCACTTATTCTTCTTATGCTAGGTTCTACTTGAGATTTATGAATGAAGAGTAGGATTGGAAGGAGGAGGTCTTAATGAATCTTTACCGTTGTCTTCTGCGCTTCAGTAGGAGAAACACTTGAGATTTTCGAGTTTAACCCATTTTCCCCCATTACCCTGTTCATTTCGTGGCATGAAATATGTTCGATTCAACAATGGGTAGTGAGTTTTCTGTTGTCAGACCCGAAACATGAAAATACAATTGACACTTGAATGCGCCGGGTAGACTGCCGGGAGTCTGGTATCCAGCACATTCAAGGTCTTTGAAGGTGCCGTGCATCTGGTGGCCGGCAGGCTATCCGGCACGTTCATTTATTTGGTTAAATTCGAGTCTTGTAATTATATTATGTGATCATATTGGTTCTTGGTTGAAATAATCCCGAATCTAGGATAAATCATTGTAAATTACCATTTAGTTAGGATTTTTGTTAGTTATTTTAAGTTGAAATTGTTATTTACATTTCCCCCTTGTTTAGAATAGGTAGTTACCGAGGATTAGGACTAATTTTCTACTAAGTCCCTATGGTTCGATAGTCATAATTTGCTTACGCTATATTCCAACCGGGATTTTTGCTACCCGTAGTAGAGTTGTAGGATTTCTTTCATTATTTTTATTCATTTTGTACATTCTTTACCCTATAAATTTCTTGTTAGTAGACACTAAAGAATAAAACAAGGGAAATTCTCGGCACCATTTTGTGAGAAAATACATATACACATATATTAGTTTAGTTTATCTATAATATGTCTGCAACATAGCACCTGTCTATCGTAATAGCCAGTATTAGTTGTCCAGTTTTGTGTGTTTATATTCTGGGCACACACAGTTACCTAATGCTAGTTTCTAGAATCTATACAAACTAGAACACATTTACATATCAATAAAACTCTCACGTTCTGTTTTCTCTTTTTATCTTCTTGTCAAGATTAACATGGTATAAGAGCGCAGTCTTTGAATTTCATCACATCCCGCGGCAATGTCACAAGAAGAACAAATCAGAAATGATGAAGAGAAAAACAATGAGAATGGGAAAACTAAAGAAGAAGAAGAATCCATGATTCAAGATACCATGGCTGGGATCACGAATGAAATGAGTGACCCACACTACCTTCATCCCCGGACAACCATAATCAAAGTTTCAACATCAAATTTAAAGGGACAACAACTTCTTCCGATGCTTGGAAGAGGGCAGCGATGATTTCACTCAAAGCTAAGACAAGTTCGGATGGGTATGTCACAGAACCACCTAATCCTCTGAATGATATCCTCTTTGGAGAGATGCAATCATACAGTTCTCTCCCGGATTATCAATTCGCTGGACAAGGATATTGTGGAAACGATGCACTACTACGGTACTGCTTTCGAAGTGGAAAGAACCTTTACAGGCGTATGAACTTATCAAAGGAGCATAAATTTATTCTATCCAAAGGGAATAGCACATATTCAACAGCAAGATGATACCTCAGCGGATATTTTACACATTTTAGGCGGCTCTAGGAGACTCACCTCGATTCGAAAGAACCCTAACTGTAGTTGTGGGAGATGTACCTACGATCTTGCTAGAAATCGAAACACCAGCAAGATCGACTCATGAGATTCTTAAAGGGCCTAATGAGAATTTCAACAAACGAGGGGCAATATCCTCATGATGAATCCCCTTCTAACATTGGAACAAGCATATTCCCTCCTTGCCCCAAGATGAAAGCAGAGATATTTACATGAAGGTAAAAACGAGAGTGGAAACTCTGTGGCCCTCAATAGAAAAGGCTCGATGGGAAATAAAAACCCTAACCCTAGAAACGAACAAAGAAGATCCCCATATGCAAACTCTCCCTGCAGTCGCAGCAATGGAAGGAAGAATCAAAACCCCAAATGTACAAGCTGCACCAGACTTGGTCATACGAGGTAAGTGTTGGTGGTTGGTGGGTTTTCCATCTAATCGAGCAAATTGTACCCAACAACAAGGAAACAACATCACCGCATCCACTTCCAACACAACTAAGGATTTCAAGAGGGTCAATCTCAACGCAGCAACTTCACCATTATCTGGACTCAATAAAGATCAATTAGAGCAACTGGTTTCCCTACCTTGATTTGAGGAACGGTTCAAAAAATTCTACCCAGACTTTTAGAGAATTTACAGGTAATGTCTGCCTATTTCTCATTACTGTCTTCATAGTGAAATGCTTGCTGATTCACTAACTGGAAAACTGGAAAATTTATGGATATTAGACTCTAGATCATCTGAACATATAACAGGGAATCAATGTTTGCTCACTAATATGAATAAATTAAATCCATCTAGAAAGGTAACACTACCAGATGGACAAAACATAGAATTGATAGCGTTGGTTTCATTCAATTATGCAATATCTTGAGCTTAATCATGTTATGTTAGTGCTAGTTTTTCTATATAACTTAATATTTGTCTATAAACTGATAAAATAGTTTGGCATGATGTGATATTTAGTTGTGACTGTGCTATCTTGCAAGACTCCAGAACTAGTATACAGGAAAGATAGCACACCAACACTCTGGCTATACCTTCTTGATTTTTTACTTTAGAAAATTTCCTTACTGATATACACTCTAAATTCTCTGCTGCAGTTTCATCACATGTATATACTGCACAACCATGAGTGATAAGAATCTATTGCTTTAACATCGAAGATTAGGCCATATGGCAGGTCCTAATTTGTCTAAGCTTTATGTTTTGCAAGGTTCTAGAGTTACTGATATATAACGATGCACTATGTATGTTTTAAAGCTAAAGGAAAGAGGGTCAAATTTAACCTATCAGAAATAAAACACATGAACCCTTACATGATTCAATTCACATCGATATCTGTGGCCCTTTAAGAGTTCAATCCATACATGGCCATAAAAATTTCTTAACAATTGTTGATGACTGTTCAAGGGCCACCTGGGTTATCTCCCCAGAAACAATTCTGAAGCTATGAAACACCTAATCAACTTTGTAACCTAATAGAAAGACAAATTCAACAAAAACATTAAAGTCATCAGGAGTGATAATGCCTAAGAACTAGGAAAATCACAACAGGCATAGAATTTTTTAAGGAAAAAGGGTATATGCATCAGACTAGCTGCCCTAGAACACCTCAGGAAATGGCATTGTCGAAAGAAACAAGGTCATTTAATGGAGGTTGCTAGGAGTCTTCTGTTTCATTCAGCCCTCCTTACACAGAAAATTCTGGGGGTATTGTGTTGAACATGCATCTTTCATTAAACAAAGTCCCATCTAAAAAGCCACATAAAAATTTTCCACTTTTTGAAAATTTATTACTATCCTCCTTATATGATGACCTAAAGTCTTCGGTTGCTCTGTTTTGCCACAAACATTAATCCAAGTAATCAAAACTAGATCTACTGTACTTCTTGCATTACCTAGAAATTGCAAAAACACAAAAGGCTATAACCTTCTTCATTTAAACCATGAGAAATCAAGGTTAGTAGAGACATTACCTTCTTCGAACCACATCTTTCCCTTTAGTGGTTAATAAATGAAGAGCGTTGGATATAAACTGTTTTGACATCTAAAACTTCATGAAACAACAAATATTGTTGATGAATACTAGTCATAACGATGCAAATCATTTTCTAAAAACAACAACACAACAACAATTTAAAAGTTGTATCTAATAATCCAAACCTCACCTTCTTCTGATCAACAAGAAGGTGCCAATGTTGACAGCCCACCTTCTCCACTCGACTACACCAGGGGTGTAACCATAAGTCCTCTTCTCCCTCTCTACAACAATGGTGATATCATAACAATGACGTATATCTCCTTATATAACCCTCATCTCCAACCACAAGATTTTTCCTCTTTGTCCCAGTTTTCTCCAACAGAAAAACAAAATCCTGATGCAGAGTGACTTCTTAAAAGGTCTACAGATCTCACAAACACACCCTGAAAATTCTAGATTATATTCACATTTACATTCATCAATTATGAGTTTATACCAACATCATTACTAACAAATCACATCTTATCTCTTGAATATACCCCCAAATCAAAAAATATTATTAAATCATTATTTATTGGAATATAATCCAAATATAAATCATTTCACGTACGCATGCAAACCCATGCATGAAAACGTTACGTAAAAATAGTCGTTTCTCCATAAACGCTAAAACGCCTTAGAAGCATATGGTCAAACATGACCTTGTATGACCCTCTAATATTCAAACCAAATGGTCATACAATTATTATATGAATATACAAATATATTCCCTAAGCTAAATTCAGTCAAAAACGCAAAACGCTCGGGAGTGCTCACGCCCGCTCCTTAAAGCACGAAAAGTCCGGAGGAGTGCCGAGGTGGCACGAACTCCTATAAAATTAATTCCTTGAGTTCCTAACATCATTATTAACCATTATAAAGAGAACCCACGAAGTGGTTTCTCAAAATTCAGCAAAAACACAGGAGGATTTCTTAGCGCTCCTTTTTGCCCGGGTGTGTCCCGATGGCCCGTAAATTATGTCACGGGTGATGTAACCCCATATAACCCAATGTAACATCTTAGTATATGTTTATTTACTATAATAAGTGTTTACAAACACTTGGAACTCATAAAAACAAATTGTTTTCCAAAATTTCCTTAGAGCACAAAACACACCTTCGGGTGTCACGAAAACGCGTTTTACGCAATTGCCTTGTAGTTTTTGACATGCCACGAATTGGTAATCTTAAATAGGGTTAAAATGACCTTCTAAATCAGTTGGTGTGACTAGTCAACAAGACTCTCTATAGGGCCGATTTTGAGAGCAAAAACTAGTATAAAAATTGCATTAAAAGTTTGTAAAAGGCATAGAACATGGTGACTCACCTTCCCATGTGTTATATTACTTAATGTCAAAGTATGTAGGTCTCATATGACCAGCAAGCTGTCGAAATTAGGCCATGGAATAAGGCCATGTGAGCTAGAACAAAAACAAATGAGAAAAAGCAAAAAGTAGATCTAGAATTCACTTTTCTAGATTCCTTCTTTTCCATGTGACCTAACATGCTTGTCCTTGGCTCTTCAATGTCAATTAAGACACCCCATTTGACCCTTGAATTCGTGACTCTACAAGGGAGGAAGAAGACAAGCCTAACTTAGAAAAATCAAAAGAATAACTTACCTAAATTACCTTGTCTTCTAGCTCACAATTATTTCCTTTCCAACTCTTGCCTTGTCACACACCACATGCCGAAATTATGCTGGAAAGGAGGCATTTATTGAGCCAATAACCATGTAATAAACTAAGGAAAAGTAAAGTCATTTGACATTAAAAATTGACAAAGCAAAAATCAAATTCCAAATGCATTTTCTTACCTTATACAATTCGTGAGTCTCATTCTTCTCCTTGCCCTCTTCATCCACGAATTGGTAAGGCTCCCTAGCTCTCTCTTCTAGCTTCATCTTCTTCCTTTGAAGCTCTTAAGTCCATTAATGGAGTTTTAACTTCTATCTTCATCTTTAAGGTAATTTCCTAGCATTTCTTGTCAAACCTTGAAGCAAAACTCTTCCTAGCATAACAACAAGGGTTCGGCATCAATTAGTTCTCCAAGGAGGTTGTCCAAACCAACATTAAACCAAGGAGCATCTCAAGGTTATCTTAAGGTAGTTTTCAAGCTTGAAAATCCTTAAAGCACATTTATTGTGTAACCATTTCAATCTCTTCTAAGGCTCTTTTCTTCTTCTTTCTTCATTTTGATGAAGGAAAACTTGTTCTCATCCACCTTAGTGAGCCGAAATTATAAGGAGAAAAGCTTAAGGTAAATTCTTTTAAAACTACTTACAAATCTACTTAAGATCTTTATTCAAGATCTAACTCCTAAACTCCTTCACCACTTGCATATAACCGAAGTGGAGCATCAAAATTCCTTGGAGAAAGCTTGGAGATTCAAGAGGAGTTCAAGCACTTAACCACCTTTGTTAAGAAGTAAGTTTACTAAGTAAATCTTTATGTTATAAGCTTTGTTAAGCTTCTAAAAATTATACAAAAATTATGTACATCTCCTAGGTTTATTAAGACCGAAACTATATGGTATTATATGCCAAAATACAATCTATAACTTATATAGAAAATATTTACCTTAAGACACATTTTTGTGTCACAAAATTTTTTATGTCACATATAATTCAAGCCGAATTATCAAGGGCAAAAATGCTTTTTTTGAGCTAAGAATCTATATAAGACATTACAATAATTTTTACATGAGTTATATACTCCTATGAATTTATGTATAATTATTATGACATATAAATCCACTTTTATATACTATATGGTCACCAAATAAATATGGCCGAATGTACTAATTGATAAATAGGTATTAATGACCTACTTAGGTATATAAACTTATATCACAAAGTTTGGTGAGTAAAAAATATTTATTAGTGCTTAAATGGCTAATTAATTAAGTTATGTGGCTTAAATAATTTTTACAAAATTTAGTGTTTATTGTGAAAGCCGAGAGCTAAAGGGGTATTTGTGTAATTAATGATATAATATAAGGTTAGGAATTAAGTTTATGAATTTTAGATAATTTAAACAAGTTAAAATAACTTTTATAAAGTTTTGGGCTATTATGTAATTTATAAAAGTTGTTATGAAAGTTTAGAACATAAAGGGGCGAATTCATAATTAAGAGATTTATTAGGCTCACCTTTGAAATTTTGAGGAATTATATTTTAGACTTTAGTTTATAAGTCATTAAGAAATTATAAAGTTTTGGGGTGAAAATGTAATTAATGGAGAGTTCAAGACCAAGCCGAATTATTTGGGGTTAGTTTGGTAATTTAAGAATTTATATATATATATATTCGGCATTTATGGAGAATTAAAATTAAAACTATAGTTTATAAGGCATTATGCAAAGTTTATAAGGTTTTGTGGTTAAATTGTAATTATGGGAATAAAATATTATTGCCGAGAATTTAAGGGGCTAAGTTGTTATTTTTGAAAGTTATAGTACTTAAAAGCTATATACCAAATATTAGTGTGACTATGTAATTTAGCTAAATAAGAAGTTAAAACTCTATAATATAATGAGATTAGAATTTAAATAAAGTTTATGAATTAATGTGGTTGATTTTGTAAATAACCGAAATATAAGGGTAATAATTTAGATTTAAATAAATATAGGTCCTATATGGATATTTTGAGGAATTAGAAGAAAGAATTTTAATTAAAGGAATTATGGAATTAGAACTATGGCTTATATAGTTATAAGGAAGTTAAAAAAACTAATATTATTTTATGACTAAAAGGAGAATAATGAGATTATAAGAATATTATGTCATTGTAAGACATTTAAATATAGTTAAGAAAATTATAAGTTGTTATGTCACTTAGACAATTAAATAAACAACAAATATAGTACATGAATATATGAATACATATATGTACATTAAAGGATTTATAAATAAATCAAAAAGGAATAACAAATAAGTTATACATTAAATCATGAGGTAATTAAAAGAAATAAACCTCACATGAAATAACAAATACGAGATTTGTTGAAAGATCCAATAGAATTATTATATAAGGGTAACATAAATTAACCCTCTCAGTTAATCCTATTCTAGGACTTTGTTTGACCAGACGTTGACCGGGATTAAAAGTACAGTCTACGGTGAACGGTATGGGATTCTTGCAACCTGTTTTCTACCGGATTACACCGGCTTGTGTGCTATCTGTTGTTTGAAATAACGACCAAGATAATTAATGTAAAATGTTGTTTACTCTTGTGCACTGTTGTATTATTTTATGTGCGTGAATGTTGCTGACTACAACGTGTATGTCCCACGCATACAAACACTACTATACCAGTGGATTAAATACCTGCGCTTCAGTATACCGAGGACTTGTACTCAAGTCTCTCACTAACTTCACTTTATAACAAACGTCATTATCCTAAACGTGATAATTGACAATACACATTGTGTTCTTGTTTAACGTCTTTATATGACACTTAACAACTCTATACTACGAGAACGAGGAGCCCAGTTGGATCTGGCCATGCATGCTACAGGAGCTGTACCTGTCTCAGGTCGTCTCCTATCTACGTCGCGACGGAACTTTCAGTTGGGAGGAAGACTCTATTCCTTCCGGGTTTCAAATGCCCTTCAGTTCAGGAGGAAGACTTCATTCCTCTAGTGGGATTCTATTTCCCACGCCTCTCAGTTCAGGGTTTAACTACGTTATCTCCTGGGGTTTTTATACCCAACCTTTCTCTTAACGAGGTCACTATACCTCCACTATTTGATATCTTTTATACCTGTCAGTCCCATTGTGTGGACCGACATCTATCAGAATTTCAGTTCAGCTAACTCGACCTTCTGTGTCTTGTTCTATGTGACATTATTGTCCTTGTATGGATACTTGTTATTATCAGACTATGCTTGTTTACAGCTTTATAAAAATGAACTGCATGTGTTCGACAAAGTAGTTGGTGTGGCCCGGTAGACGATGGGCTGCACGTTTTCCATACCAGCATTGTTTGCTGAGCCCCTTTGGGGGCACCCCCATTTTTCAGGTACCTGAAGTTGAAGAAGATTACCACACCGAGTGTAGGTGGGGTAGATTCAAGCTATGGGAGTCTTCTATAGTTAATTATTTTATTTAAGTATTTACATTGAGTTTGATTCCTAGTATCTCGGATTGTATTCGTATTCAGACCGTGACTTTTGGAGATTGTATTTGGACTTAGCCTTGTTGGTCACAAGGGTGGCCAACGGCATTGTAATACCGCCCGGTTGTTGTATTTATTTCCGCTGCAGTTGTATTTTATTTGGGAGTGATCGCCGTTCAGTTTATTGGATTTCGGGTTGGGGTGTTACAAAAAGTGGTATCAGAGCGTAGTTACGCTCTGGATACAAGGATACACCGAGATTAGGATATCTAAGACTTAGGTTAAGGGTTGAGAGATAGTATTGAAAGGAGTTTAAGTTAGTTTTACTTAGACTACTATCCAAGAAGACCATGATTTTGACCACAGTGCCTAATATACCTCAACTCCTGCAGATGTCAGGAAGAGGAGGACGACGTGGACAGGCTGATGAGGAGCCAAACATCAGGCTGGCAGACATTGCCCCCTTAATCGCTCAGGCATTTGCACAGCGGGGGTTGCACAACAGCAGCAGCTACCTCACCACCACCACCCAGGGAGAGACTGGGTGAAGAGTTTGGCTGATTTGAGGCCGACTGCATTCAAGGGGCAGACTGACCCTGCTCACTTAGAGACATACATCATGGAGATGGAGACAGCGTTCGAGACGCTTGCAGTCCCAGCTAGGGAAAAAGTAAGGCTTGCAGCCTTTTATCTGAAGGATGCAGCGAGAGATTGGTGGAACATGGTGAAAGCCGACCACCTGGATGACCCAGCTTTTACTTGGGGACATTACACTGCACTACTGAGAGGCAAATACTACCCGCCCACACCAGAATGGTGAAGACTAGGGAGTTTGACGCCTTGGAGCAGACGGGGAAATGACCGTGGATGAGTATTATGCAAAGTTTACTTCACTACTCCGGCTACTACCCGGTATAGGATACTCAGACCAAGTGTTGGTCGACCGTTCTACGGGGGACTGAGCCCTCGACTTCAGTTTGGGATGGGACCAATCATCCCTACCAGTTTACAGGTAAAACAGGAGAGACATAAACCAGTTGAAATTTTATTACATACTATACCCCTCATGGGAGATTAGAGATTGATACCTTGAGATTTCAGGAATGTTATCATGCTGCCTCCGTGGTGGAGATCACTTGTAAGAGAAGGGATGCTTTGAGCTCCCAAAAGAGGAAGGACGGACCTGGTGGCGAAGATGCCAAGCAGGGGAACTCCATAAGAGGAACAAACCCTATCAGAAAGCCAAGGGTCCTATCAAGGGAAGGGGAACCAAACTACTGGGAACCCCCAGTCAGGAACCCACGGAGCAGCAACTTCACAGAAAACCTACCCATCTAAGGGTAGGCACTCTAATCAGACAGTTAGATTTGAAACTTTTGTGATTACTTCAGTACCGTTGGATGGTATAATTAACCTTGATTGTATTAGGTTCTGGACATGGCTCAAACACGGGCCAGAAGTATGTCCGTCGTTTCAACTGTAAACAGTGCGGAAAGGATCACCCCGGCGTAGACTGCCAGGGGAGAAAGTCATGTGCCGCTACTGTCAGATACTCGGGCATCGTGCCTTCGAGTGTATCCGAAACCCGGAGAGCAGGAACTACCGCCCGGGAGCAAAGGCAACCCAGGCCAAGATGGAGCTAGCGATACTCGCCCTCCACCAACAAACCAGGCTCAGGGGTATAAGGGCAAAGGCCCAGCATCGGGACCCGCCCTGCATGTCATGGACCGCTCAGATGAGGCTGGTCCTTCTACCAACCCAGGTATTTCTAAACCATGTGAACCTGTTATTGAGCAATGGATGATGTGAATGAGTGCTTGCATGCCTTGATTGCCTAATTGAGTAGGAAAGAATTAGTAGACTCACTAGTAAAAATTTAAACCACGTAGGAAGCTATAAGATATGCTTTCCTATCCCCTCACCGCCCTCCGGGAGAAAACATTATCAAAGTACAAGAACCAGGGAACGAACAATGTAAGGTTATCCAACCAGGTTTGATATTACTCAAAGGATACCTAACACCGGAGACACAAATTGCAATCATCAGAAGATGTCAAGAATTGGGAGCAGGACCAGGAGGGTTCTACACTCCAGAATTTCCAGGAGGATCAAGAATGAAGCTGAAAATGATGTGCTAGGAAAGGATTGGAATCCTTACTCAAAGACCTACCAAGATACAAGAAATGGAGATGGAGCACAAGTACCAAAATCCCAGAAGAATTTTTACCAATTGTGGAACAAGCAGTTAATACAGCTCAACAGCTAGAAGAAGATCCAGTTCCCAATCTAAGGGCTGATCTATGTATCATCAACTTCTATGAAGAAGGAGGCTTAGTTACAACCAGGCACATCATGAGACAGACAAGGGGGGTCCCTGAACAGGGGATACCAGTATTATCTTTGTCAATTGGAGATGACGCAGAGTTCCTTTATGGCGAGCAGAAGCGTGTGGACCTTGCAAAGAAAATCATATTGAGTTCAGGAGATGTTTTAAATGGGTGGAAAGTCAAGGTTGCTATACCATGGAATTAAGAGGATTAAGCTAAACACAGCACCTTCGACAGTGATAAACACCACTCACATGAACCAGGAAGATTAAGTTTGACTTTTAGAAAGTACTAGTGTTGTAATTGTTTTGGACATCCGAAAGGAGATCATATCATCAGTGAAGCATTATTGTTATGAAAGTGAATGTCTTTAGACCCCATCATATACCAAAGTACTTACTCAGATTCTGTTATTAGGTTGTGCTAAGGAGACGGAAGGTGCCTTAAGTATTCTTACTGAGGAGGAGGCCAGCAAGGGCGGCGCGATCCTCACTGGTACCTTTCCCGTTAATGGAGTGGATGCATTAGTACTGTTCGACTCCGGAGCCTCACATACTTTCGTTTCGCCTTCGCTTGCGGGGAAGTTGGGGCTAGACGCTGTAGAGTTACCTGATTTTAAGGTGGCACTCCCGTCTAAGGAGAAGATCAGTTGCACTCGTCTTTATAGAGGAGCCACTATCCGCATTAAGGAGGAGGGATTTCCCTATTGACCTTATTGAGTTCAGAGGTCTAGGATTCGATGTTATAGCCGGATGGACTGGCTGGGGCGGCACAGAGGCCGCATTCTTTGTGCAGAGCGCAGACTGTTGCTTAAGAGCCATCAGGAGTGACAGTATCTTACCGTCAGAGCCCTAGAGCACCGTCTATAAAAGTTATATCTGCTATGTCCATGTACAAGCACGTCAGGAAGCAGAAGAAGTATATTTATGCTATGTTCAGGATGTAGAGCATGACCCTGATTTTGATCCAGCTATGCCAGTGGTGTCGGAATTTCCAGATATTTTTCCAAAGGAACTTCCAGGCTTACCGCCATCCAGAGAGGTAGAGTTCTCCATCGAATTACTACCAGGTACCGGTCCCATAGCTAAGGCACCGTACCGTATGGCACCAGCAGAGATGGCTGAGCTGAAGGAGCAGCTAAAGATTTATTGGACAAGGGATACATACGACCTAGCGTATCTCCTTGGGGAGCACCAGTGCTTTTGTGAAAAGAAGGATGGAAGCCTTCGGCTATGTATTGATTACAGGAGCTTAATGCAGTATCGGTGAAGAACAAATATCCACTACCACGGATTGATGACTTTTTGATCAGTTGAGAGGAGCAAAAGTGTTTTCGAAGATCGATTTGAGATCAGGCTACCATCAGATACCCATCAGGGAGCAAGACATAGAAAAGACAGCATTCAGAACACGGTATGGCCACTATGAGTTTACAGTTATGCCTTTTGGCTTGTCAAATGCACCTGCAGTCTTCATGGATTTGATGAACAGATTATTCAGAGAGCAGTTGGATAAGACCGTGGTTGTATTCATCGATGACATCCTCATTTATTCAAAGTCTAAGGAAGAGCATGAGAGTCACCTCCGACATGTACTTGAGATCTTAAGGGAGAACCAGCTTTATGCTAAGTTCTCCAAATGTGAGTTTTGGTTGGACAGAGTTTCCTTTCTAGGACATGTTATCTCAGATGCTGGGATCGCAGTGGATCCAGCAAAGATAGAAGCAGTTCGCACTTGGCCTAGGCCAAAGACAGTTACGGACATCAGGAGTTTCCTTGGTTTAGCAGGATACTACAGAAGGTTTGTCAGAGACTTCTCCAAAATAGCCAAACCTATGACCAGCTTAATGAAGAAGGACGCACCTTCACATGGACTACTGAATGTGAGACCTCATTCGAGCTTTTGAAGAATGCTTTGACATCAGCACCAGTTTTGACTATACCTGAAGGCACAGAGGGTTATGAAGTTTACTGTGAGCATCAGGCAGAGGATTAGGGTGTGTACTCATGCAGAATGGGAAGGTAGTCGCCTACGCTTCCCGACAGTTGAAGAAACATGAGGAAAACTATCCCACACATGACTTGGAGCTTGGAGCTATTGTTTTTGCATTGAAGATCTGGCGCCACTACCTGTATGGTGTCCAGATGACCGTATATTCGGATCACAAGAGTTTGAAGTATGTATTCACCCAGAAGGAGTTAAACATGAGACAAAGAAGATGGGTTGAATTCCTTAAGGACTATGACATTGATTTGCAGTACAAAGAAGGGAAAGCTAATGTTGTAGCAGACGCACTGAGTCGACGAGCACATTCCTAAATGCCATTGTGGCTAGCTCGAGTCTTATGGACGACATACGTAGAGCACAGCAGAGTGATCAGCGAATGATGGAGATCAGTCAGAAGTTGTCTGACGGTACATTTGAGGGTGGAAGTATGAGTTCCTTACATGATGATGGACTCATCAGATTGAAGGGCAGATTGTGTATTCCCAGAGACAGCACAGATATAAAGGAGCATATTCTTCGAGAGTCCCACACTTCTTCCACATCTGTCCATCCAGGAGCTTCTAAGATGTACAAAGATCTAAAGAGGTATTTCTGGTGGAGTGGTATGAAGGGCCGTGACAGAATATGTGATTCGATGTCTCACTTGTCAGAAAGTGAAATTCGAACATAGACGACCAGGAGGTATGGTACAGTCTATGCCAGTCCAGAGTGGAAGTTTTATGATATCTCCATGGACTTCGTGGTGGGACTACCACCTACGAGAGGAGGCCTTAATATGATTTGGGTTGTTGTTGATCGACTGACTAAGGTTGCTAGGTTTATTCCGATGAAAGACACTTGGAAAGTGCCAAAGTTAGCAGAACTATTTGAGCAGGAGATTATCAGACATCATGGAGTACCTAAGACTATTGTTTCAGATCGAGACACTAGATTTCTCTCACGATATTGGCGAGCTACTCGCGAGGCACTTGGCACTGAATTGAAGCTTAGCACAGCATTTCATCCTCAGACAGATGGTCAGTCAGAGAGGACTATTCAGACCTTAGAGGACATGCTACGAGCATGTGCCTTGGATTTCCAGGGCAGCTGGATAGATTACATCTCATCGAGTTTGCATACAATAACAGCTATCACGCCTCTATACAGATGTCACCTTTTCAAGCCTTATATGGCAGACCATGCCGCACACCATTGTGCTGGGACGAGTCTAGTGAGACCGTCATCATTGGGCCTGAGTACTTAGAGCAAGTCCAGGCAGAAGTACAACAAATCAGAAGTAACATGAAAGCAGCACAAGACAGACAGAAATCATATGCTGATGAGAGGCGACGAGACCTTGAGTTCGCAGTTGGCGACCAGGTATTTCTACGAGTATCACCCATGAAGGGTGTATTCAGATTTGGGCAAAAGGGCAAGCTAAGCCCGAAATTTGTAGGACCCTACGCTATCATAGAGCGGGTGGGCCTTGTGGCATATCGACTTGATTTGCCAGCTGAGTTGGGCAAAGTACACAATGTTTTTCATGTGTCTCAGCTTAAGAAATACATGCCTCATCCTTCTCATGTTCTACAACCAGAGACACTCTCATTAGAACCAACAATGCGGTATGTGGAAACACCGCAACGAATCTTAGACAGAAAACACGAGATACTCGAAACAAATCTGTGAGTCTCGTAAAAGTTCTTTGGTCAAACCACGATGTGGAAGAGGCCACATGGGAACTAGAAGCTGATATGCGAGCGAAGTTTCCCTCATTATTCACCGACTAGACACTTTAGTCTAGGGTACGGGGGCGTACCCCTCTTTTTTTTGGGGGGTAGAGCCTTTTTCATTTGTGAATTTAGTATGCATTTTGTTGCACTTTTTGTGCATTTCATTGTTTGCACTTTTGTGCATTTCAGTGACACTTTGTCTTGTATGTGTTCTTGTGTAACACTGTTTCAGTATATCTCAGTGACACTTTGTCTTGTATGTGTTCTTGTGTACACTGTATTTGAAATGTACTTTGTGCACTATTATATTGAAAGTGACTGTGTTATTACATCACACTATATTGTTCCAAAGTATTCCTGTTGTGTTTGATGTACACTGTGAACTTAGGAATATAGAGACTTGGGACTTGATCCCTAAAAACTAGATTGAGTTGTGGATACTTAGTGGAACTTGATTCCCCACAACCTTATAATTTAGATATGAGACTTCGGGGCGAAGTCCTTTTTTAAGGGGGGTAGATTGAAATACCCCAAATCTAAATAATATTATTAAATCATTATTTATTGGAATATAATCCAAATATAAATCATTTCACGTACGCATGCAAACCCATGCATGAAAACGTTACGTAAAAATAGTCGTTTCTCCATAAACGCTAAAACGCCTTAGAAGCATATGGTCAAACATGACCTTGTATGACCCTCTAATATTCAAACCAAATGGTCATACAATTATTATATGAATATACAAATATATTCCCTAAGCTAAATTCAGTCAAACAAACGCTCGGGAGTGCTCACGCCCGCTCCTTAAAGCACGAAAAGTCCGGAGGAGTGCCGAGGTGGCACGAACTCCTATAAAATTAATTCCTTGAGTTCCTAACATCATTATTAACCATTATAAAGAGAACCCACGAAGTGGTTTCTCAAAATTCAGCAAAAACCACAGGAGGATTTCTTAGCGCTCCTTTTTGCCCGGGTGTGTCCCGATGGCCCGTAAATTATGTCACGGGTTGATGTAACCCCATATAACCCAATGTAACATCTTAGTATATGTTTATTTACTATAATAAGTGTTTACAAACACTTGGAACTCATAAAAACAAATTGTTTCCCAAAATTTCCTTAGAGCACAAAAAACACCTTCGGGTGTCACGAAAACGCGTTTTACGCAATTGCCTTGTAGTTTTTGACATGCCACGAATTGGTAATCTTAATAGGGTTAAAATGACCTTCTAAATCAGTTGGTGTGACTAGTCAACAAGACTCTCTATAGGGGCCGATTTTGAGAGCAAAACTAGTATAAAAATTGCATTAAAAGTTGTAAAAGGCATAGAACATGGTGACTCACCTTCCCATGTTTATATTACTTAATGTCAAAGTATGTAGGTCTCATATGACCAGCAAGCTGTCGAAATTAGGCCATGGAATAAGGCCATGTGAGCTAGAACAAAACAAATGAGAAAAAGCAAAAAGTAGATCTAAATTCACTTTTCTGATTCCTTCTTTTCCATGTGACCTAACATGCTTGTCCTTGGCTCTTCAATGTCATTAAGACACCCCATTTGACCCTTGAATTCGTGACTCTACAAGGGAGGAAGAAGACAAGCCTAACTTAGAAAAATCAAAAGAATAACTTACCTAAATTACCTTGTCTTCTAGCTCACAATTATTTCCTTTCCAACTCTTGCCTTGTCACACACCACATGCCGAAATTATGCTGGAAGGAGGCTTTATTGAGCCAATAAACCATGTAATAAACTAAGGAAAAGTAAAGTCATTTGACATTAAAAATTGACAAAGCAAAAATCAAATTCCAAATGCATTTTCTTACCTTATACAATTCGTGAGTCTCATTCTTCTCCTTGCCCTCTTCATCCACGAATTGGTAAGGCTCCTAGCTCTCTCTTCTAGCTTCATCTTCTTCCTTTGAAGCTCTTAAGTCCATTAATGGAGTTTTAACTTCTATCTTCATCTTTAAGGTAATTTCCTAGCATTTCTTGTCAAACCTTGAAGCAAAACTCTTCCTAGCATCAACAAGGGTTCGGCATCAATTAGTTATCCAAGGAGGTTGTCCAAACCAACATTAAACCAAGGAGCATCTCAAGGTTATCTTAAGGTAGTTTTAAGCTTGAAAATCCTTAAAGCACATTTTATTGTGTAACCAATTTCTATCTCTTCTAAGGCTCTTTTCTTCTTCATTTTTCATGAAGGAAAACTTGTTCTTCATCCACCATTAGTGAGCCGAAATTATAAGGAGAAAAGCTTAAGGTAAATTCTTGTAAAACTACTTACAAATCTACTTAAGATCTTTATTCAAGATCTAACTCCTAAACTCCTTCACCACTTGCATATAACCGAAGTGGAGCATCAAAATTCCTTGGAGAAAGCTTGGAGATTCAAGAGAGTTCAAGCACTTAACCACCTTTGTTAAGAAGTAAGTTTACTAAGTAAATCTTTATGTTATAAGCTTTGTTAAGCTTCTAAAAATTATACAAAAATTATGTACATCTCCTAGGTTTATTAAGACCGAAACTATATGGTATTATATGCCAAAAATACAATCTATAACTTATATAGAAAATATTTACCTTAAGACACATTTTTGTGTCACAAATTTAGTTATGTCACATATTAATTCAAGCCGAATTATCAAGGGCAAAAATGCTTATTTTTGAGCTAAGAATCTATATAAGACATTACAATATTTTTACATGAGTTATATAACTCCTATGAATTTATGTATAATTATTATGACATATAAGTCCACTTTTATATACTATATGGTCACCAAATAAATATGGCCGAATGTACTAATTGATAAATAGGTATTAATGACCTACTTAGGTATATAAACTTATATCATAAAGTTTGGTGAGTTAAAAATATTTTATTAGTGCTTAAATGGCTAATTAATTAAGTTATGTGGCTTAAATGTAATTTTTACAAAGTTTGATGTATTTATTGTGAAAGCCGAGAGCTAAGGGGTATTTGTGTAATTATATATAATATAAGGTTAGGAATTAAGTTTATGAATTTTAGATAATTTAAACAAGCCTTAAAATAACTTTTATAAGTTTTGGGCTATTATGTAATTTATAAAATTGTTATGAAAGTTTAGAACATAAAAGGGCGAATTCATAATTAAGAGATTTATTAGGCTCACCTTTGAAATTTTGAGGAATTATATATTTAGACTTTAGTTTATAAGTCATTAAGAAGTTATTATAAAGTTTTGGGTGAAAATGTAATTAATGGAAGTTCAAGACCAAGCCGAATTATTTGGGGTTAGTTTGGTAATTTAAGAATTTATATATATATATTCGGCATTTATGGAGAATTAAAATTAAAACTATAGTTTATAAGGCATTATGCAAATTTATAAGGTTTTGTGGTTAAATTGTAATTATGGGAAATAAAATATTATTGCCGAGAATTTAAGGGGCTAAGTTGTTATTTTTGAAAGTTATAGTACTTAAAAGCTATATACCAAAATATTAGTGTGACTATGTAATTTAGCTAAATAAGAAGTTAAAACTCTATAATATAATGAGATTAGAATTTAAATATAAAGTTTATGAATTAATGTGGTTGATTTATAAATAACCGAAATATAAGGGTAATAATTTAGATTTAAATAAATATAGGTCCTATATGGATATTTTGAGGAATTAGAAGAAAGAAATTTTAATTAAAGGAATTATGGAATTAGAACTATGGCTTATGTTTTATAAGGAAGTTAAAAAGAAACAATAAGTATTGTTTATGACTAAAAGGAGAATAATGAGATTATAAGAATATTATGTCATTGTAAGACATTTAAATATAGTTAAGAAAATTATAAGTTGTTATGTCACTTAGACAAATAAAATAAACAACAAATATAGTACATGATATATGAATACATATATGTACATTAAAGGATTTATAAATAAATCAAAAAGGAATAACAAATAAGTTATACATTAAATCATGAGGTAATTAAAAGAAATAAACCTCACATGAAATAACAAATAGAGATTTGTTGAAAGATCCAATAGATCATTATATAAGGGTAACATAAATTAACCCTCTCAGTTAATCCTATTCTAGGACTTTGTTTGACCAGACGTTGACCGGGAATTAAACAAGTACAGTCTACGGTGAACGGTATGGGATTCTTGCAACCTGTTTTCTACCGGATTACACCGGCTTGTGTGCTATCTGTTGTTTGAAATAACGACCAAGATAATTAATGTAAAATGTTGTTTACTCTTGTGCGCTGTTGTATTATTTTATGTGCGTGAATATTGCTGACTACAACGTGTATGTCCCACGCATACAAACACTACTATACCAGTGGATTAAATACCTGCGCTTCAGTATACCGAGGACTTGTACTCAAGTCTCTCACTAACTTCACTTTATAACAAACGTCATTATCCTAAACGTGATAATTGACAATACACATTGTGTTCTTGTTTAACGTCTTTATATGACACTTAACAACTCTATACTACGAGAACGAGGAGCCCAGTTGGATCTGGCCATGCATGCTACAGGAGCTGTACCTGTCTCAGGTCGTCTCCTATCTACGTCGCGACGGAACATTCAGTTGGGAGGAAGACTCTATTTCTCCGGGATTCAAATGCCCATCAGTTCAGTTGAAGAAGACTTCATTCCTCTAGTGGGATTCATTTTCCCACGCCTCTCAGTTCAGGGTTTAACTACGTTATCTCCTGGGGTTTTTATACCCAACCTTTCTCTATAACGAGGTCACTATACCTCACACTATATTGATATACTTTATACACATGTCAGTCCCACTGTGTGGCCCGACAGCTATCAGACATTTCAGCTCCGCTAACTTGACCTTCTGTGTCTTGTTTTATGTGACAATATTGTCCTTGTAGGATACTTGTTATCATCAGATTATGCTTGTTTACAACTTTATAAAAATGAACTGCATGTGTTCGACAAAGTAGTTGGTGTGGCCCGGTAGACGATGGGCTGCACGTTTTCCATACCAGCATTGTTTGCTGAGCCCCTTTGGGGGCACCCCCAATTTTTCAGGTACCTGAAGTTTAAGAAGACACCACACTGAGTGTAGGTGGTGGGAGACCAAGCTTTAGGAGTCTACATTAGTTAATTATTTTATTTCAGTATTTTACTTTGAGTTTGATTCCTAGTATCTCGGTTTGTATTCTGTATATCCAGACCGTGACATTGAGGATTGTATTCGGACTTAGCCTTGTTGGTCACAAGGGTGGCCAACGGCTTTGTAATACCGCCCGGTTGTTGTATTTATTTCCGCTGCAGTTGTATTTATTTGGGAGTGATCGCCGTTCATTTATTGGATTCGGGTTGGGGTATTACATCTCTTCTCTACCATTGTCCAGTACTCCATTAATACTCTTACAGACCAAACAAAGACATCAACCTCTGTTCTATGTTGAACAGCCATATTCTCCCTGCAGTAATGTCCATCAAGGAACCTAGCTCATTTGCTGAAGTTAGCAAACACCCATAGTGGATCCATGCAATGAAAGAAGAGTTCCAAGCTCTTCAGAAAAATAACAGATGGACCATTGTAGATTTGCCCAAAGGTAAAAAGCCAGTAACCTACAAGTGGATTTATAAAACTAAGCTAAAGGCAGATGGAACTTTAGAACATTTCAAGCACGATTAGTTGTAAGAGGTTTTACACAAAAGTACGGTCTAGACTACGAAGAGACTTTCTCTCCCATCATCAGATGAACCACTGTGAGAACCTTTATTATTCTTGCTGGCAAAAGTGGGTGGATTCTTAATCAATTAGATGTCAACAATGCATTTTTGCATGGTGACTTACATGAAAATTTTTACATGAATATTCTTTATGGTCTTACTGTTTCAAACGAAAAAAAGTATGTAAGTTAACAAATCCCTATACGGCTTAAAACACGTATCACACCAATGGTATAATAAATTGGGAACTTTTTGAAAACCCTCAGCTACATTCAATCACAAAATGACTACTCTCTTTTCATAAAAATCAGAGGAGAATAACATACATACTTAGGGGTTTATGTTGATGATATTCTAGTTGTAGGGAACAATCAAACAGAAATACAAAACCTTTAAAAAAATTACACAATGAATTCCAAATTAAGGATCTTGGTAGACTTAGCTGTTTTTTGGGCATGGAATTTCTACAAACCAGGGACGGTCTTATTAAGTCCCAATGAAAGTATGCTAATTAGATCTTATCTTATTACAATATGTAAGAAATTCGCACATCTGTTTCCCCTTTTGCAGCTCAACCAGAAACTCAACAAGGATTCAGGAGAACTCCTAGCCGATCCCACTACCTACTGAAGGCTTATAGGGAAGTTGAACTTCCCACAAACTCTAGACCTGACATATCTTATCCTGTACAACACCTTAGTCAATTTTTATAGTCACCAACTGATTTACATCATCAAACAGCCTCTTCACATACTTTCTTATATTAAAGGAACAGTTGGATACAGTTTATTTTTTAACACATCTACTGATTACAACCTGTTGGCCTATTGTGATGCAGAATGGGCCTCCTACCCTATCACAAGGAAATCAATTTCAGGCACTATATTTTACTCGGTGGATCTCTCCTCAGCTGAAATAAAAAAGCAAGCCTTTGTTGCACTTTCTTCTGCAAAAGTAGAGTACCGTTCAATGCGTCAAGTTACTGCAGAATAAAGTTGGCTCACCCGCTTGCTTCATGAGTTAAAGGTTCCAAAAATACAACCAGTTCCCATCAGTGTGACAACACGGCGGCAATTACATTGCAAAGAACCCCATCTCTCATGAAAAAATGAAACACATGGAGTTAGACTGCCACTATGTTCAAGAATGCTTGTAGAAATAGCCTGATAACAGTAGTGCATATTCCAGGAAGACATCAGCTGATTGATGTTCTAACAAAGCCGCTCACTGGAAAGACTACTACCTAACTAGGTCTACTTCAAATTCAAAGCAAGACCTAAGATTTGTCAATCTTAGTCTTGAGGAGTGTGCGAGAAATATACATATACACATATATTAATTAGTTTAGTTATCTATAATATATCTGTAACATAGCACCGGACTGTCTAGTAGCCAGCATTAATTAGTTGCCTGGTTCTGTGTTTATATTCTGGGCACACACTTGCCTAATGCTAGTTGTCTCTACAAACTATAACACATTACATATCAATAAAATTAAACTCTCGCGTTCTGTTTTCTCTCTTTATCTTCTTGTCACATTTCAAAGACATGAATAATAATACTTTCAAAGTGAAGCATGAAAGGACCAGTTTGATCAGTGTTGACATGTTGAACAGCTAATGAAAAGTAAGCAGTTGATATGCTGAACAGAAGGCTTCTGAGCCTGTAGCCAACAGTAATGCAGGTGTAGACTTCAACATCGTTGCCTGCCGATACTACTCCGCACAGGTGAATAGCCGGGCAAATCTTCTTTGGCAGTGAGCTTTCGAATGGTTTCCCGAGATAGAAACCCACTTCTAGTATGAATAGCCTCTGCTTCTGCCAATAAAGATTTACCCGGTAATGCAACCATGCGACTTGGACGTAAATTGAATTTTCCCATCCTGCTCGAGGAATTACATGAAAAGTGAAGGACATATATATATACTGATGATGCATTGTTTCTAAGCATTTGTCGTGCAAATAAGCATATTCTTAGCTATGCGTTGGTTCATTCATGGGTACTTCTTGTGTGATGAAAGTCAAAAGGGGGACAAGTTTTACAGATTTACCCAGACTATAGAATTTGAACCATGCAGCCGCACAAAGGATATTCCGAGGCACATCCTGCAAGTAACCTGTGGTCCTCTGCCCTCTGCCTTCTTCTTTCCTCTTTTCCATTCTTATTCCTAACAGAAAAAAAGGAGTATTTTGATGAATATGCGGCAAAGAAAAAAAAAAATCGAAGTCGTCTCCAGCTCAAGCACTTAAATTGCTGTTTTCGATACTGAATATGATTCCAAGCCCTCTAGTTAGGATCGAAAATGAACCGCGGTAAAGTGAAAGCACACATAAGTTTACTTGTACAAATTATCACGTCCATAATCCATACGCATATCTCATTTATCTACACAGAAATAGATAAAATAACAATAAAAAGCTAAATTTTTGCAGCCGAAAATAACAATAGATAAAGACTCCGGTGAGGACTGAAGGGTTAAAAGGAGTGAGAGATTTAAGGAAAACATAGGTGCAACACAAGTAGGGAGGTAACACAAGGTGCGCTTGTTGAAGGAGTTTGAGGACGTGACTAGGGCTGCCCATGGTAGGTTAACCGGGTCTTCGGTTTTTTAAAATCCAAATCCATTACCATTCCATTTAAATCGGTTAACCGAATCCGGTTAACCGTTTAATTCAGTTTTCTAAAATCTGTTTCCATTACCATTCCATTTAGACCGGTTAACCTTTAGTTCGGTACGGTTTTATCGGTTAACCTTGTAGCCCTATATTATTTTTATTGATGAGACTCATACCATTAATATTATAGTACAACATTGATCATTCACGTAAATCAAGAGTGACAAATCAAACATATGTGAAAAAAATATAATAGTATGCATATTCCCTCAATAGATAACATTAATCATTATATAAAATGAACATTAACATTAGATGTTTTTTTATTGTTTATATAATCGGTTAAACCGAGCGGCCGTTAACCGTTTTGGAAAATTCAATACCGTTACCGAAACCGAAACCGGTCTATTTACACGGTTCGTTAACCATTCCACAAGAACCGATACGGTGAACCTGAAAACAGGTACGGTTCACTTCGGTTTCGGTCAGATACCGGTTTCAGAATTTTTTGGACAGTCTTAGACGTGACCTTTCTTTTTAAGGAAAAGGGCATATATAGGATAGACGAAGGGAAATAAAACTAATTGAAAGGAGAAAACCCTTCAGTTAAGTTAGTTTGTGATTACTTGTGTGTGTATGTGTTTAGACCTGATAAAATAAGTCTTGGAATGACTAACTCTATTGTATTATGCAAGCTATGATTTTTCATTTTAGAAAACCACATTTATATTAATCAAGACTATACCGAGTACTTCCTTTGGAAAATCTCTTAACCAGATAAGTCATCCGATAACTTCCTAACCTCTCTAGCTAGCATATGAACTTTCATATTAAGCTCTCACTTGACAAAAAGCCAACTAATATAATTTGTCAAATTTATCACAAATTTAAAGCCTATCCTTCAAGACTTTTATAGCCTATGGCCACATAAACCAACCTTTTTCAGGAAAGAAATCACAGTCAAAGAGTCGTTGTGAATTCTAACACTGCTCACATTCATTTTCTTTACCAATTGCAATCCGAAGAAAGTGGTTTTTGCTTCAGCAATACAAGCTTTAGCAACCTTCCCACCTCCCATCCCCACCCGTTGGATTTTGCCTTCTGTACCCACACACACCATACCCCAACCCATCCCACCTTCCGTACATGCACTACCAACAACCACTAGTAGAAAAATGGTCTATTTCAGCATTTCTTAAAGTTTATTTCGGAAGTTGTGAACCGTCAAATTGAAGACCACCGAAATAGATGTGAGAACCTATTTCGACGGTTGTTTAGGTCTATCTCGGCGGTTATAACAACAAACCGCCGAAATTGATGCTCGCTAAAATCATAAACTAACCACATCTATCTCCGCGGTTTGTAAGCTGACAAGGACCGGCCCAAGGACCGACCCAGGATCTATCTCGGCCGTTCTAAGCTAAAACCGTCGAGATAGGCTATATTTTAGTAGATCTATTTCGGCGGTTCTTTGCTTATAGCGGCCATAATATCCCCATTTTTTTATTTTTGCCATTCTAGCTTGTATATTCAGCATAACACCAAATGATTCAATCAGATTTGTATTATGGTATAATATAGCTGCCTCCACAATTGGACGCTCCAGTATACATTCATAAAGTTCTAAAAGTACCCAATATCAACGGTGCACCACAATTTGAGAGTAAACGAACCAACAAAACCAATAAAAACTTGCATTACAAAGAATAACCAAAGTACACTTCATATTTACCAATACACCATCCACAAATTCATAGAAATGCAATTACATTATCGAAAAAGTAATTAAAACAACTTCATTATCAACAAGTGATCAAATTTGTGCAGATGAACTTCAACCATTGCTCAAGCATCTCAACTATTTAAGTATTTTCGTATTCACCACCTTGGAGCAATTGTTCGTAAGCCTTGAAAAAAATAAAGAAAATGAACATTAATTTAAAAACTACAAGTCTAACAACATGTACAGAGCTAAACTAAAAATTTCAAAGAATGTTATATACCTTGTCTAACGAGTATTCTGTTAAAGGGACAACGCTGCTACTATGTCATGCATAAATCTCATGACATAGTATTCACATTCAGAACCCCAGGAAATACCCCAAACTTATAAATGATTATTAAAACATTTATTAACGATTTATTAAGGATAAAATATGCGTTAACAATATTGGTAACAATTCATGATAAAAAACAAGCAAAAACATGCTTAAAAATCACTTGGGCAAAAATGTACTCTAAGAAGCTTAAGTAATTATGTAACCTTAATTAGGGACCAAAGTGGAATCCTTTAATTTAAGGGTTTTGTGCAATACGAGAGAATGATTTCATGGACGACTTTTTAGTGAGTTTGTGAGCTCTTTTATCCATGTTTGGCTTTGGGATGCGTTCCTCTTATACGCCATTGCATCTTTTATATGGGTAATGGTTTCTAAAAGTCATAAAATCTCAAGGGCTTGTTCATCGAGCAAAAGAAATGTAGATCAGCCTTATGGACGTTGGAGATTGTTAAAATATCATATTTTAGTGTTAGGATTGATGAGGATAAGGTTAAAAGTTAAAAGGAGTTTCTTTGTGGTAGAAAAATTTTTAGGGCTTGAAGATTTAAGAAATGGTTTAAAAAATGAGTTTTTGAAGTAAACTATAGATATTGACCTTTTTATGAGTTTTATACTGAAACCATAGAAGGACGTTTTTTTTCGAAATGGAATCATATTTTTACAGATGAAAGGAATATATTCAAAGGGAATTTTAATCAAATCCAGTAAAAATGAAATGAATAATTACAAATTGGGTATTCAATAAAATTAGTTGTGTTAAATTTTAAAATATGATTTTTATGTGTGGGTAAAAGTATGGGAGTTTTCAGAGTTGATAAACACATTTTTTTATGATTAAAATATATTTAGGTGAGATTATTGCTTTATAAATGGATGAAAAGATAAAAAGAAAAATTTAGATGATTAAAGTGATGCTGGTGATAGTTTTAGGTGAAAATATGATTTTTAGCTTTAAGAACTTTATCTTTTCATTTTTTTAAAAAATAAAGAGTTTTCAAAGTCTTTTTAAATGTTCAAAAAGGTTAAAGAATGGAGGTATAAATTTAGGTACAAGAGACTTTACCCCCTATCAACTTAACTCTGGAATCACTGATAGAATAAAGATTTAAAAACATTGCTTTTAAAGCATGGTTTAGGGAAAATTATGTTTAATAATGTGACGATCCCAAAATCACCCTAGTTGAGACACCGTTATACGCCGCACGCTTATTGCCTAAGACACGCAAGGCTACACTAGCGAATCCCAAAACAAAATCAAATGCTCATTAATTGCCAAATAATATTACAACATGTCTTTACAAATATAAAGCGGAAGCTAAACCGACATACAAAGCATAAACCAAATACTAATGGCCTCAAAGTCCAACAAATTGAATACAAAATCCAAATGCCAAAACTAGAAGCAAAAGCCGAAACTCCAAACAAAAGCTAAACTTACAAACCAGATGGAAATAGGGGTGAGCCAAACTATAGCTCAGTAGGTGATAAACTTCATTAGCTGAGTACGCTCAAAATAGATACTAAACATACACAAATATGTATATATATATACATATACAGAAGCACTTAGCTAGAGGAAAATCAGAGACAAAGCGAAAGTCTTTTAAACAGAATGAATTCTAAAACAAAAGGGGTTAAGCAATGGGCAAAACAGATACTACTAAACAACGAAGACAACCTGAAACAAAAAGCTTAAAAGAATCCGAAGCATAACAAGTTCAGAAGCTTAACCAAAAGCAGAAGCACAACAAAATAAGAAGCTTAATGAAATCAAAAGCTTAATGAAATCAGAAGCTTAACTAAAATTGAAAGTTGTCAAAAGACGGAAAGCACACAACAGTCCATCTGAAACCAAATACAGGCAGAGCAAACGAAAGCTGATCATTTACAAAATAGAGGCGTTCAAAAGACAGAAAGCACACTACAGTCTGTCAGAACTTAGAAACAAACAAAATAGACAGAAGCAGAACAATATACAAACAGAGGTGGGACACTAGTGCTTAATGCATACAATAGAACAGGAAAGATACCCGTAAATAGAAAAGGGGAGACACCTGTGAACAGAACGGAGATAACATCCATGTACAGAACGGGGGAGACACCCGTGACAGTTAACAGAAGGATGTCTAATGCAGCATGCTACGGGATAGCTAGACCCAGCCATCCACGGCTCAGGCACAAAGAAGACTAGGTCCCAAAACAGAAGCTTTCAGAACATATCAAAGCTTTATACAGAACAGAACGGAAGTCTTGATCATATCATAGCAGAAGGTAGAAGCTTAGCAAAATCAGAGTAAAAGCTTACAAATGGAACAAAAGCCTTAGCAAAATAGAAGTCGTACTACTAGCACATACCAAGCCAAGCAGAAGTCAAAAGCTGAATCACATTTTTAGAGCAAATCAGAGGTCAAACGTATATCCAAAACTTTTAAAATAGTAATACACATAAAATCATGGTAAAACATATCAAAACAGATAGTAATCGAAGATAGTAACACAACGCCACAAACGGTAATCAAAACGGAGCTCAAACAAAGAAGTTATGCAAAGTCAAAGGGCTGTCCGAACATGTGTCCGAACATACATGTTCGGACGCATGCCGATGCCAAATTTACACACGTCCAGACATGTGTCCAGAGTTACATGTTCGAATGCACACGAGACAGCAAAATAAGAAACGTCCGGACTTACGTCCGGACCACAAGTATGGATGCAAGTCAGTTTCAAAATCGAGTGACGTCCGAACATCTGTCCAGACTTACAAGTCCGGACAAAGTCCAAGAAAAACTATACAAGGTTTCCCGACTTACATGTTTAAACACATGCCAAAATGTTAATCCAGAACCTGTCCTCGCATCGTGTCTAGACATACATGTCCGGACGGATGTCCGGACACCGCAAAACAGGAGACGAAAACCACACGTCCGAGGCACCTGTCCGGACACGGCAAAAACCCCATAAAATAATGTCGAATCAAGAGAGCATTACAGAGCCAAATTTAGCATTGTTAAAGCTTTAATATCCATATAAAAATACGTAAAACAAAGCACATTCCCACAGGGTTTTAACGCATTGAAAACGCACATCAGAAGCCCATCAAATCACCACAAATCAGAGAGTCCAATAACCATATACGGAAGCAACACAAAACCGGAAACCCCCGTGGGTGAACACACACCGCTGCTGGAAAAATAAAGAATAAACAACGCTTTTTTAAAAACGTTATATTTGTAAATCGTTTTTTTAGCATATAAGACGATTATAAAGTAAGGTGTAGTATTTATGCTTTAGGCCGGACATTTTAAAAATGCTTCCCTTAAGAAGTGTTCTTTATTGTATCGCGCCCAAAAACAGAAAAAAAAACACTTGGTAAATAAGCGAACGCTTCACCTAAAAAGCGTTTTACTCTTATGTCTTTAAACGCTCAGAATAAAGAACGCTTCACTTTAGAAGTGTTCTTTATGTTACTTATTATTAGCATAAAAAACACTTCTTAAGTGAAGCGTTCTTTATGTTCATTAAATTAATTTGCTTCTTTCACCTAAAAAAATTTAATCTCTCCCGTACTAGCTCTCTGTTCCTTGATCTCTTTTCTCTCTCTCGACACTGTCTACTGCGCCATCGCCACCACTGCCCACTGCCGTCGCCGTCCGCGCCTCTCTTCTTCTTCGTTCACAAATTGCAACCCAAACTGGTGAAGGAACATGCATACCTGTCACCTCTCTTAATTTGCAAGGCTCTGCGTCTAAGTTTCTCGATCGATCGAGCTAGGTCGGTTTAATTTCATTCGCTGTCGCTTGTCGGTTTCAATCGTCTGTTTAATTTGTTTCAATCCATTTATTTATTGCTGGTTGCAAGAAATTAAATTTCTTTTTGTTCATATGTACTGGGACGATAAGTTGTGAAACCGGCGGGGAATTCGATCGACGTCTGCAAGCAAGCTGCGCGCGATTGAACAGGAACATACATGCCTGTCCAATAATTTTACAACCCCAACTGGTGAAATGAACATCCACGCTCTATCGATCGCCTCTCTTCTTCATTCTGCTGGAGGTAATTTTGCAAACCAAACTGTCGATCAGCTGGAACATACATGCTCTGTCGGTTTCTCCTCTGTAATTTTTGCAATCTGGCTAACTAATAGGAACATACTTGTTCTGTCTGAAAGTATGGGTGTTTGAGGGAATGATTAACATGATTTAATTGTTTCTGATTTTTTTTTAATTTAGGATTTGATCGATTGGAAGTGTGTTTTGGCGATGAATGTGTGCTGATTTTTACTTGCTGGTAGTGTCCAAATGGACATTGGGATTATGTGTTTTATTAGGCGAGAAATTTATGCTTTTGATCTGTGTAGTTTGATGATGACGATATGGTGTGTGTTTAGAGCGAAATATTATGTTTTATACTTAGAGTAAAAGTTATGGCGAAATTTAGTTAGAACTTAAAATGAGGATTAATTGTTCTAAGGTTTTTATGTTTTTAAAAGGTTATATTTATTATAGTATAGTATATATGTGTTGTATATATTGTGCATGGTTGATTATTTCTATTGTGGTGAAACCCTATACTTTTAGGGGGGATTCTGTCGGATTTCCAAGAAAATTTTGTCAAACTATTGAATTATTGGATTCGTAATGTAATTATTGTTATGTACAAACTATCTCCAGGCATTGGTAGTACTTTTCTTTGTCTCAAACCTGATAGGGCCGGTTGAAGTCTAGCTCTTTCACATCAGGACTAAGTAGACTACTACTCTCCAGATTAAGTTAGTTTATAATTTTCTCTAATTACTTCTTAATTGTTTATATAGTGTTTCTTTGAATAGCTATTAAATATACTCGAACATAGTCACCCGTCCGAGATATACCTACTAGAGGTATATCTTGGATAGTCCCCGTCGGGACTGTCCAATCACGTTTGATCTCACCTTCTAGGTAGTGAACAAGTTTATAAAAAACAGTTCATTTAAATTTCGGTAACATTTCCCTTTTGTTCTTTGAGTGTATACTTTCATATATACACTAGAAGAACGAAAGGGAAATGCTGCCGAAATTTTCAATGAATTGTTTTTTATAAACTTGTTCGCATGTGAGATTGAACATGATTGGATGGGTTTAGGTTGTAAATTTTAAAAAGTAACCGGACAAATGTCTGCCAACATATAACAATATCGATCATCTGTAAAGTAATACATCGATCTTACGGAAAGAGATGGAGCGTTCAAAGATGCACAATGACAGACTGGATAACGATTACCTACAAGGGGTCGATAGGTTCTGTAAGATCGTTGTCTACAATCTTCAACCGAGGGATAACAGATATTTTTTGTGTCCATGCATCGACTGCAAAAACGACTTCAAGTATAGAGATATTGAGAAAATTAAGGATCATTTGATTTGTCGTGGGTTTACGAAAGATTACGAAGATATAGAATTATGGCATGGTCAGAATGCAGTGGATTTGTTTGACTATGCTATAGAAGCTTCAGTAGAACAATTAGAACTGGACGGCACTGAAAAATTTGGGGATGACATAGAAAACTTTGGGGATGATGACAACTGCACGATTAACGCACGAGACAGAAGATACGAACCTTGACACACTGTTGGAAGATGTAGAACAATACTTTACCAACAAACCGAATACACATGAAAACTTTATGCAGTCATGTAAAGAACCATTGTACGCTGGATGTGATGCACTGACGCTGAACAAATTAAGTGTGACCCTGAAACTATTTAATGTCAAATAGAAACACGGATGGAGCGATGTAAGTTTCAAGGAACTATTGTAAATTATTAAGGAGATACTACCAGCGGACAATGTCATACCTACAACTACTTATGAGGTGAAGAAGTTAATGTGTCCAATGGGTATGGAGTACAAGAAGATACATGCTTGTCCATCTGGGTGTATTTTGTTCTGGAAGGAGCATGAGTTAGATGATTGTTGTCCTAAATGTGGTGAATCACGTTATGTAAAGAAAGATCATCAGGACAAAAACAAGCCAAAGGTTCGTTCCCCTGTGAAGGTGTTATGGTATTTGCCAATAATCCCAAGGTTTAGGCGGTTATTTGTAGTTTCGAAGGATGATGAAAACCTTAGGTGGCATGCAACACATAGGGTGGATGATGTAAATTAAGACATCCTGTTGATTCACCGCAATGGAGAAACATTGACAGAATGTATCCTTAGTTTGGTATAGAATCAAGAAATTTAAGACTTGGCTTATGCACGGATGGAATGAACTCGTACGACACTTTAAGTAGTGTACACATTACTTGGCCTGTTCTGTTAACTGCATACAACCTCCCACCATGGTTGTGGATGAACCTAGGCATATTATTCTATCAATGTCAATATCAGGTCCCAAAACAGCCGGGGAATAATATTGATGTGTTTCTGCAGCCGCTTATTGATGACTTGAAAATCTTATGGAATAAGGAGCAACAGTATATGATTCTTATGTAAAGGAAAACTTCACACTGTGTGCTATGCTGTTTTGTACGATAAACGACTTTCCAACATACGGAAACCTATCTGGATATACAATCAAAGGAGCATTAGCATGTCCTGTATGCGGTGATAAACATGCAATATCCGATTGAAACATAGTGGAAAAAATGTGTATATGGGTCATCAAAAATTCCTTCAAAGACATCATAAGTACCGAAAGATGACAGATGAATTTGACGGGATGACTGATCATGCTGTAGCTCGGCAACCTTTATCAGGTGTCGATGTTTATAGCCGGGTGAAAGATATTGTGGACAACTTTGGTCCTCCAACTAAAGATACGGAGAAGAGTGTTTGGAAGAAAAGGTCGATATTTTTTGATCTTGAGTATTGGCAACATCTGCAAGTAAGGCATTGTATTGATGTCACGCACGTCGAGAAAATGTGGGAGAAAGTCTTGGTGGAACGTTGCTAAACATTAAAGGGAAAACAAAAGATCATTTAAAGGGGAGAAAAAATTTAGTAGCGTTGGGCATACGAAAAGAGCTCCACCCGCTACAAAAAGGAACCCGTATCTTCCTGCCTCCCGCATGTCACACTCTATCCAACGAGGAGAAAATGAGTTTTTACAGTGCCCTTTCTGACATCAAAGTACCATCAGGGTACTCTTCCAACGTAAAAAGTTGGGTGTCCATGTCTGAACTCAAGTCAGTAGGGATGAAATCTCACGACTACCATGTTTTGATGCAACATTTGCTTCCCATTACAATTCGTGGGATTCTCCCACACGATGTCAGGAAAACCATTACAAATTTGTCCGTGTTTTTTAATGGAGTTTCTGCCAAAGTTCTAAATGTGCAGACACTAGACAAGGTTCAAGCTGAACTAATTGTCACCATGTGCCAGTTGGAGATGTATTTTCCACCTTCATTTCGATATTATGGTGCATCTGCTTGTTCATTTAGTAAGGGAGATCAAAGAGTGTGGCCCATTATATCTCAGGTATATGTATCCATTCGAAAGATACATGGGTGTGCTTAAAAAAAATGAAAAACCGCAGATGTCCAGAGGGAAGCATTATTGAAGGATATGTAACTGAGGAAGTGATTGACTTTTGCCCCACTACTTAGAAGGCGTGGACCACATAGGACTTCCAAGATCAAGACATGAGGGCAAGTTACAGGTGTAGGTACAATCGGGAAAAAATGGTAAGGCTTGATTTTGCTGCATTGTGTAAAGCACATCTAACCGTGTTGAGCCATGTCGAAGATGTTGAACCATACTTCGCCTCACACTTAAGCACTCTCATAGCACAACATTCGTCAATGAGTGAACTGAGATTAAAGAAGGAGCAGAATGCTACATTCGTTACATGGTTTAAAGAAAATGTTATGCATGAAGATTCAGACAATGTGACTGAAATGGTTAAGTTATTAGCGCTCTGTCCGAATCTTGATGTTTTATTATACGAGGTTTCGATGTGAATGGGTTCACTTTTTATACTGAACGCCAATGTAACACCCCTCATAACAATTACGTAATAGTCGCTCACGTGAACAGGAAATAAAGGCGTCACACAGCGGAAGTGATTATAGTGATAGAACTCACATGGGTGTTACTTGCCACCACTCGCCCATACGAGTGATGTAGCAGTACAACATCTTACAAAATTAAACATAAAAAATACAATCCGCAGTGACGACGAGATACCACCTACATTTCTATCTAAGTATCAAAAGCACAACTACTGTGAGCATCTAAACATATTCCAAGTCTTACAACCCCTTTCCAGTGAAATCATTTAATACATAACGAGTATGAACGATAAATCCAAAATCAACATTGTCCTAACTACCCAATCCCGCACTTCGGCTTCAACGTTTTCAGCAACCTGCATAATAAGTGTAGTATCAGCGATAGACGCTGAGTATGCCGGATCTGGACCCTATTGGTCACTTGTCATTTTTAACCGTCTTGATATTAGATTGATTTCATGCTTTGTCATTTTACAGATATGATAAATACTGTAACAACATGCATGATTATATAATCATTCATCCAATCCAAACAGTCATATATGGATATACACATTACTGTCATGCATCACACAATCCAATGGCATTGAGAACTCATTCATCGTATGTTAACATCATCACATAGTACATCACTCGGCCCTCCGGGCCTTCACATATCATTAGTTTTAGTTAGCACTGTACAACACTCGGCCCCCCGGGCCCTCACATATTATTAGTTGGGTTAGCACTGTCGGGCGTCAATTAGGACAACCCGAAATATATTCACTTGGACAGTAGTCCCACGTACACACAAGGTGCTCACTGCCCTGATCATCCGAAGACTCTGGGACTAATTCACTTTGCCTTTGTAAAGGCGTCCATTTAGGTGGCCAAGGGCCTGGTGCCAACGGTAGCACACTCCGCCTGTCGATCTATCTAGGCTCGAACAGGATTCACTAGGGTAAAACCCGATACGGGATAACCCAAGAGATCTCTACGCGTGACCAGCAGCCAGTGACTGTCTGGATTAAGGTACATCATCACATTCATTCACACTCCACTGTTAGCTTTGTTAGTTAGATAGTCAGTTACAGTTTTAGTTATGGAGTACATCACTTAGTTTGTTGGCTGCCCTATGGGTCTTACGCATGCCTAGAATTATTCTAGGTAACATTCACGTTCGAGTCAAAGCTCTAGAGACCGACAATGTCGTGTCCCGTTCCTAAGTATTTTACTTAGGTTATAACTACATACTTATAATACTTAGCATATTAGGTCAGACAACAGTGGTCACAACACACATTTCGCATATGTAGTTTTATATAAGTCGATCTATAGTCGACGTAGTATTAGTCCCATAGGACGTTCGTGCATAAATAAATAATGCAGTGAACATAACTACACATCACACACATAAATCACATACATACATACACACAAGTTATTTATCAAACAAATCCGAGCCCGAGGAATTCCTCAGGACAACCCGGATCAAATCCCTTTACATACCGTACACCGTAGTCTAGATTCGTGCCGTGCAGACCACTAGAGCTTTCGGGCGCGTACGTCGGAAGTGTGATCTAGTAATACAAGGAACACTAAGCGTCAATCCACATGACCGCACAATTCGGTATTCCCGAATAATGTTTGAAATCCTAGTACTATGTCCCCAGACTTAACATTTGTTACTAGTTAAAGTATCGTTATTAATATTTGATAACTCCTTACGCGTTGCGTGAGTTAATTCTCGGTTTACATTAGAGCATGAAACCTTACGTTATACACTTATGATACTTCGCTAGGGTTTATTTATCAAACCAAAGTCCTATACTAACCTTAGTATTTTATATCGTTATAACTATAGTGTATAACTTTATTTCTTGGTAAGTGTTTATTCATGTGTGTATGCATTTGGCATAACAACTTGAATAGCTATATTCTTAGCCACATAACATTGTTTGTGTTACATTTCTTCCATAATGTTATATGGTACGATATTTCACGTGTCACCAAACTTTATTTCATGTGGCTTGGCAACTTAGGAATGCATCGACAATAATATACACATGTGCCACATGTGAGCTCCTTTATTATATATACTTTCATCACTCATAAAACTACCACATATCTTATAATATGTTGTAGGTATTTAATTTTTATAACACCAAAAACTTTGTGGTAAAATATAACCCAAGGTTGCTTTTCACATTTGCTTAGTTATCGGTTACATGTATATACATGTCAGAGATTCAATTCTTCCACGTCACAAAATCACCACCCCACCATAATAATTAGAGATAAAATCCAGGTCTGTACTACAACTTAACCTCTCACTATAATTCAATTGAACAGAAAGCAACATGGCATCGGAAATCTGACGATCATGCCTTTGCAGTATTTTCTTTGTTGTTTCTGTTTGGTGATTAAGTTGATTTCCACAATTCCTAATGATTGTATCAGCCTAACTCACCCTCCTAGGAGTATTTTAGGTTCGTTATTAACTCTCTCCAACACTCACAAATAATATGTTATGTTCATTTACAGAGACAGTTTAGTTCTTGTAATAAAACTGAAAAACATTGGTTATGTATCTTTCCTTCAAGTCTTTGCTCAGTCCTCTGATCGGTTTCAAACTTCTCAAAGCCTCTTCACTACTAGATGGTTGTGTTAGGAAAGGTTTGAACTCACAAACCACTTAAAAACAATGAAGCTACCCTTTCTGAAAACTCATCTAACAGCAACCTAGATCTGCAGGAACTGTAAGTAGCAGTCCTACACGGTTTTCTTTAACCTCCCCTTGCTGGTAGTAAATCAGGTTCCCAAATGCTTCACATATCAGTTAAACGAATTAATTAGGTTTTAAGCTCTTTAATCACTCAATGACATTCACTTATACTCCCTGCAGCTTAGTTCTACAGAAACAGCAAGTTCTGAAACTGAAACCCAAAACAGAAACCAGACTGCAGTTTTCCATTTTATTACTCTCTGTTTGTTCACGTGGTTGACTCTCAGCCCTCTCCAACTGTTGCCCCAGTTAGGTAGGTGTGTTATTTAGGTTTTGGGTTCATTAGCAGGCTAGCATAACACTCTTATGCCACCTGTATTTCAGTTATACAGAGATAATGATTATAGAAGGAAATCTGAAACAGAAGTTGTGCTTTTCTGCTTGATCCTTGCTTGTAGTTATTTAAACTGACCTCTACTTTTCCTTAGGAATTTGGCTTCTTAGTTGAGGGTCTTAATATAATTCTATCCTCAAAATAAACCCACAACAAAATTGTTAATGCCTCTGAAAATTTAATACAGAAACTGTGATGTTATAGAAAAACCAAAACCTGAAACTGGTTTATTATCTTTCCCCTTCCACTGTCAGTTGCCGAGCAGATGCCTAATTCTTCCCCAAGATGTTTACACTATTAGTTACGTGAATTATAAGGTTTTAGATTCATCCACAACACATCGAAACACTTACATAGCTCCTGTACTTAGTTACTCAGAAACAACACACTAGCGAAAACCTGAAGCAAACTGAATCGGTGTGTCTCTCTTCTGTTTTTTTTTTCATCAGTGTGTCAACCTGATTCTTAATCCTCCTCTAGGTACTTAGAGTTTACTAAGATATGTTAGAGGTGGTTAGATTCATTGGCAACTCACCCCAGCTCAACCAAACCTTTCAGTACAAATTATACAGCACTGAAACAGCAAATCAAAACGACACCATGAAACTGAAGTACTTCTTTTGCTTTTGTCTTCCTTTTCTGGGTAATAACTTTCTGTCCTTCTCTCCCATTGATAGCTCACGCAGCCTAGTGTTTCATTAACATTTCCAAATCCAACAACTTCACTGCTGTGATAGAAATATTCTCAAACAGAAACACAGAATACCGAGACTGATATGGTTTGATTATGTCTTTGCCTATCTGTTTCGTTATTGACCTATCACTCAGTACACCCCTTCAAGATTCCCTGTGCCAAGCTATACATGACAGAAAGAGACTGCATAGCAGAACTTGGTAATTTCCATTGTTTCATTCTGTTCATTTTACGTATCTGTCCTTTAACTTGTTCTTAAGTATTTACTCACCTGATTCAGTGTCCAGCTTTTTGTTAAACTCAAAACTTACTACCACCACTCTGTTACTCAACTACACACAAACTGATAAGATTTCAAAAACTAAAAATGCGATTGCTGTTTTTTTTCTTTCTGATTCTGCTATTTGCATGTTCCAGATTGAGCTCCCAATTCCCCATCTGATCAGCTACTTAGTTTTTGTCCTACCTTCTTAATCAACATGATTTGATACATGACTTTTAGATTTCAACTGTGTGTGTTTTGATACAGCTTTTAACTTTAAACAACTCAAGATATAAGGACTACACATCTGAAAGACATTCACATAGAATCTAAAACTGAAAGACCCGAATGGATATAATCTTAATTGCTCCTCCATTCTTGGTGTAACAGGTGGGTTTTTCTTCCATTAATAACATTCTAATGTATTTCAAACTTATACAGGTGTACCAGCAGTGTTTGGAGTAACCTACCAATCAATACCATCTTCCTACGGCTTTAGAGAAATCAGTAACCAGAAACCCAAGATTTCTGGAATAGAAATTAGCTTCTGTACCCTGCTACTCTTACATCTATTTTAGTGTATTGATTGATCTTCCCAAACTCCACCAGATCAGTTGTTACTTAGGTAAAGGTGTTGGCAAGTCTTAGGTTGTCATTAAACTAATAAGACTCACATATTTCTCTGAAATTAAGTTGCACAGAAACGTAACAGTTTCTAGAAATTTGTATAAATGCTTATGTAGTTTAATACCTTGAGTTATTTCTTTGGTTTGGAGTTGGTTTCTCCTGGTAACTCCTTGGCACAATATAAACTCCCAGACCCTTGAACTCTCGACCTCCACTGGTATGATGACTCATGTGTTAATCTTGACAAACCAGAAAGGAAAACAAATTGATTGAGCTGGAATACTGCAGGAGGTTTTACCTTCTGGTTATTCTCCAGCAGAGAAGTTGAGCAGCTTTCATGCAAGATAAGTTCGGGAGAACCTAGAGGACTGCATGCGAGGTTGATGCATGATAGAAAGACAAGGGGAATTGTTTGAGTAGTCTTCAACAGTCTTGGACAATAGAAGAATAGAAGGACAATAGAAGAATAGAAGGACAATAAAAGGAAGTGTCTGTTCTGGTTTACCTGTAGATGACATTTGAGCCAGTGTGCGGGTTCTTTTTATGTTTTTTTTTTCGAAAGATCAGCAGCTTGCAAGTAGCCTGCCTATACTGAGAGGATGGAGTCTTTGATCAGGAAGGCAGAAGGTCGGGAACAACAAGAGAACAGAAGAGAACAGGAAGAATATAAACACAACTATGAAGTCCTGGCCTTACCATCACGCATGGGTAGCAGCAGAAGTCTTCTGAACTGCTGTTGGTGCAGGCGTGTAGGTAAGGAGGAGGATGACTAGCAAATGCATTAGCCAGAAGGCGCAGGCAAGGAATTTGTGATACATGGGTGTGCTGCAGGTTGTCGGATAGAACAATGAGCATATGGTGGTTTGTTGTTGTTCTCTGGATCCGGATGTCGGGAGTGTAGATGCCCATCATCTTAGACTGCATTGGAGTTGGAACAACACGCACAGCAGCAGGGTTGAAGAGAAGCAAAGAGTTGGTGTACTTAAGTTGTTGATCGAGGACTTGGGCAGAGGGAATGTCTGGCCACTGATGCAAGGTGATGTACTTGTCTTGATTTTTTGTTCTTCCAGAGGGCACACATGCGACAGGAGAAAAAGAGGTTGTGTCGTGGTATTTTTTTGAAACCGATACAGGATGGAGTCCTGGTATAATTTACTACTCACGAGAGAAGGGAATCAGGGAGCATGAGATTACTGTGTACTATTTGTCGATGATGGCGACGAAGTGTCTGGTGGGGGTATTATGTTTATATACTAAATTGGTCATTTACTTAGGTAAATGATTCGGTGATTTAATTCATCCAATAGTAGGTGTTATTATTCTTGTATCAATTGGTGCAGTCTATTACCAGATACGAGCTTAGCTCAAACAGTTAAGGTGTTCACTAGAGGTACCAGTGGTACCGGGTTTGAATCTTGAATAGAGCATGTTGTTCTATTATTTTGTATGAGTAGTATATACTCATGTCATTTTTTTGAAAAATACATGTACATGCGTCTATCATTATGTCGTGACGTTTGTTATCTACATATACATGCCGCGACTATTTATCTTGTCACGTTGTTAATTGTATTTATGTATATATATATATATATATCGACTATATTATCATGTCGCGTTATCAGTTTACATGTAACGTTGTAATATTGTAACGTCGTCCCGTTTTCGGACACGTATATGCTCGTACTAATTTAATTGTTCGTTCGCTCACAAGTTGTTACGTGCTCGTAGTAATGTAGACATTATTATTAGGCCATAATTTAATTGGTTAGTATGTCCAATTCGTATTTAATTAAGTAGGGGTATTTCAATCTACCCCCCTTAAAAGACTTCGTCCCGAAGTCGCTTTACTTAATTAGGTGTATTAATAACTACCCATATAATCCCATAATGAATATCTATATGATATTTCATTTACGCATATCGTGTTGTGCTAATACCGCACCTAGCCCTCAATTGTGGCGTTAATTCAAACATATATGGATATAGGCGGTCCATCAGCACCATCGTTTCCTATCAGTTCTACCAACCGTGGCAACCTCCCCGAGGTGTCATACCATATCATCATTCCACATTTCGTATCTAATTATTCGTTTTGTATCTAAGCGATACTCTAAGTAGTCAATCTACAAGGTACACAATATATATATCACAGTATCATAAAGAAAATACTACATCTGGGTGTAAACACGCCATTAAGTATTTCATAAATTCATACATACAAGTGTACATCTCACACAAACACATCAACCACGTACGCCCCGCGTACCAAACAACACCAACAAAATAACACACACATCACAAACAACGTCCAACAATCAACATCGTATGCCTCGCATACCACAAACATATCAACAATCAACATCGTATGCCCCGCATATCCACAGACATTGTATGCCCCGCATACAAAATAACAGAATTTAGTGCAAACATGTGCACAGCCAAGAGGCTCTACCCCCCTTAAAAAGGGTTACGCCCCCGTACCCCACAAGTATTCGACAGCCGCTCCACAAGGAGCGCTGGATACTTGGCTCTCATAGAGTTCTCTAACTCTCATGTGGTGTTTTCACCTTTGGAGTAAATTATTCTCATATCAGAGAGACGGGTATGACTCTAGCCCCTTCGGGCTCTTAAATATGTATAAAGGGTGAGGCACGTATTTGTGCTCTCTCCCAAGTTCGTTCTAATGGGCCCACTCGCTCTGTATGAGGTGCAGACCCATGTACATAGGCTCAATTTCCACTTTTCATTATTGTGTATCCTCTTATTTGGATCACTAGCATATATTCGTGTGTCTTCTCCCACTGATATTCAGCTTGAGGTATAATATGACATTGGCTCTTGTTAGTACTTGGTGCTCTTTGCACTTGTCTTGGTAATACCAAGACGTACCAGCCTACATGTCCACATAGATGATGATTGTCATCCGTGTCTCCTGGTGGTTTTGTTCCAGAGTAATACATTGTTGTAGTTCTTCGATACACATCCTTGTTGAATCCATTGCATCTTTCTGTATTTCTACTAGATTAATAACTACACAAGTGCAATACCAAAACACTCAGTCCTACAGAGTGCAGAGGCGTAAACTCTCAGCAGCTAGTATCTAAAGAGTCAAACAGATAAGATGAGCAAATCATCATGTGAGTGGTACATTCCAAGTCCGTTATCCTTCTTAAGGTATCTGCTAGCACTTAGCTTGTCTCTCATCATTGCGTAGTCACGCGTTTTGTTTACGTCATCTGGTAGATTTCCTCTGGATTGCAAGAACTTGCATGATCCTTATGAGGGTTCTACGTATTATTCGTCCATATAGTGGTTTCTTGTTTCTGTCATCTGCCTCGTCATCTTCGAAGGGTCTCCTTGTCTTCACTGTGTGTTGACCGCTACTCTGTGTTGTAGGTTCTTGGTTTCTCTAGCCCGTTGGTTAACTGCGGCTCTTCTCGTCCATCTTCGAGGTGATCTGCATCACTGTCCGTAGTACGGAGTTGACTACTTCTCGTGTTCCTAACACTACTTGTCTACATGCATGGGGTACCATACTGATACATTACTACTTACCTGACTAACCTATAAATAAGTCTGTCAGGCCCACATGCTCCTATCGGAGTGCGGTCGTCCCATGTCTCGTTTAGTAAACTGGTAGCGTTCGCTACACGACTATTGTGAAGTATTCTATTGTCAATCTCCCTTTTGATGGATGTCCTTGTTGTAGTTTGATGTTGATTGGTCCGCAATGTCGGTTATCTTGTCGTAGGTTCTAATGTTCTAGCAGTATGGTGGTAAGGTGGTTGGAACATTATTTTTGTTCCCTGGACTCATGTCCTTAGTAACATATTAGTGGTAGCACTTGGTTGCTGACCAGTTAAACGTTAGACGTTGATTCGTCTGTATGGTTGCAATCGTTTACGTAATATTGGTGCTGAGGTAGCAATGTCGGTTCTCCCATCTCGATCTCCATGAGTATATACATAATTCTTTCCTCAGTTTTAATTATTATCATATCTTACCTATGCTTCCCGATATGGCGTAGGGTAAGTTCCCATACTTGGGTATTTATACGCGTTCTTTCTCCCGTTTAATTGGTGTATTATAGATTGTATGATTGCTTGAGCAACTTGGCTCTTCATCTCTCCAACTACTTTCATTGATGGTACTGCATCCACAAAGGGTATGCTATTTCTCACAAGATTATGTTTGTCCACTAGGACTAAACATTTATCACTATTAGTGATTAGCCTTACCTGCCGGTATATATCCAGGTATTCAGCTAGTGAGTAATGTCTTTGTTGTTACTTATTGTTTAGCGCTAGTTACTTGTAACTGCAGTTATTTATTCCACGTGCGCAGTTTGGCGCCTGTTAGTATTCATCATTGTTATTCACATTGCTTACGGTATGTACCGTAGCTCCATTGCTTCATGATATTAACTCAGACATTGTCACTTTAGTAATATGCCTGGAAAGGTAATTGGAGTCGGTGTTCCCGGTCTCCTGAGCTTATGCCCCTTATTTGTACATTAGGTACTTGCTTATTTACGCTATTTAGCGTTTGGTTTTGTGTTTTCTGTAATAACGATTTAGGTGGTTGTCATTGATTCAATTTACACATTCATTCATCACTGACAGTCGTCACAGTAGTACACGACATGTCTTTAACATATATTGATACTTATCATTTTCTTTACATGGCGGGACGCCCATGGCGCAGCCCTTCTTCTACTTAGAACTTGTTTCATAATCGGTATGATATTGATAATACATATTAATTTAATCTTGATGTCGATTAGTTGTAATTGTACATAACAGTATATGGCACTCCTTGGTAAGGGTGGTGCTCATAGGTGGTAATTATTCACGCGTTCAGCGTTGATTCGCGTTCATTGTTGCGAAGGTATTGGTAATAGCCGTATCACGGTAGAATTGTTCTTTTCACTCTTGGTCCATCTGTGGACTGATGCATTTTTCTAACTCTCTTGTGTTCATCACGGTTGGCGTATACATGATATAGTTAGTGAACTATAAGTTACATTTATTATAAAGTTAAATGTTATAACATATGATGTGTATAACATTTATTAAATATGTGGAAATATTGTAATCATGGGAAAATATCAGGAGTTGATGGAAACAAGAATTTTGATGTACATGCCTTTCGGCAATAATATAATTTAATTTTTTTTTTTAGTATGGGTTATAGTATATGTAATGAGAAAATGGAATTTATACCAAGGTTAGTATAAAATGAAACCTTAGGAATTTTTTTTTAAATTTGTCTTGAAATGTGACAAGATATTAAGATAAAGTTCTTAATATATATTGCATAATATAATGCATCAAATCAAATAATCATCTTACATTAAGATGATGATGAAAATGTGACATATACTATAGGAGAGTAAATCATGAGATATGAATGTAAGTGAATAATATAAATACTGGGCATACGGTATAGTTGGAAATCGTATGGCAGCGATCGTTATACGATCGTATTCTCCTCGTAGTTTTATTTGTATGACTTAATATATATAACGTAGCAGTTAACGTAAGTTTCCTTTGCTAGTTGTTTGTAACTAGGATACTGCAGTCTTTGTTTATCCTTACTATAATTAATGTTGGCAACTTGTGAAGAGTTTCAGGAGTCATACGACTCTGGTGTGATCAGCACCAGCGTTGCACTAGTCCTTTCACCCTAATTTGTGGTTGGTTTTCCCTTGATCCCCGGGAATCAGGTTCCACCGTCCACTTCCAATTCAGCCATTTAATGGTTTGTTAATTAAATTATGTATCTTGGCTCTCAGCCTGTGTCATTTGACTCATCTTGCTTGATAGCTATAATTGTATGGGCTGGTGTGCCATTTCTATTGCGTTATTCGGACTCGTCGGGTCCTTCAGAGGTTAGGCCTCGTATTTTTTTGAGGTTATTGTAACAATTGTAGTTATGTAGCTTATACTAGAGGTGTACAATTGTTTGGTGATTATTGGTAGCCATGGTGTCGTACCATAGGTCTACACAGTTTACATTATTCGTTGTAACGAAATAGCAGTGGTAACTGCAGTTGTAATTGTTTGCAGCACTTGCAGTGGCAAGTGCGCGGGGTAGACGAAATTATCAGTACATTGTTCAAATCAGCGCTTGCAGTGGCAAGCGCACCATGCAGGTAGAGTTGTCGGTTCCCGACTTGTTTGTCTCACTGCTGCATTGGTTGTTTACACTGTTAGAGTGATTGTTCATGAATAAGACGGTATTTGGATTTGGAAATTTTTTTTTCCTGACCACATTGTCATTTGAATAATCAAGTCCTCCCTCCCATTGTATTTATAATAGCGTAAACGTTTGGACTTTGCCTCCCTACAGGTACCGTCACGACAGGGTCCTAGTGTCACTGTATTGTGTGCACGCAAGTTTAGGATTGAAGTTTGTTCATAACAGGACGGTACTCTCACAAGTTCCTCCACATTCTCAAGATAATTTCTTTTAACAGTTTGGTGGTTAAAGGTCCCATTACGGGCGACGGTCTCGCGGAGTTCATGGTGCTCCGGTCCACTTGCCCTGATGTTCTTGGGTGACCCTTTCCACGATGTTATAGTAGTAGTGGCGCTCGCCTCTGGCAGTGCCTATTGATATGGCGTTTGGTCGTCAATGGAGGTAGGACATTGAGGTTGTATTAGTGTTACAGGAGTAGGAATTATTCATTCGCTGCGAGAGTGTCTAAACGGTCTGTTGGGCTTGGTAGCCCTTTTCCCTATATCCGGGGTTTATATTTCTTGGTTATATTATACTCATTGGGTTGTGGCGGGAGGGGTACTGTCGGCGGTAGTTCGTACTGGACTTCCACATGAAGGTGGATTGTCGCCAGTGTACTCATGACGTTTGTGTCTCCTCCTGGCTGAGCTCTCAGCTGGACCTTAACAGGGGTAATGTCCCGGGCCTTGTGCCCTTGGTCAGCTTCCTGGCTCACACCACCACTAGATGTCGGTATTACCGTTCGTCTTCTCAATGTCGCACCATAATACAATCAACTCATTTAGGTGCCCCATGGGCTAACACTTTCAGGCCATAGGCTCAGCCAACACATAATTTCATTAAGACACAGACGTTTCGTACCTCACAAACGTTTCCCAAGTTTCCCAAATCCTAAGCTCACTGTCTTAACCTAGTATCTCGTCATCAGAGCGGTACTCCGCTCTGATACCACTTTTGTAACACCCCTCATAACAATTACGTAATAGTCGCTCACGTGAACAGGAAATAAAGGCGTCTCACAGCGGAAGTGATTACAGTGATAGAACTCACATGGGTGTTACTTGCCACCACTCGCCCATACGAGTGATGTAGCAGTACAACATCTTACAAAATTAAACATAAAAATACAATCCGCAGTGACGACGAGATACCACCTACATTTCTATCTAAGTATCAAAAGCACAACTACTGTGAGCATCTAAACATATTCCAAGTCTTACAACCCCTTTCCAGTGAAATCATTTAATACATAACGAGGTATGAACGATAAATCCAAAATCAACATTGTCCTAACTACCCAATCCCGCACTTCGGCTTCAACGTTTTCAGCAACCTGCATAATAAGTGTAGTATCAGCGATAGACGCTGAGTATGCCGGATCTGGACCCTATTGGTCACTTGTCATTTTTAACCGTCTTGATATTAGATTGATTTCATGCTTTGTCATTTTACAGATATGATAAATACTGTAACAACATGCATGATTATATAATCATTCATCCAATCCAAACAGTCATATATGGATATACACATTACTGTCATGCATCACACAATCCAATGGCATTGAGAACTCATTCATCGTATGTTAACATCATCACATAGTACATCACTCGGCCCTCCGGGCCTTCACATATCATTAGTTTTAGTTAGCACTGTACAACATTCGGCCCCCCCGGGCCCTCACATATTATTAGTTGGGTTAGCACTGTCGGGCGTCAATTAGGACAACCCGAAATATATTCACTTGGACAGTAGTCCCACGTACACACAAGGTGCTCACTGCCCTGATCATCCGAAGACTCTGGGACTAATTCACTTTGCCTTTGTAAAGGCGTCCATTTAGGTGGCCAAGGGCCTGGTGCCAACGGTAGCACACTCCGCCTGTCGATCTATCTAGGCTCGAACAGGATTCACTAGGGTAAAACCCGATACGGGATAACCCAAGAGATCTCTACGCGCGACCAGCAGCCAGTGACTGTCTGGATTAAGGTACATCATCACATTCATTCACACTCCACTGTTAGCTTTGTTAGTTAGATAGTCAGTTACAGTTTTAGTTATGGAGTACATCACTTAGTTTGTTGGCTGCCCTATGGGTCTTACGCATGCCTAGAATTATTCTAGGTAACATTCACGTTCGAGTCAAAGCTCTAGAGACCGACAATGTCGTGTCCCGTTCCTAAGTATTTTACTTAGGTTATAACTACATACTTATAATACTTAGCATATTAGGTCAGACAACAGTGGTCACAACACACATTTCGCATATGTAGTTTTATATAAGTCGATCTATAGTCGACGTAGTATTAGTCCCATAGGACGTTCGTGCATAAATAAATAATGCAGTGAACATAACTACACATCACACACATAAATCACATACATACATACACACAAGTTATTTATCAAACAAATCCGAGCCCGAGGAATTCCTCAGGACAACCGGATCAAATCCCTTTACATACCGTACACCGTAGTCTAGATTCGTGCCGTGCAGACCACTAGAGCTTTCGGGCGCGTACGTCGGAAGTGTGATCTAGTAATACAAGGAACACTAAGCGTCAATCCACATGACCGCACAATTCGGTATTCCCGAATAATGTTTGAAATCCTAGTACTATGTCCCCAGACTTAACATTTGTTACTAGTTAAAGTATCGTTATTAATATTTGATAACTCCTTACGCGTTGCGTGAGTTAATTCTCGGTTTACATTAGAGCATGAAACCTTACGTTATACACTTATGATACTTCGCTAGGGTTTATTTATCAAACCAAAGTCCTATACTAACCTTAGTATTTTATATCGTTATAACTATAGTGTATAACTTTATTTCTTGGTAAGTGTTTATTCATGTGTGTATGCATTTGGCATAACAACTTGAATAGCTATATTCTTAGCCACATAACATTGTTTGTGTTACATTTCTTCCATAATGTTATATGGTACGATATTTCACGTGTCACCAAACTTTATTTCATGTGGCTTGGCAACTTAGGAATGTATCGACAATAATATACACATGTGCCACATGTGAGCTCCTTTATTATATATACTTTCATCACTCATAAAACTACCACATATCTTATAATATGTTGTAGGTATTTAATTTTATAACACCAAAAACTTTGTGGTAAAATATAACCCAAGGTTGTTCACATTTGCTTAGTTATCGGTTACATATGTATATACATGTCAGATTCAATTCTTCCACGTCACAAAATCACCACCCCACCATAATAATTAGAGATAAATCCAGGTCTGTACTACAACTTAACCTCTCACTGTAATTCAATTGAACAGAAAGCAACATGGCATCGGAAATCTGACGATCATGCCTTTGCAGTATTTTCTTTGTTGTTTCTGTTGGTGATTAAGTTGATTTCCACAATTCCTAATGATTGTATCAGCCTAACTCACCCTCCTAGGAGTATTTTAGGTTCGTTATTAACTCTCTCCAACACTCACAAATAATATGTTATGTTCATTTACAGAGACAGTTTAGTTCTTGTAATAAAACTGAAAAACATTGGTTATGTATCTTTCCTTCAAGTCTTTGCTCAGTCCTCTGATCGGTTTCAAACTTCTCAAAGCCTCTTCACTACTAGATGGTTGTGTTAGGAAAGGTTTGAACTCACAAACCACTTAAAAACAATGAAGCTACCCTTTCTGAAAACTCATCTAACAGCAACCTAGATCTGCAGGAACTGTAAGTAGCAGTCCTACACGGTTTTCTTTAACCTCCCCTTGCTGGTAGTAAATCAGGTTCCCAAATGCTTCACATATCAGTTAAACGAATTAATTAGGTTTTAAGCTCTTTAATCACTCAATGACATTCACTTATACTCCCTGCAGCTTAGTTCTACAGAAACAGCAAGTTCTGAAACTGAAACCCAAAACAGAAACCAGACTGCAGTTTTTCCATTTTATTACTCTCTGTTTGTTCACGTGGTTGACTCTCAGCCCTCTCCAACTGTTGCCCCAGTTAGGTAGGTGTTTATTTAGGTTTTGGGTTCATTAGCAGGCTAGCATAACACTCTTATGCCACCTGTATTTCAGTTATACAGAGATAATGATTATAGAAGGAAATCTGAAACAGAAGCTGTGCTTTTCTGCTTGATCCTTGCTTGTAGTTATTTAAACTGACCTCTACTTTTCCTTAGGAATTTGGCTTCTTAGTTGAGGGTCTTAATATAATTCTATCCTCAAAATAAACCCACAACAAAATTGTTAATGCCTCTGAAAATTTAATACAGAAACTGTGATGTTATAGAAAAACCAAAACCTGAAACTGGTTTATTATCTTTCCCCTTCCACTGTCAGTTGCCGAGCAGATGCCTAATTCTTCCCCAAGATGTTTACACTATTAGTTACGTGAATTATAAGGTTTTAGATTCATCCACAACACATCGAAACACTTACATAGCTCCTGTACTTAGTTACTCAGAAACAACACACTAGCGAAAACCTGAAGCAAACTGAATCGGTGTGTCTCTTTCTGTTTTTTTTTTCATCAGTGTGTCAACCTGATTCTTAATCCTCCTCTAGGTACTTACAGTTTACTAAGATATGTTAGAGGTGGTTAGATTCATTGGCAACTCACCCCAGCTCAACCAAACCTTTCAGTACAAATTATACAGCACTGAAACAAAATCAAAATCGACACCATGAAACTGAAGTACTTCTTTTGCTTTTGTCTTCCTTTTCTGGGTAATAACTTTTCTGTCACTTCTCTCCCATTGATAGCTCACGCAGCCAGTGTTTCATTAACATTTCCAAATCCCAACAACTTCACTGCTGTGATAGAATTATTCTCAAACAGAAACAAGCAGAATACCGAGACTGATATGGTTTGATTATGTCTTTGCCTATCTGTTTCGTTATTGACCTATCACTCAGTACACCCCTTCAAGATTCCCTGTGCCAAGCTATACATGACAGAAAGAGACTGCATAGCAGAACTTGGTAATTTCCATTGTTTTCATTTCTGTTCATTTTACGTATCTGTCCTTTAACTTGTTCTTAAGTATTTACTCACCTGATTCAGTGTTCCAGCTTTTTGTTTAAACTCAAAACTTACTACCACCACTCTGTTACTCAACTACACACAAACTGATAAGATTTCAAAAACTAAAAATGCGATTGCTGTTTTTTTTCTTTCCTGATTCTGCTATCTGCATGTTCACAGATTGAGCTCCCAATTCCCCAATCTGATCAGCTACTTAGTTGTGTGTTTGATACAGCTTTTAACTTTAAACAACTCAAGACAATAAGGACTACACATCTGAAAGACATTCACATAGAATCTAAAAACTGAAAGACCCGAATGGATATAATCTTAATTGCTCCTCCATTCTTGGTGTAACAGGTGGGTTTTTCTTCCATTAATAAACATTCTAATGTATTTCTAAACTTATACAGGTGTACCAGCAGTGTTTGGAGTAACCTACCAATCAATACCATCTTCCTACGGCTTTAGAGAAATCAGTAACCAGAAACCCAAGATTTCTGGAATAGAAATTAGCTTCTGTACCCTGCTACTCTTACATCTATTTTAGTGTATTGATTGATCTTCCCAAACTCCACCAGATCAGTTGTTACTTAGGTAAAGGTGTTGGCAAGTCTTAGGTTGTCATTAAACTAATAAGACTCACATAATTTCTCTGAAATTAAGTTGCACAGAAACGTAACAGTTTCTAGAAATTTGTATATAATGCTTATGTAGTTTAATACCTTGAGTTATTTCTTTGGTTTGGAGTTGGTTTCTCCTGGTAACTCCTTGGCACAATATAAACTCCCAGACCCTTGAACTCTCGACCTCCACTGGTATGATGACTCATGTGTTAATCTTGACAAACCAGAAAGGAAAACAAATGATTGAGCTGGAATACTGCAGGAGGTTTTACCTTCTGGTTATTCTCCAGCAGAGAAGTTGAGCAGCTTTCATGCAAGATAAGTTCGGGAGAACCTAGAGGACTGCATGCGAGGTTGATGCATGATAGAAAGACAAGGGGAATTGTTTGAGTAGTCTTCAACAGTCTTGGACAATAGAAGAATAGAAGGACAATAGAAGAATAGAAGGACAATAAAAGGAAGTGTCTGTTCTGGTTTACCTGTAGATGACATTTGAGCCAGTGTGCGGTTCTTTTTATGTTTTTTTTTTCGAAAGATCAGCAGCTTGCAAGTAGCCTGCCTATACTGAGAGGATGGAGTCTTTGATCAGGAAGGCAGAAGGTCGGGAACAACAAGAGAACAGAAGAGAACAGGAAAAATATAAACACAACTATGAAGTCCTGGCCTTACCATCACGCATGGGTAGCAGCAGAAGTCTTCTGAACTGCTGTTGGTGCAGGCGTGTAGGTAAGGAGGAGGATGACTAGCAAATGCATTAGCCAGAAGGCGCAGGCAAGGAATTTGTGATACATGGGTGTGCTGCAGGTTGTCGGATAGAACAATGAGCATAAGGTGGTTTGTTGTTGTTCTCTGGATCCGGATGTCGGGAGTGTAGATGCCCATCATCTTAGACTGCATTGGAGTTGGAACAACCACGCACAGCAGCAGGGTTGAAGAGAAGCAAAGAGTTGGTGTACTTAAGTTGTTGATCGAGGACTTGGGCAGAGGGAATGTCTGGCCACTGATGCAAGGTGATGTACTTGTCTTGATTTTTTGTTCTTCCAGAGGGCACGCATGCGACAGGAGAAAAAGAGGTTGTGTCGTGGTATTTTTTTGAACCGATACAGGATGGAGTCCTGGTATAATTTACTACTCACGAGAGAAGGGAATCAGGGAGCATGAGATTACTGTGTACTATTTGTCGATGATGGCGACGAAGTGTCTGGTGGGGGTATTATGTTTATATACTAAATTGGTCATTTACTTAGGTAAATGATTCGGTGATTTAATTCATCCAATAGTAGGTTTATTATTCTTGTATCAATTGGTGCAGTCTATTACCAGATACGAGCTTAGCTCAAACAGTTAAGGTGTTCACTAGAGGTACCAGTGGTACCGGGTTCGAATCTTGAATAGAGCATGTTGTTCTATTATTTTGTATGAGTAGTATATACTCATGTCATTTTTTTGAAAAATACATGTACATGCGTCCATATCATTATGTCGTGACGTTTGTTATCTACATATACATGCCCGCGACTATTTATCTTGTCACGTTGTTAATTGTATTTATGTATATATATATATATATGCGACTATATTATCATGTCGCGTTATCAGTTATACATGTAACGTTGTAATATTGTAACGTCGTCCCGTTTTCGGACACGTATATGCTCGTACTAATTTAATTGTTCGTTCGCTCACAAGTTGTTACGTGCTCGTAGTAATGTAGACATTATTATTTAGGCCATAATTTAATTGGTTAGTATGTCCAATTCGTATTTAATTAAGTAGGGGTATTTCAGCCAAGACCGTAAGTCAACAATCAAAACCTGGTGTTCATCTAACTGCTTCACAGGAAATATATAAGATGCGGTAGTAAGGTGACAATGAGAACAGTATTAATGTGTATTCAGGAGATTTGGATCCTTAACTACACCTGTTACGAACTTGTGTCTTTAAATGCAATGGGTAGTCAACAAGCGCAGTTACCATCAGGTGAAACACAGTATGAATTTGGTTGACCTAAACGCATTGACATACACAAAAGAACCTTTATAGTTGCTTCTAAAGCTGGACAAGTATTCTACTTTAGTGATCAATCTAATCCAGATGGTCAGTTGTATTGCAAAGTAAGCGACAAATAATTGTGTTGATGGTGTTGTGAACGAGGAAGATTAGAACTGTGAAATGGACAATGTTCCCCTTCAATGCCAATGGATGTTGATAATGTGACCAACTTTTAGTGCACAAGATCAAATCATGGAGAAGGGTTGTGGGTGGAAAAATGAACAAAAAGTAAGTCTGGCCTAAAAGTGAATGCTAACACATGCATGTACATTTATGATTATTTACGACTCTATTTATGATTCTATTTATGTCATTGACTATATATTTATGTAATGATATTGTGTAGATTATGGATGCCGACGATGAGAAATGCTCCTACAGTATGATGAGGAGATGAAGATAGATGCAGGGATGCAGTTAATGGAGCGTACATAGATCATCGTTGCCGCTGATGCTCCTGTGACCTCTCAGGACCCCACTACGACCTCTCAAGACCCTCATATGATCTCTCAGGACCCTTCACGAAAGACACAAGGACCGTCACGTGGTCTAAACGAGAAGAAGGAGTGTGGAATGATTGATTTGGTGTGAGATAGTTATATCTTACACCTATATGTCATTCTGTTTTATTTTTTCATATACTGATATTTATACATTTATATATAGTACTATTATTACGTATGACTACAATATATATATATGGTATATATTACATGTATCTTAGACCCACTAGCGGGTCTAAGCAGAAGTTTGCCAACGCCATGGCTCGATTGGTTAAGACCCATTGTTGTATCAACAAAAACTGGAGAACCAAGATCCGGAAATAAAGAAGATCATGTGGATGAGCTTGAAGTAGAAGTACCAAATCCGAGATGAAGCATATGATAAAGTGTTATCACTGCTTGCCTTGCGTATGCGATCGTTCAAAATAGGCTGGTGGCTGGTTGGATCAATACGAACAACCCGAAGAAGGTGCCTCCCTATGAGTTATACGCTGGCATGATCACTGAGGAGGAGTGGAAGGAATTCTATGAAGCATATATCACCCCTGAGTTTAGGGTAAGTAATTGTTTTCATAGATTAACTTTTAAGTTTATGTTGTTTATCTAACAACATAAAGTTAAAATGAATTGTATTTTTTCCACAGGCAGTTCAGGAAAAAGCTTGAGAGAATCCCTTGAAAGATCAGAACCCACACTATATGGGTCGAGCTGGGTATGTGGGACGTATACCAGGCTAGATTGAAAAGGGGTATCTGAGCGTATGCATGAGGACAACATAATTGAGCCGATTCAGAGTCTGGATGAGGTGATCGGGCACAAGCATACATGCTTGGCCGGCAATTAGAGAAGGACAGTGGACTGTATTATCCGCGGAAGGAGACTGCAGACTTAGCTGTAAAAATTGTGAGTGTCCTGAGTAATATTTAATAGTTTATAAATTTTTCTTACATTTATTTATGTTTACTTATTTGTTCTAATTCATAATTTACTTGCTTTTTTTTGCATGTACAAGACTGTAGAGAGTGCTGATTCTTTTCTTGGCCAGCTTCATAGTCAGGATGATCCATTAAAACAGCGCTTGGCAAGAAGAATTACCCTGGGAAAGTTCAAGGATTTGGATCCGCAGTGCGTCAGAGGATGTGTTTTCCTCGCTCCCAGCGGATGGGGAAGGAGGAAGCATTGAGGGAGATCAAAACAAGGTTGACACAGCAGTTCCATCTAATATGCAGCAGCGGATGCAATAAATGGAAGCGAGAATGATGCAACAACTGTGTCAGGTGCATCAATCTTCTAGCTCATCAGTGTCCGCCCCTGCACCTGCTTCCACCCCTGCACCCGCTTGCGGGCCTGCACCCGCTACCTCCCCTACACTCGCTACCGCCCTTGCACCCGCTCCCACCCCTGCGCCCTCTCAGGTTTTGTTTCTTACACCGCACCTGCACGTTCTGTTCCATTCCCATATGCCAAGCTTCAGGTATGTGTGAATTTTAGTGTTTTGTTGTTATTCATTTTTTCAATTAATCAAAAGTATGCATGTTGCAATGTCTGAATCTAATTGTTCGTGTTCGTATATTAGTGAACCAAAAAGTGTCGTCTTCTGCAGATCAATGAACATGGAACCTCTCCGGTTGCATTAGGCACAATTCTACAGACTGATTCAACGTCACATTGTCATTTTAACCGGGTTCCGGCCTTGTATGTTCGTGTGTTCGTAGACAGTGTCATTCAAGGTTGTGATCACATTCCACTACCGATAGAGTGGAATGATTGGAGCACTGTCATTGAAGCACGTGGCTCACAAGTACCATGGCCTTGCCATTTGGTGGATTTATCTGATAGTACGGTAAGTAAAAGAACGTAAATTTATTTACTAATTACCATTTCATTAAATGTAGTTTTTGGAATAGTTTTCTAACGTATACTAACTTGTCATTTCTTAGACCCCTGTTCCTATTGCTGACAAAGGTAAGCAAGTCAGTGCGTTGAAAGGAAAGAGACCATCGGGTCAGCAGGATTACTACATCAGTCCAATTCGGCGCAATTTCATTATTCACGAAAATGTGGTGATGACACTGGGAAGGCGTCAGCAGCTTATATAACACGATACTCGGGAAGGGCGATCATTTCATTGACTTCATCGTTAAGGTTCTAGAGTATTTGTTCCACAACGAAGATGTCACGGACTTGCTAATAACGATGTCAAGGAGCTACTACTTGGTGATATGCTGAACATCTCGATGATTCAAGCCTACTACTTGTAACTATCACATTTTTTCTCTCTCAAAGTTAATAGTAAGTTTTATGTATAATTTTAATTTAATGCCTTTGTCATCAAAGACCCTTACTATAGAGGTTGATGTCAAAGAAAATGGGAAATGCGGTCACCTTCTTATGTCCACAAATCATGTCTGCTGATGAAGCTATGAGAGACGGTGTTGCATGTCAGAACCATATGCGCACTGCCATAATGGTGGCGGTTAGAAGGAGTAGCCGATATGTGTTCATACCATATCACCATATGTAAGCGTGCTTGATCAACCTTATGCTTTTGTCTTTATTGTTTTATGTTAACTCATATTTCAAAACTGAAGTTGATTTGTGTTTGGTTGAACTTGTAGCAATCACTGGTTGTTTACTGGTGTGTACTTACTCATCAACCTGTTTAGTGATTGACCCTATTGAAGGATATAGGAGAAGCACCTTCAACTCTATGTTGTTGAAAAAGTAAGTAAATTGTGCATATTTTCATTTCAAAAATTAAATTTTATACTTTTTTTTATTACTTGTCACTTAAATGCTTGTTTAATTAATTTCAGTGGTTATAGAGACGGTATGACCAGTGTCCGTGCTATGAATTTTCCTTTGGATATGAAGTATATTCAAAAGGTAAAAACATTCCATTTACTCATGCATACTTAAATATATTTTGTATATTAGTGTGTATATATAATAATATAATTTTATTGAAAATAGTGTCCCAGGCAACAGGATAAAACAATTGTGGATATTTTGTGATGCGATACATGTACGACATCATGGCCAATGTCGAGTCCATCAAAGATCTACTTCAAGTATGTATAAAAAGTTTTGTGTTTGAATTGGTAATTTAACTGTTTGTGCATGTTTGGATAAGTTTAAATGGTCTACTTGCTTTTATATTCTCGCGCGCTGCTAAACGGAAAATTGTAGGATAAACTATAAATATAAAAGAATAAAATACTAAACTAAACCTACAACTTTACTACGGGTAGCAAATAAACCCGGTCGGAGTATAGTGTAAATATATTACGACCGAGAGTATCGAACCCAAGGGACTTATAGAAAACTAGTCCTAATCCGGTTATTACCTATTCTATAAAAAAGGGGGGAATGAAAAACATTTCCTAAGACTAACTACTAACCCTAATTAAGTAATAATTTGCCCTAGATTCGGGATTAAATCAACCAAGTAATAATATGATCACGCAATGAACCTCAAAACTCGAACTTAACCAAACAACTAGAAGGCGCCGGACATCCTGCCGGACACCAGATGCATGACACATTCAAAGACGTTGAATGTGCCGGACACAGGATACCCGATAGTGCACCCGACACAATCAATTGTAAAAAACCACTCTCTTGCTTCGAAATTGATAACAAGAACTCATCGCCTATTAACAAATCGAGCATATGTCATGCCAAGAAATGAACAAGGTAATGGGGGAAGATGGGTTAATTCGAAATCTTTTATGCTAACCCTAAATCATAGATGAAAACATCAAAGACCACTAAGATTTGTCTAACCCATCCTACTCTTGGCTTTTCCTCCTCCAGTAGAATTTGCACAAAGAGAATGAGTGATCAACTAATTCCCTTGCAATAAGAACCAATATCTTAATGAATGCTTGAAATTATATTGAGAGAATCATAGTGTTTACAAAAAGGAATTCATCCCTAACCAATAACCTAACAAAGAATTCTACATCACCATCCACACAACTACAAGAAGAGAATACAAAGGGGAGAAGGAGATGTTCATAGCCTTAACCCGACAAGGTCTTCTTCTTCTCTTGCGTGGATGGATCCATAGGCTTCTTTGGACACCAACAATGGAGTGGAGTGGAAACAGAGACGTGAATGGAGTATATTGTGAAGTTGAAGTGTGTTCTCAAATGACCACATGGGTAGGGTATTTATAGGTTTTGGAAATGATTCTATGGAAAGACATATATTAAATGATGTCTTTCCATAAGATACACCTTCAAGACATGTCTTTAGCAAAAAAAAGATACCTTTATCCTAGTTGTATTGGTATGGAAAGACACATCACCAAATGATGTCTTTCCATAGTGTCTTCTCATCCAAAAGACATCTTTCCAACTAAAATACACCTCTTCACCAAGAGACACCTTTTTACCATGAGACACCTTTTCACAAAAAACACCTTTTTGCCAAAAGACACCTCTTCATCAAAAGCACCTCTTCATCAAAAGGAACCTCTTCATCAAAAGGCACCTCTTCATCAAAAAACCTCTTCATGTACTACTAACTTTTGGTGAACTGAGGCAACTTTTTATTGTGCCAGCTAGGATGTACCCGGCAACACACCCGGCATAGCACCTTTTTCTGCTCCACGCTTGCCGTGCAGGAGTTAACCGGCCTTATGTCCGGCATTTTGCTCAAAAGTGTTTCCTTGCATGAAAAACATATAAAAACATAAGACTGAACAATAATACACTTTAATACATAATATAACATAAATTTTAACTACTTATCCTTATTTAGATAAAATAATCCTAAATCTAGTACATAAAATATGATAGTCTGCGGCTTATCACGCGCGGATTGTTGATTTCTTCGCAAAACAAGGAGCTACTTATTCACTAGCCGATCTAGAGTTTGTCAAGGAGAACATGTGCCCTTACTGGTTAAAATCAAAAAATGATGGTCAGCAGAAGTCAGTGCTGGAGTTATATCTTTTGTTCTTTTTTTTGAAGTTGTCTGAACTGACCATTTGCACCTGTAAAGCATAATTGTCAAGTACACTTGCTTTGTGTTGAAAAATGTAGTTTGTTGCATTATCAAATTTCTACAGGTTGTAGAGTACAACTGTAATGGCTTCCATCTGTTGGATTTTAATTGTAATTTTCTCTGTTGCAGTGGTACTAATACTGGCTGATCTGTTGCAATTGAGATCTGATGTATTGAAATTGTTGTAAATTAATTTTGTAGATTTCGTCTGCTACAATTTGTTGTAAGGCTTCTGATGTGTTGAAAAATAATGTAGTTGTTGCATTATCGATCTGTGATATCTGTAGCATTTGTGTGGAACATATATTTCTGAAAATAATAAAAAAAGGAGACATAAGAACGCTTATCAATATAGGCGTTCTTTAAACTCTCCCGCCAACCATCATAAGAAACGCTTATATGTGATAAGCATTGTTTTTGGCTGAGCATAAAGAACGCTTGTTAGACTAAAGCGTTTTTTATGTTCCCATCGTTCTCGCTTTATAAAGAACGCTTTGCAAATAAGTATTCTTTAAAGCTAGTATAAATAATGCTTTACAAGTGTCATTTAAAATGTTTAATCATTTGCGTCGCTCGAATAAACTTCGCTTTATAAACGATCTATGTGGCAAATTTAAGCGTTTTTTTATTTCTTTTTCCAGTAGTGCACAACTGAATCCATTTACCACCTACCTCACATCCGAAGCAATGCAATCTCAGTGGAATCAGACTTCAGACTTCTCGAATCTCCCCTCGAACTGACAGACGAAGAACTGAACAGATCCGGAATCAAAAACAACATCAAGAATGAAGGAAAGAGGACTCAACAAATAACAAAAATCGGAATTCCCAAATTAAACCTGAAGATCGAACAATTGGTGAACGAACTGAATCCACAATGAGCAATCTAACATTTGAACATCTGGAAGGGAATTGGAGACAAGATGAAGAAGAGAAGTTGCAAAGGGAGGTTATTGCGGTGAAGCAGAACGAGAGTTTGAGAGAATGAGAGAACCGTCACGAGGAGATGTTAGGATAGTGGAAGGAGGAAAAATAACGTGAATTAGAGTGAAGGAGGAAGGAAATAAAATAATGGAATTTAAAGTCCCCTTCCTAATTAATAAATAAATAGGTAGCGAATGTTATTCCTAACTCTCCTTTCCCAATGCTAACATACTAATAATTAGAGAAAATGTCATAAACACATTAATATAAGATCGAAATCAATCTGAACTCCCTTTGTGAACTAGAAACAAAAAAAATCCAGGGCATAATAATATACCCCTCTTAAAAAGAATTTCTTCCTTGAAATTCGATGAAACCCAGAATACGAACAAGTGCACTTTAGTGCAGGAATAATACGAACACTAATCCATACATAAAGAATCCCACATCTTAAAAGCTCGAAAACTCCCAAGGAACTAACACCCCGAACTCACTGTTTACCGACACAGAAGAACATAACAGAGGTTACTAACTCTTAGCCCTAAGCGCAGAAACAACACTCACACATCCCAAAAGCATGAACCTTACAAGGCTAACACTCATACACTGACTGACTAGTTGCCAGAAGAAACACAGCTGATTATTATTAGCGCAAAGGCACAGAAAGAACGCTCACACCTCCCAAAAGCTCTAACCTCGCATGAGCTAACACACGGACCTCACTAGCTGATTCATTAACAGAAGGAGCAAAGCAAAAGATTACATGGGCTAAGCTTGAAGGAATAAGAGCAACACTCACACTCGCTACTGACTGACTATAATAGAACATAGCAGAAGATTCCTATACGCTTAACCTAAGGAATTAATGACCCACAACTCTTAGGAGACGTCCTTATCCAAAAGACCAACATACTCACGAACTCACATCGCAAAGCTTAGAACTCACAAGCTAACCTACACCCGAATACAAGGCGCAAACACATCCAACTAACACATAGCGCACAACACAAGCACACCACAGAAGCTCACAACTAAAGCACCTAACTCTGAGAAACAAGAACTCACATTTGGTCATCCTTTCCCAAAGGAACCGACTCTCTCAGACTCACTCTTAGAACACCCAAGCACATGCAGACAGACACTACGCTTCCGCTGTGCTACTCTGATGGCGGACTACCACATAGCAGACACAGATAATAGATATCAGATAACAATCAAATCACTCAACAAACACATACAGTAGATAACAGGCAAAGATATGGAAGCGTAGAGATAGACAGCCAAAACATCCTAATGAAAGCCAAACCTAACTCAAACACCATTAAATGTAACAACCCCACAACCACCCTGGTTAAGAGACCATTACACGTCACACGCTTATTACCTAAGACACGCAAGGCAACACTAGCAAATTCCTAAATAGAATAAAATGCTCATTAATTTCCAAATAATATTACAACTTGTCTTTACAAATATAAAGCAGAAGCCAATCTAAAATACAAATCATAAACCGAATACAAATGGCCTCAAAGCCCAACATACTGAATACAAAATCCAAATGCCAAAACTAGAAGCAGAAGTTGAAACTTGAAATGGAAGCTAAACCTACAAATTAGACAGAAATAGGGTGAGCCAAATTATAGCTCAGCAGGTGATAAACTTTATCAACTGATGTTAAGACACGATCCTTTAGTTTTGATGATAGCAAACCTGTGTTGTTTATCTAATATATTTGTTGAGCTTTTAATTCATATAAATAGGTAGAGGAGTGGTTTAGCACGCAGGGCTGCAAGCGCACTCCGTTCATGACATGTGCCCCAACCAGTCAGACACCTGTTTGAAGAGCTCCGATAGAACTGCTTGTACACACAACAGGTCAAGCACTACACAACCACATCTCTCAAGCATCAGATGGAATAAAAGGACAAAATACATCAAGTGGATCGACAAACTCATGCAAACTTATACATCCACACAAGCAACTAGCTCACGACAAAAACATAGCTTATTAATGTGCAAAATAACGAGATAAGTCAGGGCTATTAAGAAGCATTCATTACGTAGCCATAATGAATCCTTAGAGAGCATTTGTGGAGCATTTATGAAGCACAAGATCAGGCAAGTGGAGAGTACAAGTGGTGACTGACCACTTGAGTGCTTGCCTTTGACGTGTCCAATTACAAGGCGACACATGTCTAGACAACTTCAGATCAAGTTGAAGATCAACCTATATTCGAGCGTGGCTATTTTGCTTGGGATGAAGAAGCAAATGAATCCTAGAGTCTAGAAGATCGTAGGCTGTTTGTTATCCATCTTAACTTACTTGTATAAATGCGAGTATAACGTCTTATGTAAAGTAAAATTTTCATATACAAAGAAGAGAGATAACGAGAGCAAGTGTGAGTCAGACTAAGTGCGTGCAAGTACAAGGAAGTTGGTGAGCTGGATAGGACTCGGTCTGGGAGTTAATACTTGGGTATTTGGTAGACTGATCAGTAGGGGAACAATTAGGGAACTGTAGGCCTGTTGTCAAGAGAGGGTAGAGGACTTTGGGATAAAGTCCTAAAATGTCCCGGAGTCCGTAGGTATGGCGAGGGAGATTGAGTGAATTTCTGTGTGTAAATTCTCCATCGAAAAGGAGTTTCCGGTTTAAGTTTATCAAGTGCCTTCCTCAACTATCAAGTAGTTCACATAGGATAACGATATGTCTATGACCGGTCGGGGACACATCAGGAGCCCCATCCAGTTTCAATTGGTATTAGAGCGGGTCTCTTCTAGAAAGCTAACTGCTTTGGAAGACGATCAAAATGTCTCATTCAAACCTACTGGCATCAGAAGAAGGTTCTGCACCAAATCGACCTCCACTTTTCAATGGAGACAACTACACTCACTGGAAGAACAAGATGGAGTTCCATATAAAGTCTGATGATCCAAGGATGTGAAGGGTTGTATCACGTGGTGAATACACCTTCCTAGATGCTCAAGGACAAGACATATCAGTCGACAACATGACTGATGATCAAATCAAGAAGTTGACATTCAATGCTTGAGCAGTAAGAGTCCTACATTGTGCAATACTACCTGAGTAGTACTCTAAGGTGGCCTAAGCTGAAACAACTAAGGAAATCTGGGAAACTCTTGAAGTTACCTATGAAGGAGATGATGAGATCAAGAAAACTCGCATTGAAATGCTGCTACTCACTGGGAGTTGTTTAAGAAGGAAGAGAAGGAGAGCATCTCTGAAATGCACACTAGGTTCATTAAGCTGATCAATGATACTTGTTGTTCTACCCAAAATTTTGACCCCCGTGTAGGGTTTATAAGGCTTTAGTGTTGCGAGCGAAACTTTGATCAAGTAATAAGGAATCCTGGTTCGATCGGTGCATTTCGGGGCATCAAGGACAGCTTAGTCATCTTCAGGGGCATTTTCGTAATTTTTGAGGCTCCTAATACGTCGTGTAGGCTTTCTCTCTCCTTCAAAAACAGTTCAAATCAACTCGAAGTGATTTGAAATTTTAACCCAGGATAAAGGATGACATTTTAAGCATAATGGCTTTAGAATTTTGATTTTTCGAATTTCCCAAAATTTCTAGTAATTTCTAATTGAATCTGACGACAAATTGAATTTACAAATATTCCAATATCCAAAAAATTGATTCCACCTTGGAAAAATCAGAAATATCATCCTTTACACATGGTTAAATTTCATAGTCAAATTTCTTTTTGGAAGCCCTAGAGCTAAAACATCAGTAAATCTCAGTTTTTCCTAAAATTTTCTATCTTTAAGGAGGCATATATAAGGAACCTTAACCCTTGATCAAGTCAGAATCTCCAAGAACTCTAGAACATCAGGAAACACATCCGTATCAACCTCCCACATTTTGCAATACTCAAGAACCGAAATCTCGTCAAAATTCACCAAAATCACCACTTAAACTCGTTTCCCAACTCCTAACACTACAACAATCATCAAAACAACTTTAAACCACCTCCAAAACCTGAAGAACACAACTAATCTTTAAGGGTCAGAAGCTGGTCTCGAACCCAAAGCGGAACCGACTCCAGCGAAGCACCGAAAGACTCCCGACGTGAAGAACAATGAATCCCGAGAGTGAAACAGGTAGAAATCATAATTACCTTGTTCCTCACGACCTAGCTAACCTCATATTAATATTTCAGTTCGAACCGACTCTTTTTGGCTTCTGAATCATTGTTTTTTTCGTTTCTGCCCTTTAACTTGTTTGCTAAGTTTCATCATTATTTCGACTTCGAATTGAAATATTTTGATTACTAAAATCTTGGAAATCTATCGGGCTACACGCACATAAATATTTAGCCAAAAACACCGTTGGGAACCACCAGAACGCTGCCGTCCGAGGGTGGTCCACGCCTGCGGAAAGCCCGTCTGGGGTCCCGGACAGCTTGTCCGTGGCCGGACACCCCCGGACCGCATCGGGAATTAAATTTTCAAATGTTCTAGGTTTCCAAATTATGTCCTGGCCCACGTACGCCCAGTCCGTGGCCCCAGACATTTTGAAATTTCGTATTCTCGTTATTTCGACTTTTCTGCTTAACTAGGTTAACTAGGGTCCGTGGGTCGGGACATTAGGTCTGTGGCCACAGACGGAACCAAAATTTAACCCAATTCTGCCTCCGAAACCCTAGTTAGGTTATTTAAATTTTCACTTTAGTATTCTGTCAAATAATGTTAAAAAATAAAAAAAATCAGAAGTTCGCACACTTAAGTTTAAACGACTCGTAATAAGCAGTAATTAAACTAAGTAGAGGAAAAATGATTTTGAGGGGTAATTAAAGTAATTGAACCCTAAAAAAGTCAAATACCTAGCTCCGAACCCGAACTCTCCTTCCTAATTTAGTCTAGGTTAAAATTAGGTGGCGACTCTAATTAGGTTGCATTGAGCTAATTCTTAGGACTTTGTAATTAGTGTTTTATGAGATAGTTATTAAGCTTAGGTTATAAGTGGACCTATAATCTGACCAGATCCTAATAAACTTGAATCAACTTAGGAAAGGGTTTAAAAATCGAGGCTCACAGAATGGCGACTCTGCTGGGGACAAATTATTAATTTTAAATTTGTTTAATTTTAAGAAAGAGGGCTTAACTCGAAATTGTTTACTTATGGCTTTATTACATTGTTTGTTTACCTTTGTGCGCAATTTAAATTTCTGCAACTTGCATCATATGTGAGAGAGGGTCCACACAAACCGATTTCATCCTAGGACCCGCTTTAGGGTCCCCTATCAGGGATTCACACCTTTTTAGGTGATGTGAATAAGGGGGGGGGGGGGGAGGATAGAGGAGGATGTCGTCTAATCACATCCCCTTCATACCTGGGCTTTAGCCCCAAGCATTTTCCTGGCAGTGCCCTTACCTAGCCTTGTTTAGTCATTCAAAGACCCGACCGTAGACGCAACCTTCAAGTGATGTGAAATGTGTGGGGAAGCCCATAAAGAATAGCGTGCAAGCCCTATTCCTTTGTGGTGACATGGGCCCATGTCCCAAGCACCTCTTCGGATCGATGGGTACCCGTTGGTCCAATTCGTCTAGTGAGGACATGGTGAACTTGTGTGAAATCTTGTTTTCCTTGTGTGATCGGCCCACTACCAATCCTAGAGATTGATAGGAACTTCTCCTACATCAACATAGCCCAACTCGAATTCATGGCTTCATTGTTTGCGGCCCAAAGGCCCTGTTTGGTTTAATATATGTGTCACTTGGACTTTGGCCCAAAAGCCTAGACTTAGGTGATTTCTCTTTCGGCCTAATTTGAATTATCCAATTAGTTCTAGGCCCATAAAAAGAAGTCCAACTAAACTTGAAATAACTCACAAGTCCTGAAAATAAATCTTTTTTCGGCTCAGCAACCATCTTCTCTGGCCCAAATAAAGTTAGGCCTGTTTGTGATTTAGGGACCATTCTAGCCCATGTGCTTTACTTCAGGCCCAATCACATTCTGGCCCTGTTTGGAGTCCATTATCGAGGAATTGAGGAGTAAGGCTAATCTTTAGCAGACAAATCAGCAAACTCCAGAAAAGCTTGCAGATGAAAATGTTAACCGTGGTTACATCGGAATTGACTCCGTTAGGGCCCAGGATTCTCAAACACCTGTGGGGAAAGATATTCCGGATAACCAACTAGCCGCAGAGGTTAAAAGGGTTTTGAAAAGGAACAATTGCATAGAGTAGACGAGCAAACCAGCTGGCTTCGATTACTTCTCTACGGCGTCATATCCCGAAGTTGTCCTCCCCCCAAGTTGAAGCTGCCCACACTTGCCTTGTACAAAGGTTCCACGGATCCCCAAATTCATTTGGATATGTTTGACCAGGAGACGTCCATCCTTGTACTCATCGACATGCAGAAAGCCAAGGTTTTTGCTCGCTACCTGGATGAAATTCCTCAACGTTGGTATCTCACTCAGAAAATGAATGCTAAGACATGTGAGGAGATTTGTGAAGCCTTTCTGCATCACTTTGAGTTTGCTAGGAATCTTGAAGTCACCAGATCAGATCTAGCAGGCACTCGACAGAAAGACAATGAGTCTATGTTCGACTTCATCAAGCGTTGGAGGAAGAAGGATGCTGTCATGCCAACCAAAACGGACGTGCAAGAGTAAATCCACATGATAATTGAGAACAAGCGAAACTAATACAACAATGAGCTAAAGTATATGTACTTTCAGAGTGTCGACATGTTGATAGGACAAGTCGGTACCCTAGAGGAAAAAATTCATAAGGAAGGGTTGGAGCTCGAGTGCTCAAGAAACTCCGACATTGGTCCCAAATTCTGCAAGCCAGAACCAAAAAAGACCTCTTTTCAGACAGTAGCTTGCGCTCGAAGTAGTTTCCCGAAAATGAATACGGTTCAACAGCCTAGAGCTCTGAATCAAAACTTCAGGACGGTACCCTCACCACGCCGAGGATCTTCGGAAAGGGAATTCACTAACATTGGACAAACACCAAGTCAGGCATTTGAAGAGCTTCAGAGAAGAAACTTGCTACAGCCCTTGGCCCCTCGGCCAGAAACTACTCTTTTGAGGAAACATCTTAATCAATTCTGCCACTACCATCAGTTGCCTGGCCATTATGCCGACAATTTTCGAGCATTGAGGCACCAGATTCAAGACCTCCTTGAGCAAAGAGTCCAATTTTTCTAAGTATGCAGATCGTTTTATTTAGGTGATTCATCATTGAATGTATTTTCTCATCTTCCAATTTTCCTGGTAGCTTATTTTCTTAGTTAGTTTTCAGTCTCCCTAGATTGTAATTTTCTATGTTTTCTTTCATATTCATGAATAAAAGCGTAACACCATTTTCATAATTTGTGTGCATTCGTTCAACAAACAAAAATAAAAAAATGACCATTCATGCTTTTCAAGAAAAAGGATCATGAAATAATCATTTTCTGACAACAGAACAGAACGACTTGTCTTTTGTTTCTAAAAGGGTGAACATGTCCATCCAAACACCACAGTCTATCCCAAACATCCATAAAGCATTCTAAAATCCACATCTGTTTAAGCATCGTCATAAACCCTAGATCCATACTGGGGGCAATCTGAGCTCAGGATCGTCATCTTTAATCTTTCATTTAAGCGTGTGAACTAGTCTCTGAGTGAAATTCGCGAGAGTGTCTTGAGCGAAAAAACCATGAGCGAATGAGCATGTCATTTTTACACAACTCCGGTGAGACCGCATTCAAAGGTGAGGTAAATGGCATAACTCCGATCGAAGGAGATAAATTTGTAGATTTACACTAAGACCTGCGAAAAGTAACAAAGAACAGATACACAACTATCAAGAATGACGAAACACCTAGGTTGAGCACCACATAGCCAAAAGCTTGTGAACCCTGACATTAAACCCTAGGCACCCGGCTGAGCCTTTCATATATCCCTTTTCGATATTATGAACTCCACAAAATAACCCAGCCGATAATGAATTTCCAACCCGGTGACCAAAGGAAGCAAGGAGCCAGATTCTCAGATAATGTTTTCATCAGTCCAAAGAAGCAATGTTGCTATCAGCATGACGAAGCAATCCGCAAATGGTCCTAGAGTGACACAGGATCTAAAGAGCTCACATCAAAACATCTATCAAAACCCAAAACCGGGAGACACAAGAACCCCGAGGGCAAAGTCAAGGAAGGATAAAAAATGCAAACCCGAAGTGCCTCGAAGAAATCCAAATGAGAAAAATAAGAGATTGGTGTAAAGGACAACTTCAAAAGTCCAAGGCCAGAATCTCGAAGACAACGTCAACACAAAGAAGCTAGACGACTTCAAGACAAGGAAGATGAACCCAAGAGAACGCAAGGTGCAGATTTGGTCACCTTTTTAAGCTCCTTATACCTCAAATATCCCTTCATGGTTCCATTGTCTTTCATCACTCCCCATGGCCGTGTTACAAGCTTTAAAGACTCCCGACTTGGTAGTTGCGTATCTAATCACGTGAAAGTAATAGATCAAATGCGTAAATCCATCAAATATCAAATTCAATGGTCTAGAAGTTATGACCATGAGCAAGAAATGAGTGCAAACACCAAACACTTCGAGTGTAGGTTACGAAGCGCCACATCAAAACATAAGCCTTGACCCTATGAGGATGAGACTTGTTCGTATGTTTAATCAAAGAAAATACTGGGGCAATCGATCGTTCCGATCGATTGCCACAAACTCTAGCTCAGATTGTCTCAAGGGAAAATACCGGGGGCTATTGTTGGTTTCAACAAACACCACACAGGCCCACATAAGCCCTTACCTATACATCATACACCACAAGCTCATCGTAATCCCTAATCACCACAAAGGACTCAAACCCCCACAACAGACATCACACACTCACACCAGCGGCATGTTCTTCTTCTAAGAAACAAATTGTAGATCAGAAGTCTTTAGTCAGGAAATGATAATTTCACTTTCCTTATCAGTAGAGAAAATTTTTCTTCAAACATTGCCTTGTTTGGCACATTTTTTAGTAGTTTCTTGTTTTGGACAATTTTTATTCAAGCACTTTGACATTATTTTACAATTTCTGCACAACACCTCGCTGTCACCACGTTTGGCATTTTTACAATCAGTTTTCACCATATTCTTTTGCATGAGACCATTATCTTTCCAACTCATTTTTAGTTCAAGACCCATTATTCAGTTCGAGACCAAAAATCAGTACGAGACCCTACATCTTCTTCAGGACAAGAGCAGTGTTTTCTTCATTCAGTGTTTGACTAGTACGAGACCTAGCAGTTTCATTATCAGTACGAGACCCAGCATTTTCATCTTCAGTACGAGACCCATCATTTTCTTTAGTACGAGACCCAACATTTTCATTCAGTGCGAGACCAGTACGAGACCCAGCATTTTCATCATCATTGCGAGACCCATCATTTTCTTTAGTTCGAGACCTAGCATCATCTTCAGTGCGAGACCCAAAATAGTGCAAGACCCTGCATTTTCTTTATTCAGTGCGAGACCTAGAATTTTTATTTAGTACGAGACTTTAGTGCGAGACCAGTACGGGACCTAGTATCATCTTCAGTGCGAGACAAGTACGAGATAGTGCGTGATCCAAGTTGGCGGGGCTGTGCCATAAGTCCCCACTTTCATGTTAACTTTTTAGGGAGAAACGACTAGTGGGTAGTGGCAATAAGTTCCCTTGGTAATCTAGGAGTTACCCCAACACCCCAATTGGTGGGTAAAGGCAATAAGTCCCCATAGTATACCAGCGAGGAGCATTGGAACAGGTTTCGGTTCCTAGAAGCATCTGAGCATCATTAGCATTATCAGCATCATTTGCATTATCAACATCATCAGCATTATCAGCATCATTAAACATCATTCCCGTATTTGCATATCATCTATTCTTCACTTCTAGGTAGTCGACGCCTTAGAATAGCATGACATCACCTCATTTTTACCTTTAGATAGTCGACGCCTTAGAATAGCTCGACATCCTTTCACTTCTCTCTTAGGTAGTTGACACCTCATAATAGCCCAATAGACTTAAACTTCTCTCCTATGTAGCTAGAGCCTCGTAACAGCTCAGCACAATCAGCAGGCTTTCGGTAGAAATTTTGGGGTATCACTCAAGCATCAACTAGACTCTTCATATCCATTACAAAGTCTAGTTGATGGGGGGCAATCTGTTATACCTAAAATTTGACCCCACTAGTGTAGGGTTTGTAAGGCTTTAGTGCTCCGAGTGATACTTTGATCAGGTAATAAGGAATCCCGGTTCGATCAGCGCGTTCTAGGGCATCAGGAACAGCTTAGTCATCTCCAGGGGCATTTTCATAATTTTTGAGGCTCCTAAGACCTCCTATAGGCTTTCTCTCTCCATTGAAAATGGTTCAAATCAACTCGAAGTGCTTTGAAATTTTTGCCCAGGATAGAGGATGACATTTTCAGCATAATGGCTTTGGAATTTTGATTTTTTTTCAAATTTCCAATAATTTTCTAGTAATTTCTGATTAAATCTAATGGAAATTGAATTTACAAATATTCCAACATCCAAAACATTCCATTCCACCTTGGAAAAATTAGAAATATCATCCTTTACATATAGTTAAAATTTCATAGTCAAATTCCTTTTGGAAGCCCTTGAGCTAAAATGTTGGTAATTCTCAGTTTTTACTAGATTTTTCTATCTTTAAGGAGGCCTATATAAGGAACCTTAACCCTTGATCAAATCAGAATCTTCAAGAACCCTAGAACATTAGGAAACACAGCCATATCAAACTCCCACGTTTTGCAATACTCAAGAACCGAAATCTCATCATAATTCACCAAAATCACCACTTAAACTCATTTTCCAACTCCTATCACTTCAACAATCATCAAAACAACTTCAAAACACCTTCAAAACATGAAGAACACCACTAATCTTCAAGGGTCAGAAGCTGGTCTAGAACCCAAACCAGAACCAACTCTGATGAAGCATCGAAAGACTCCTGACGTGAAGAATCCAATCAATCCCGAAAGTAAAACAGGTAGAAATCATAATTTCGTAACTCCTCACGACCTAGCTAACCTCATATTAAAATTTCAGTTCGAACCGTCTCTTTTCGGCTTCTGAATCGTTGTTTGTTTTTGTTTATGCCCTTTAACTTGTTTGCTAAGTTTCATCATTATTTCGACTTAAAATTGAAATATTTTGATTACTAACATCTTGGAAATCTCTCATGCTACACGCATATAATTTTATAGCTGAAAACACCACCGGGAACCACCAGAACACCGCTGACCGAGGGTGGTCCGTGCCTGCGGACACCCGTCCGGGGTCCCTGATAGCCTGTCCGTGGCCACAGACACCCCCGGACTGCGGCGGGAATTAAATTTTCAAATGTTCTAGGGTTTTCCAAATTATGCCCGGGCCCACGGACGCCCAGTCCGTCACTCCGGACTTCTCAAACTTTTGTATTCTCGTTATTTCGACTTTTCTGCTTAACTAGGTTAACTAGGGTCCGTGGGTTCAGACATTAGGTCCGTGGCCACAGACGGAAACAAAATTTAACCAATTCTGCCTCTGAAACATTAATTTAGGTTATTTAAATTTTCACTTTAATTTTCTGTCAAAAAAGTTAAAAAATTAAAAAATCAGAAGTTTGCACACTTAGGTTTGAATGACTAGTAATAAGCCGTAATTAAACTAAGTAGAGGAAAAACGACTTCGAGGGGTAATGAAAGTAATTGAACCCTAAATAAGTCGAATACCAAGCCCTAAAACCTGAACTCTCCTTTCCTAATTTAATCCTTGTTAAATTTGGTGGCAACTCTAATTAGGTTCCAGTGAGCTAACTTAGGACTTAGTAATAATGTTTTATGACATAGTTATTAAGCTTAGGGTATAAGTGGACCTAGAACCCAACCAGATCCTAATCAACTTGAATCAACATAGGATATGGTTCAAAAATCGAGGCTCACGCTTGTCCTTGGAAGAACTATCTCAAATGAGGATCAAATTTGAAAGTTTCTCATATCACTTCTTGCATCCTTTGGTAGCAAAGTCAATGCCATGCAAGAAGTCCATGATCTCTCTAAGATGTCTTTGGCATACATGCTAGGATCATTAATGGCATTTTAGTTAAAATTACAACAAAGAAGGTCAGAAAGCTCAATAAGGGAGAGAGGAAAAGTCTTAGCCCTTTAGGTAGGTGAGAATGAAAAATCTGAGTCAGGGGAAAATGATGATGAGATGGTCCTCTATACTAAGAGTTACTTTCGAAAGTTCATTTGAAACAACATGAGAAAAGGTAAGGAGCCCAAGGAATCTGACGATCACCAAAGGAAGAGCAATGACAAGTGCTTTGGGTGTTCAAAACGTGGGCACCACATCAAAGACTTCCCACAACAACTCCAAGAGGACAACGAGAGGATCAGGAAAGCTGCCCGAAGATCATTCAACAAAGGGCCAAAGAAATAAGCCTTCGTTGCTGCATGGGGAGACTCAGAGCTAAGGGACAACAACCAAACCATGGACAACAATCTCTTATGGGATGAAGAGGCTCACCTTTGCCTTAAGGAAGTTTGTCTGATGGCTCAAGACAAGGAAATATCATAATCGGAGGAGGAAGAAGAACAAAACAAGGTAAACTACTCTCGACTTAGAAAGAAAATTCTAAAAGCTGAACTTCTAGGACTTAGAAAGTTTTTCTCATATTGGTTGATCAACTAGAAGTGCTGGAAAATGAAAATAAAGAGCTCTTAGAGGAAAATGAAAAAGTAGAGAAAAATGTAGACAAAGATTAGGTAGTAAATCTTACAAATGCACTCAAGAAACTACAAACAACATATAGTGAAATTCTTGATGTCCATGAAAAAATGAAGTTAGGAAAATAACCTGAAATCGATGAATTGATTGCTGCACTTGACATAAAGGAAAAGAACTAGCGTCCATTAAAGAAAAACATGTAAAACTAGAAACTGATGCAAGGTCATCCATGTGGAAAAACAAATGACCGGTCGGGTACCAATCGGGAACCCATCGTAGAGATGTCTGCCACTTGTGCAGGCAACTCAGTCACCACGAAGCCAAATGCTATTGGACACAATTTATGAGGCATTGGCAGCTCAAAAAAATCGGGCTAAGATGGGTAGTCAAGGATGATCATAGAACAATGTCTTTTGATGGAAATGGGTTCAAACATTCATGGGACCCTAACCCCACACTACTAACTTGTTAAGCGCAGAATCGAGTGGGAAGGGACCCCTGCTGGTACATCGACAGTGGTTGCTCTAAACATATGACAGGAGACAAGTGTAAATTCTTCTCACTCAAACTAGGAAGCCAAGGAACTGTTTCCTTTGGCGACAACAAAAAAGGAAAAATCATCAGCATAGGTAAGGTTGGTTTTACTTCAGATTATGTCATTGATAATGTAAATTTAGTTAAAGGTATAAAGTTCAATTTGCTCAGTGTATCTCAAAGTTGTGACAAAGGTAACTCAGTTCATTTCTATTCTACACATTGTAGCATAGTAAGTCTGAGTGATGGAAATGAGTTGTTAAGGGGTAAAAGATGGAAAAATGTATACGTAACCAGTCTGGAGGATATTGACGTTCTAAACCTTCCATGCTTGACTGCATCAATAGATGACTCCACACTATGGCATATAAGACTAGGGCATGTTAGTATATCCTTGCTAAGGAAACTAGTCAAGAATCAGTTGGTTAGAAGTCTCCCTGGGATTAAGAAATCTGAGACCACTCTTTGTGATGTATGTGTAAGAAGCAAACAAACTAAAACTTCTTTCAAATAAAAAAACATGGTAAGTATATCCAAATCACTCAAACTACTTCATATGGACTTATGTGGACCAATGAGAATCAAAAGGTTTAGATGAAATTGGTTTGTGTTTGTAATTGTTGATGATTACGCACGATTTGTATGGACAATCTTTATTGCTTTCAAAGATGAAGTCATTGAGAAATTTCAAGGTTTTTTAGGAAAAATCCAAGTACAACTCAACCTTAAAATCAATGCCCTTCAGTCTGATCATGGGTCAGAGTTCGAAAATCAACAATTCATAGAAATGTGTGAACAACATGGAATCAACCACACATATTCATCACCTAGAACACCTCAGCAAAATGGGCTAGATGAGCGTAAGAACAGAACATTACAAGAAGTAGCTAGTGCCATGCTATTGTGGAGCAATCTTCCCCAAGTCTTTTGGGCTGAAGCTGTAGCAACTGTCTGTTACATCACCAATAGAATGCTCATTCGACCAATCCTCAACAAAACCTCCTATGAGCTGATCACGGGGAGAAAACCAAGTATAAGCCACATCAGAATATTTGGTTGTAAGTGCTATGATCATGGGTCAGAGTTCGAAAATCAACAATTCATGGAAATGTGTGAACAACATGGAATCAACCACACATATTCACCACCTAGAACACCTCAGCAAAATGGGCTAGTTGAGCGTAAGAACAGAACATTACAAGAAGTAGCTAGTGCCATGCTATTGGGGAGCAATATTCCCCAAGTCTTTTGGGCTGAAGCTGTAGCAACTGTCTGTTACATCACCAATAGAATGCTCATTCGACACAATCCTCAACAAAACCTCCTATGAGCAGATCACGGGGAGAAAACCAAGCATAAGCCACTTCAGAATCTTTGGTTGTAAGTGCTATGTCCATAACAATAAAAAGAATTCCCTAGGGAAGTTCAATGCCAGAAGTGATCTGGCTATATTCCTTGGGTACTCATAAAGAAGCAGGGCATACAAAATCTACAACAAAAGGACTCTTAAAGTAGAAGAGAATGTACATGTGGTCTTTGATGAGGCTGAAATTTAAAAAGATCAAAGAACCTGGTGAAGATGAAACTTTTAGGTTTGATTTAGCTGGACAAGATCACACAGACAATCCTAAAGATGAGTCACCGACTAAGGTAAACCTGCCTGACAGGTTAGCGACTGGTCAACATCATGACGATGGGAACAATGATGTCGAAGATCCTCTATCACCATCAACCATTCATCAATCTCGAATTTTGTATAAAGATCACCCATTGGAGAACATCATATCGGATATCTCCAAGGGAATTCAAACCAGAGCATAAATTCATGATCTCCTAGCCTTTTCCACAACAGTTTCACTGATTGAACCCAAAAATTTCAAAGAAGCTCTATGAGACTCAGACTGGATTAAAGAAATGCAAGAGGAATTAAACCAATTTGAAATATGCAAAGTCTAGCATCTAGTGCCTCATCCCACACATCAAGGGGTACTTGGCACGAAGTAGGTTTTTGGAAACAAACTAAATGAAATGGGAGAAGTCATAGAAACAAGGCTCGATTGGTAGCACAAGGATACCGTCAACAAGAAGGGATAGATTTCCAAGAAACCTTTGCCCCAGTAGCAAGGATGGAGTCCATTCAATTACTTATTACTTTTGCCGCACATAAAGGAATCAAACTCTTTCAACTTGACATCAAAAGTGCTTTTCTCAATGGGTATGTCAAGGAAGAAGTGTATGTAGAACAACCTCCAGGTTTTGAGACACAAGAAGGGAAAGACATGGTGCTCAAGCTTGACAAAGTTCTCTATGGGCACAAACAAGCTCCAAGATCATGGTATGATCGCTGTCCTCCTATCTACTAGAAAACAATTTCAAAGGAGGTAAGGAAGACAAAACCCTGTTTGTATACAACAACAAAATGGATTTCCTATAGTGGAAGTGTATGCTGATGACATAATCTTTGAAGCTTCTGATGAAAAGTATTGCAAGAAATTTGAAGTATTGATGAAAAGAGAGTTTGAGATAAGTGATCTAGCAGCATTGAAGTTCTTTTTTGGACTTCAAGTCAAGCAGAATAATGAACGGACCATCATATCCTAGCAAAAGTACATACAGGATTTACTGAAAAGATTTGGAATGGAGACATGTAAACCTTTTGGCACACAAATAGTAGTCAGCACAAAGATGGGTATCACGACTAGTGACCAACCAGTCGACCAGCGATCGTACAGAGAAATGATTGGTTCTCTATTATACTTAACTGCTAGTAGACCTAACATTATGTATAGAGTTAGCCTATGTGCCAGGTTTCAAGCAGATCCAAGAGAGAGTTATCTCACAGCTGTGAAAAGAATCCTACGCTATCTCAAAGGGTCCATGAATCTTGGTCTCTTTTATCCTAAATTCAATAACTGCAATATTGTAGGATTTTCAAATGCAGACTATGACGGTTCTATAATCGATCGAAAGAGCATGTTAGGAACAACATTCTTCATCGGATCATGTTTGATCGCATGGGGATCAAAGAAACAACAAAGCGTAGCAATCTCTACTGCTGAATCTAAATACATAGCTGCGGCGAGCTGTTGTGATCAACTTTTGTGGCTCAAACAACAAATTGGTGACTATGGTGTCAAAATAGGTACTATACCTATTATGTGTGATAATACTAGTGCCATATCTATCTCCAAAAATCCAGTACATCATTCACGTACTAAACACATTGACATTAGACATCATTTTCTTAGAGACTGTTGTGAAAAGGAATTAGTTGGTTTAAAATGCATTTCTATCGAAAACCAACTAGCAGACATCTTTACCAAGCCACTGAGTAGAGAAAGGTTCACCAAGATTATTCATGATCTTGGAATGATATTCGTTAATCACGATTAGGCTATCTTTTACTCTCATGACTGGTCACTGACAGGTCAGCAACACCTCAAGTACGCGTTCAATGGTCTGTGTACTGTTTAATGCATGAATGTTTTGTCAAACGACTACATGAAACAAATATGTCAGCCATTTCACAAAAGTAAAGCTATGATATGAAGAGTGTAACAGATAGAAATGGGAAATGTACAATGGATCGATGACTGTTAGTCACGATCGATGCCTATTGTGAATAGTGTTGTTGTGACATGTCAGTGAACGGACAAGGAATGGTCGCCGACCGTTACTCGATATCTATAGAATGGCGATGAGAACTCCACTCTTGTCACACTATTGCCCTCACTCACTCTAAATCTCTAAACATACAATCAATTTCTTTTCTCTCTTACAAACACTCTAGTGAGCTTTGTGCTAAAAAATCCTCACCTCACAGCCTCGCTAAGATCTCTCGATCGAAAAGTATTAAACTCCAGAAAACCCTTGATCAACCAGGCACCTAAGATTGCATAGCGTTCAAAGACCACCAAGGTTATCCTAAGGGACATTAGCCCAGAGAAGAGCACCGACATAAAACCAACAAATCCTGTCATAGCGTCACTGGCTACTCGCCTATCCAAAAAGGATAGAGATCAACTTGCTCTTCCAATCATGGATGAGGCTGAACTACAGGCAGAGGAGGTAAACTATATAAACTCCTGCCTACCCAAACTTTCTAATCTCGCTCACACCGGAAATCTCAAACCCACAATTCTTCCTACCCCAACTCCACAGAAACTACAACTATGACCTCTTTCGTTCCATCTCCCAAAACCTCAAAAATTGCCACAAAACAATCCAAAGCCAAGAAAACAAAAAATTCCACAAAGCAAAAGTCTCACTCATGCCTCCACCAGCCAGGCAACTCGCGCCTCCAAGCATCTCCGAACTAAACAAGAAACATCTAAGCAAACCTACTCCACACTTGAACACACTCGAAATCTTCACTTCACCGACGAAGATGAAGCAACTCCATCCGACCTCGTCAAGCCAATCACTCACGAAGTGGAAGAAGAGGAGGTCCAGAGTGACGAGAAGTCACTAAAAGAACACTCAATAGAAGAGGAAGCTTAAGAAAAGGGTCTGACCGTACCAGACTTTGAGGAAACAGAAGAATCTCCCGCTCAACCTGCACTACCGGTCACAGAGCGGTCCAAGACACCTCCCCGATCGGATGGGGAAGAAAATGATAGGGAGTCACTCTCCCCAGTCATCCTGACACTCGAGGAGCGTGAGCAATTGAAGAAGGCCAAAGGAAAACAACAAATGGCTACATCACAGCACACTCAAGAGCTTGAGGAGCTCTTTCAGTAAAAAAGAGTGGCCGCGAAGCCACAACCGCTACAATAGCTCAAGCGATTGAAGAGACTAAGTCAGTTGCAACCAACCGCCATCAAAGCTGAAAACGTCAACGACAAGTCCTGTCCCATCTTGCCAAAACCTTTAGACATCGATTGGATGGAAAAGATGGGTATCTAAGAGATTCTAGGGCTGCTTGAATTTAAGGATGGGTCGACTTCTTCCAAGAGCCTATCGTCTGCCACACAGAGCTGCTCAAAGAGCACAAGAGGCACCTTGGCCTCTCCAAAGTGAAGACGATGAGGACTACATCATTTTAGAAGTCCGAGGAACCCTCATCAACATCACGAAGTCTTGGATTTGCAAGACTTTCAAGCTGAAGCCATAAGGACTAGTCGTTCCCAAGGACACAACTTGGAATGACTTGAGACATCAAAGATGAAAGATGGTTCATATCTTCAATAAGGGGTTAACAATGAAGAACTTCAACGCAGTGCAAATGTCATCCCCAATAGAGTGCTCCATAGCCACCCACAACATCACCCCAACAAATCAAAGAACCCACATCGTCAATGCCAGAGATGTGCAGATCATATACACCCTGAGGATGAAGGAGAAAATTGACCTTCCAACTATGATTCTCCTCACCCTTGACGAGAACAAACACGTAAACCAAGGGCTAGTACACGGGGGAGTGGTCACCGCGGCACTAGAGAAATTTGGAGTGGACACCGACCGCTTCCACTAGTGCTCGTGGACCGCTCACGATAACATCTACTCAGAGATGCTATCCAAGATGGGGATCAAGACCAAAGGGGAGAAACTTATGGTCTTCTAGAAGCCATCAAAGAGTGAAGACTCACGTTCAGAGCCCCACCCTCTAGCCCGGTCCTCATCTCCTAAAAGCAAGCGCAGTCTCTCACCAGTCCATGGAAGGTTGGGGACCAGTCTGGATACTTCAGCTTAAGACATTCTTCAACGTGTAAGAGTCACTCTTATAGCTGTACTGGCTGTCTCCTAAGAACCTTGTGTTCAACACATGGTTTAAGGAGCAATATACTTCATACATACACATCTATAGCCTGAGAGTTATATGTCTCTTAGATACTTGGGTGAAGCTTGTGAGAAGTTATAGTTTTAGTTAGATTTTTACATCCTTCTTTTATTTTCCTACCATTGACTATCTATTTCAAATCGTCAAATTTGATATCAACTGAAATGCAATTGTTACATTTTCTACTTGAATGCAGTTCTTGTTTGTGAATGATATTATTCCATTGGCTGCTTCTTTCTTGATTATAACTACCTGTTGATCAGAGACAACACCTTTCATGCTACCTGTGCATGCTCGTCACATGCACGTCATCGATTCCCTAGGACTGCAACACCATTACTACACAGTTACAACATCCTCACGACCAAACAGTGACCTATCCTTCACCTATCTTTATAGCCATCGCTCAATCGTCACTCAACAAAAGCTCTCTAAACACTCTCTTTCACAGCACTCATTAATGTGAAAACTACAGTTCCTCTAGCTCTAAAAGAAAACCATTTTTCTACCATTAGGAAATTCAGGTAACAAAAGAAAGGTCTCCCTCCATCTAATCTTCATCCACAATCCAAAGTGTCATCTGCATTGTCCACCAATGTAAGTGCCAGCCAAACCCAGTCAGTAACTTATTACTCGACAGGCTCGCTTCTTGATTCCAAATATCAAAGTTACTCTATTGGACCCACGTGGCCTAGACTCTTCCGATTCTGCCACATCCAAGCGTCACACCTCTTAAAAGTTGTCTTCATCAAATGTAGTCTATAATCTACGGAATGTTATGGCCTTTTCAATAACGTTAGTCGTGTAGTTGCTCCCTATTTTGCTGTCTGGCAAAGGGGGAAAAGAAGATATGTACTTGTGAACTTATGTCTATCATCCTTGTGTTATGTAATTAAATCTTAATGAAAAACGCTCTACTATGGCCACGTATAAAGCTGTTGTTGTTGTTCATCAGTTGATTATCTTTCTAACCCTTAACGAACTCAAGGGGAATCCCTCTTAGGGGGAATATTCTCACTTCCATAAGCTGTCAAGTACATATGATCAAAATCAATTTTATATTGGTTGCCATCATTAAAAAAGGGAAATTGTTAAGACAATATCCTTTAGTTTTGATGATAGCAAACCTGTGTTGTTTTATCTAATATATTTGTGAGCTTTTAATTCAGATAAATAGGTAGAGGAGTGGCTTAGCACGCAAGGTTGAAGCGCACTCCGTTCATGACATGTGCCCAACCAGTCAGACATCTATCTGAAGAACTCCGATAGAACTTCTAGTACACACAAGAGGTCAAGCACTACACAAACCACATCTATCAAGCATTAGACAGAATAAAAGGACAACATACATCAAGTGGTTCGACAAACTCATGTACACTTATACATCTACACAAGCAACTAGCTCATGACAAAAGCATAGCTCATTAGTATGCAAGATAACAAGATAAGTCAGGGATATTACAAAGCATTAATTATGTAGCCATAATGAAGCCTTAGAGAGAATTTATGGAGCATTTATGAAGCAGACAAGATCAGGCAAGTGGAGAGAGCAAGTGGTGACTGACCACCCGAGTGCTTACCTCTGACTTGTCCAATTACAAGGTGACACGTGTCTGGAGGGCTCCAGATCAAGTTGAAGATCAACCTATATTCAAGCATGGCTATTTTGCTAGGGATGAAGAAGAAAAGACTCATAGAGTCTAGAAGATCGTAGGTTATTTGTTATCCATCTTAACTTACTTGTATAAATACGAGTATAACGTCAAATGTAAAGTAACTTTGTCATATAAAAAGAAGAGATATAACGAGAGTAAGTGTAAGTCAGACTAAGTGTGTGTAAGTACTAGGAAGTTGGTGAGCTTGATAGGACTGGGTCTAGGAGTTAATACTCTGTGTATTTGGTAGACTGATCAGTAGGGGAACGGTTGGGGAACCGTAGGCCTGTTGTCAGGAGAGGGTAGAGGACTTTGGGATAAAGTCCAAAACTGTCCCGGAGTCTAGAGGTAGGGCGAGAGAGATTTAATGAATTTCTGTGCGTAAATTATCAATCGAAAAGGAGTTTCCAGTTTGAGTTTATCAAGTGCATTGCTCTACTATCAAGTAGTTCACATTGGATAACGATACGTCCGCGACCGGTCGGGGACGCATCAGGAGCACCAGCCAGTTTCAGCTGAGCATGCTCAAAACAGATACTGAACATACATATATATATATACATATACGAAAGCACTTAGCCAGAGAAAATCAGAGACAAAACGGAAGTCTTTCAAATAGAATGAAGTCTAAAACAAATGGGGCTAAGAGATGGGCAAAAACAGATACTTAACAGCGGAAGGCAAACTGAAACAGAAAGCTTAATACAATCAGAAGCCTAACAAGTTCAGAAGCTTAACCAAAAGCAGAAGCTCAACAAAATAACAAGCTTAACGAAATAAAAAGCTTAGCGAAATTAGAAGCTTAACGAAATCTGAAGCTTGGCTTAAATCAAAAGTTGTCAAAGACGGAAAGCACACATTAGTCCATCTAAAACCAAATACAGGCAGAGCAAACGAAAGCTGGCCATATACAAAACAGAGGCGTTCAAAAAACAGAAAGCAAACAACAGTCTGTCAGAACTCGGAAACAAACAAAACAGACGGAAGCAGAACAATATGCAAAATGAGATGAGACACAAGTGCTCAATGCATACATACAAAACAAACGGAAAGATACCCGTAAACAGAACAGGGGAGACACCTATGATAGAACAGAGATAACATCCATGAACAGAATGGGGGAGACACCCATGACAGATAACAGAAGGACATCATACGCACATGCTACGGGATAGCTAAACTCAACCATCCACGACTCAGACATAAAGAAGACTAGGTCCCAAAAGAGAAGCTTTCAGAACAGATCAAAGCTTTATACAGAACAAAACGAAAGTCTTGATCAGATTAGACAGAAGGTAAAAGCTTTTCAAAACCAGAGTAGAAGCTACAAACAGAACAAAATTCTTATCAACAGAAGTCATATAGCAAATACGAAGCCAACAGAAGTCAAAACTGATATGTTTTTAAGTAAATCAGACGTCAAATTGAAATACCCCTAAATTAATTTAAATTAATTTAGGGGATTTCTTTTATTAAACCTTAAATAATACTATTAAATACTAAATTATTATATGGAATCATGAATATTAAATTATTATATGGAATTATGAAAATTTATTTAGGGGATTTCTCCTATTTAACCCTAAAGAATACAATTGAATATTTAATTGTTATATACTAATGTATAGTATTATGAATTTAATAATAAGATTTATAAGTCAATAAATCTTGGAAAATTTTATAAACACTCCAAGTATATTATAAAGATTTTAAGAAGTGTTGGAACATTGTTTTGAAACATAAAAGTCAATATAAAATTCTAGAAACCCTAAAGCCTTTTAAGCCTTGCTAGGGTTGACTTTTTGAGAATGGTCAAACCATCCCATGAAACCTATACCAATAAATAGGTTATGGAAAACCATGAAGATCGATAAAAAGAATGTCAAAAACGGATCATCCTAGCCAAAGTTATGATCAAATGAAGTTTAGAGCCAAAATTTTGAAAAAAAGCTGACGTGGCAAGGTTTGCTGACTCATCGCGCACCTCGGGATATGCACCCAAGTACTTAGCCATTTTATCTCCTATATTTCCGGTAACAGAAACCAGTCTTTGCCCTATCTTGTGACCTTCATAACTTTCTCATCTTTTGGACTTTTTAAGTGTCGTCTTCTTTGTTGTCTTCTCCTACACTTCCTCTAAACAACCATAACTCACACTAACCCTAATTCGTCCTAAATCAACCAGAAATTCAAGCCAAAGTAGCCACCCCGCAAAACCGAAACTGCAGATTCCAGTTTTTCCTTCGATTCAGGTAACTTCGTCTTGCTATAACTTCTTCGTTTCTCAGCCAAATTCCATGTTCTTTAGCTCGTTTTGAAGAGCTCTAATCCCTCTAAAACTTTCATGTTGATGACCAAAGCCAATTCCCAACCGTTTGGAAGAACAAGGTGTCTAAAGTTTCGGATTCATCACCACATAAAATCGTAGTTTTCTTTCCAGAAAACGCAAGGTAAACTCGCAACTTCCAGCTTCGATTTCTTTCTGTGTAGTGCAAGTTAGGGTGAGTTCTTGCTATCATTGTGTAGAGCTAAGTTTCTTCTTTAGATTAAGCCCAAGAACTAGTTCTAACTCGTTCTGTACCGAAAACAAATCCTTTCGATTCAAGCAATTTCGGTAAGTTTTCTTCAAATTCCTTCAACCTTACTAAACTATATTACATTATCGGTCAAAACCATGTTTCAATTGCATCAATTACTCTTTAGATTGAGTGAATTTGAGAGATTCGATTTCGGAAACCCTTATGAACCCTAACTTTGAAACCAAATTCGAAAACCATTGAATCCTGCATTATAGCTAGCGAAATTAGTATCAATGGAACCGTAATTGAATTTCGAAACTAATGAAACAAGAATCACTCAATTTGGTTCTGTAGATTGTGAGATAATGTCGATTTAGTACTCGACTAGGTAGAGTTGCTCGCGGATGAACTGGGAGTTCAGGGTCCGTCTGATCGGGGTTAAAAGATCTGGACGGCCGAGATTAAAACGTTTCAGATTTAAGTTTATTAAAGTTTTATAAATTCCAGTAAATAACCCTAACTTGTTGAGTTAATTTAAATACCTTCCCGAATATATTTTGACTTGAAATTTTAACCATAGATTCCTTATTTAATCTAGTTTATTTTGATGAATATTGTTATGGTTTTGGAGTTTTTAAACATAAGTTATGATTTTTTGCAATTTACAGGTTTTCTAGAATTATTTGGTTAATTTAAAAAGATTTTTTTATGAAATAAAAATTTTATAATATGTACAATGTTATAGTTACTGTATATTAAATTTGGGAATTTTTGGACTATGGTAAATGGTTTTAAAAATTGTGTTTGTGAGTTTTTCATAAGAATAACTTATAATATATGGTTTTTAATGTAACCAAAAATTAAAGTATGGTTTGTTAATAAACTTTTTAAGCTGGGGAAAATAAGGGAAACTAAATTAACATTTTATAACAGTAAGTTTATAAATGTTTGGGTATTAGCTTTTATCAGAAGTGAAATTATTTACATATATGTGTAACACCCCTAATTCACACATGATACTAAATGGAATCGCAGCGGAACAAATAACTAAACAGTAACTAACGCTTCGGTGCTACAACGCCGTCAACCACCCACGTGGTTGACAAGGCAGAATAAATACAATTGTACCGGTCTGATGATCAGACTCCCGAGCATAAAACGAAAACATAAATAATTAATATAATACCGAGTACTACATACATCCTTCACTGTATAACATCACTGTAACTGCAACAACCCAATAATACATAACGCCACAGGAGCACAGGCGCATCCGGGCCAACATCCAAAAGTATACAAAAGGGATTACATCCTAGGATCTAAAGCCACTCCGCTTCTTCGATCCTCATCCTGCAGTATAAGAAAATATGGATCCCCCGAGGGGGTCAGCAACCCTTGGCTGGTATGGCTAACGCGCAGCCCATCGGCTACCGGGATACGCGCAGCTAATTGTCATGATAACATGGCATTTATTTACATACATAACATAACATAACATAACATAACATAACATGGAGCATGGCATCAGTAGTGCACAGCTCATCATCACATACACGGTGGATCTTGGTTCCACAATAAAAACCACATGGGTCAATAACATAAGAGCCTAGAGAGTGATTCACCCTCATGTTAAGCTCGTTAAACACACTCATTACCGTTCTGTTAGGCGAACGAGTAACTTAAGTCACAGATGGTTCGGATTTAGTGACCCGAACACACCACACAAACACAGGTTCCCACTAAACCGATCATAGTCAGAATAGGTAAGCTTTGGAAGAAGCTAGCGGGAGATCGAACGCCAAATTAAGGTGAACAATCTTAACAACATAAGAGTCGAATCTGATTCAGATATCTACTCTTAACTTACATGCATGACCGGACAACCGGATTCCTCACTTCCCAGTTAACACTTGTTAGAAGTTCATAGTGGAACTTAACAACCAACACACAATAGGTGGTAAGTCATGTTAGACACACACAAGGGAAATGAGTCACAACAACACATCACAATAATATGAACAACTGTAAACTCATTACATGTTTAAATCTTATAACGTTGTAAACACACAGAAAAACATACAACACACAAACCGGTGTAAACCGCTAGACAACAGACTGCAAGAAAACCATACCTTGGTCCTTGCCTCGTTTGGTTTCCTCCGTAGGTCACTCCTATACATAATTCAAGAACGTCGGTTAATTAACTTACTTAACCTCCAAATTTACTAAGTGTTTATCATAATTGTATGACATGTTTTTAATGTCTATCTTACCCTAGGTTACCTTCATTATACACCCTAGGGTTAACTACATAAGTCACATTCTTTTCTGTTTTTTTTTTTACAAGTTTAGGTCCGACCGGACTTGCCGACCGGACTTGCCCAAGTCCGGTCCATTCCAGTACCCTTTTTACCGTTGGAAAATTCACTCCGACCGGACTTACATGTCCGGTCCTATGTCCGGTCGATTCCAGAGACTTATAACCCGTACAAAATTCATGCCGACCGGACTTGACAAGTCCGGTCCCATGTCCGGTCCATTCCAGAAACATTTTTTTTCCCCCACAAAACACAGTCCGACCGGACTTGTAGGTCCGGTCCCCCAAGTCCGGTCGATTCCAGAAACATTTTCCGGTAGTGTAACAGGGCCCGACCGGGCTTGCAAGTCCGGTCGCAAGTCCGGTCTGCCCCATATCCTTATTTTCCTTTTCACATTCAACTCCAAACTTTACCCCATATAACCTAGTACCCCCTAACCTTATTTGGGCACTTCAAACACAACTTAAACCATCCTTTAAACACTCACAAACTCTTTTTCTAATTCCTTAGACCTTTACTTATTTCTTCACAAAATTCCTAACACTTACAACATTTTACACTAGGTTTCTAAATGGTGTTTCTCACCTATGATAACTACTATCCCAAAATGTTTTCTCCTTATCTTAACATCATCTCCCAAGCCTCATCTCTCACAACTAATTCCTTATATCCATCTTAACAATTCCTTTTTCAAGTTCATACTTTCTCCTTAATTTACCAAAGTTTGCCTAAGTCTTTACCTAAGTCCCAAAATGACTTTGGTACATACTAAAATCTCAAGCTCATGCCTAAGTCCTAGTTACATCCTAAATCACCTTAATGCATGTTTCCTACACAAGAACACACTTAACCATTTTAAATACTCCTTAACTTATCAAACTCATTTTAACACTTAGAACTTCACATTTGTTACCTAAATTTCGACATAGGTTCTCCTAGAACATTTCTAAACCAAAACACATTGTTTTTACCAACAAACAACCAAGAACACTAAAAATCCATCAAGTACTTATTATACACAAACTTCACTCACCAAGCACTACATCCCAATATAGTGCATAATTTAAATTGCATGGCACTTAGGCCCTTAAATGACTTGGCTCTTAGGCCCTTAAGGTGCATAAATCATAAACACTGAATTTCCACAATATATTTGCCTTTAACCTGCAAATACACTCAACAACACATATGCCTTTTACTAAGCTCTTGAGAACACTTTACTAAGTCGTTCACCATTGGCTCTTTAGGTAGTTTTAATAAGCATTTATAAGCTCATTTCTCCTAAGGCATTAAAACACATTAGGTTAGTAGATTTACCTCTTTTGCAAAATAACTTCTTTCTTGTTTCCTTTAGAAAACCGATAGAGTACTTGATTCTTTGACAAGTTCTAAACAATATACACACATTATAATGAGTATTCAAGCTATAAGCTCCATCTCATTGTAAACCCTAGTTTTACATTGTTTCAAAAACATTAATGTAGTTGTTTTACCTTGCTCTTTGAAGAGAGTTTGAATATCTAGCAAGAGAGGACTCCACCTAGTCCATGAAGAGTTGGAATGAAGCTAGAACAAAGTCACATAAAAAGCTCCTTCAATGTGTATTTTCGGACATGACAAAAACAAGGAGGAAAGGAAGTTTTTATTTGAGATTCCTTACCTATAATCCAAGGAGAGTAATAATATGTAGAAAAACAAGCTCAAGCTCCTTCAATGGAGAAACTCCATGGCACCGAAATGGTTGTCTTGGACTTTTGAGAAGATAAGAATGAAGAGCTTGATGAGAGGGAGAGGTTGGTGGTGTTTGTTTTTGATTTGGACAAGTGAGCAAGGTTTTACAAGAGATCAAAGTGGGAGTTTCAATGGAGGTGTGTGTATTACCGTGAGAGAACAGCAAGAAGAAGGAAGAAGAGAGGTGGGAAACCGTGTGAGCAAGGAAAGGAAATGAGAGAATGAAGATTGGTTTAACTTTAGAAGATATTTGTAGTTTAAAAGCAAATAGTACATTCATTAGTCATCATTATTTACTTAACAAAATAACAAGAGGGTGGTGAGTCACCAAACCTTAGAAAACCGGCCCCCTAAATATAATGAGGGTAATATAGTCTTTGTTTGTCAATTTAATTACTTATACAAACATATGTTACAAAATAGCTTATAAAAGTTACTATTCATAAAACAAGGCACATAGAAGTGAAATTTTTGATTTCCCATTAATATAGACACCCAAATGTGATACTATATAGTACACATATATATTTAAGAGTAATGATGGACATTTAGCCACTCAAAACTCATTTACAAGACAATTTTTCAAAAATGTGCTTTAAGACTCCTTAAAGCACATTTTGTGTTTAAACTTGTTTTCAAGCTTGGTTTTCTTTGGTAATTGATTAAATATGTTCATTAGTGTATAAATGAGGTCTTGGTAAGTTCATTAGGTCTTAACCAAGTTTATCCCAAGCTTAGAGCACATTTTGGCTCTTATTGACTTAAAGCACATTTTGTGTTTCCTTTTGTTTAAATTTGTTTACTAATGTTTCTAAGACTCTTTTTAGTCTTAATACATCATATTTAAGTGTTTAAACAATATATTAAGGTTTGGGGTATTTCAATATGTATATATACTTATATGGTAGAATTAAAATAGAAACTTATGTTGAATCAAGGAATTTAATTATTCTACATTTTATTTATTATATTATATGGGAGTTAATATTCTTAATTAAAACTAAGGTATATATATATTTTTACACATATATAAAAAGGGAATAAAGTAGTAAGTTAGAGTAAAACAGGGAGCTAATAAATTAACACTTATAATAACTAAATAATATAAGAGCTAGTATCCTAAGATATAGTTAAAGAAATACTTAATGAAACATACATGGAATGCAGTTAAATGTTGTAGTAATAAGATAGTTTAAATACGATAAGTTACATAGGGGGTGTCTTAATGAAGTTCTAATACGGTATACGTATATATATATTAAATAAATAGAAGGAGAACACTTTATTTTATAAACCATATATATATATCGATTGTGGTATGCCTAAAAGTTATTAAACATAATTAAATACAATAAAATTTCCTAAAAATGTTATGGGTAAATCTCAATACATAAAGATGTATATAAATATATATGTATATAAATACATTAAAATAGATGAGGGAAATGATATTCCTTGTGATAGTTATAATAAGTAGAATATATATATATATGTTAAACCTTAGGTGTTAATCGGTGTGTAATTAAATAGTCACTATTAGCTTAAGGGTTTAATTACACAACGTAAATGTAACACGGTCTTGGGTTGACCTACTAAGCCCAAGGCTATGAACTCCAAAAGCCCACTTTAACAGTTCAAGAGAGTTTGGGCCACTCTCAGGGATAAATCCTAAATCATTCCAAGCTAAATGAAATGGGTCTAACAAAAGATTTAACTAACAAAAACGAGCCCAAACCTTTGTGAGAGAATAGTGGTAAACCTGGAACTATTAATCAGTAAGAAAAGAAGGTTGCTTAGTTTATAAGTCCCTTAACTAATCGACACTTGGAACACCTTAATTATAGGTTACTATTGGGGAATCACTTATTCGAGTTATTTATTGTTCTTCACATACCAGGTATGATTTCTCGTACTCCGATACTTTTGCTGTTTAACTTATGGGACGTTTTCAAAAAACGCTAACCGAGTTTAAGAGGAATTTCGAAAAGGAAATGGTTGTGTGACTAACTCAGCTTGTGTGACTAACTGAGCCTTGAATGTGAAACTCACTTGGGTATTGGTTCCTTCTATTTGGTTGTTCCATTAGACATTGGCTGCTTAGGGTTTACGCTTCTGCACTCTGTAGGACTGAGTGTTTTGGTATTGCTCTGGGTAGTTAGTAATCTAGTGGCAATTTGGAAAAGGTCAATTTTGGTAAATTCTTCTTTTGACTCTGGATACCGTTTCATCCATGAGCTGGTTCTTGATGTTTCGACGTGCGCGCGCGCATCTTCAATGGTAACAGTGAGGGGCTGTATATCCCCTGTCCCAAAAGGGACGTAGTAGACAGTGAGGGGCTGTATATCCCCTGTCCTAAAAGGACGTACTTGGCGGTGGGGGCCATCTCTCCCAGTTGAATTATTCCACTCTTGAGTTATTGGTTCTTGGATCTATCTTATCATTCCTAGTCCTTTGTGACTATCTAGTTCTTTCTACTCCTAACGGGGATTGGGTTTAACTAAGGCAATGGATGTTCACTAACACATGATGTGGTTTTGTTTCACTAACTTTACTTTTCTGTTATTATTCTTTATTCTTAACTTGTTATCTTGATTTGGTGATTTGTGAAATGTCGTGTTCCTCTATGTGGTTTAAGTGATTGTTTTCCTGCTATTATTTATTTAAGGGTTGTATTATAAGTTTGTTTTGGAGGATCATACCAGTTCCATTCCAAGGAAACTGACCCACCCCTCTCGGGGTGGGCTGCTTGGTTTTATCTTGCAGGTACGAGTTATTTTACAGGTGGCCACGAAGAGAACGAGTGATTGGGATGGGATTAGGTTTTGAGAGTTTATGTGTTTTATTACTGCTTTATTTTTGTTAAGTTTTCTCGAGGTTCAGGCCGTGACAGTTGTAATCTTTAAGTTGTAATTTTGTGAGGTTTGGTGCCGGGTGTTTGGAACCCGATGGTCTGTACGCCTTTAGTATTTTATTTCCGCTATAAATATGTTAAATAGGGGCGTTACACAAATTCATATCCAAGACTTTCAAAACAGTAATACACATAAAATCATGGTAAAACATGTCCAAACAGACAGTACTCAAAGATAGGAACACAACACCGCAAACGGAGATCAAAACGGAGCTCAAACGAAGAAGTTATGCAAAGTCAAAGGGCTGTCGGACATGTGTCCAAACATACATGTTCGGAAACATGCCGACCCAAATTTACACATGTCCGAACGTACGCTAGACCGCAAAATAAAAAACTTTTGGAATTACATCCGGATCACAAGTCCGAACGCAAGTCATTTTCGAAGATGTGTCTAGCCTTACATGTTCGGACACATGCCGAAATGTAAATCCAGAATCCGTCCTCGCATCGCATCCAGAAATACATGTCCAGAAGGATGTCTGGACACCACAAAACAGGGAAAAAACCACACGTCTGAGGCACCTATCCGGACAGATGTCCGCACACGGCGAAAAATCCAGAAAATAATGTCGAATCAAGAGAGCATTATAGAGCCAAATTCACCATTTTTATGCTTCAATATCCATATAAAAATACACAAAACAAAGAACATTTCCATGGGGTTTTAACGCATTAAAACGCACATCAGAAACCCATCAAATCACCACAAATCAGAGAGTCCAATAACCACATACGGAAACAACGCAAAACAGGAACCCCTGTGGATGAACACACACAACTGAATCCATCTACCACCTACCTCACATCCGATGCAATGCAATCTCAGTGGATTCTCGACTTCAGACTTCTCGAATCTCCACTTGAACTGACAGATGAAGAACTGAACAGATCCGGAATCGAAAACAACATCAAGAATGAAGGAAGGAGGAACTCAACAAATAAAAAAAATCAGAATTCCCAAATTAAACCTGAAGATCAAACAATTGGTGAATGAACGGAATCCATAATGAGCAATTTAACATTTGAACATCTAGAAGGGAATTGGAGACGAGATGAGGAAGAGAAGTTGCAAAGGAGGTTATTGTGGTGAAGCAGAACGAGAGTTTGAGAGAATGAGAGGACCGACACGAGGAGAATGTCATGAATGTGGAAGGAGGATAAATAACGTGAATTAAAGTAGTGAAGAAGGAAGGAAACAAAATGAAGGAATTTAAAGTCCCATTCCTTAATGAATAAATAAATAGGTAGCGAATGTTATTTCTAACTCTCCTTAGCCAACGCTAACATACTAATAATTAGAGAAAATGTCATAGGCACATTAATATAAGATCAAAATCAATCTGAACTCCCTTTGTGAATCAGAAACCAAAACAAATCTGGGGCATAACAAATAAAATGTTATAACATGGTTCTATAACAAACTATACTTTTTAATATTGTGCTTAATAATTATTTCATTTGTTGTGGGTGCATATGACACGATTATAAACCATGCTTTATGACAAAATTAACCCATGTTTAATAAGATGATTTGATGTTGGACAAAAATGCTGGAAATCTCTAGGAGATTTCGCTTGTCTTGTTCATCTCTACTTCCTCAACTCTTTCTTTTTTTTTAATATAGGTAACAGGATAAGACAACACAAGGGAAACCATAACTCATCAAGCAGTTTTAAGGTGTTGATCTCATATCATATCGACCATCAAGGGCATTTTTCTCAATTTTAGGATTATTTTTATTTAGAAAATTCAGTTTTAAATTCCTATTGTAAGCTAACTTCCTTGAAAAATGCCCTACACTTAAATAATCGAAAGAAAGGATTCCACATTGTAAAAATATAATTTTCACTTGAATAATATGCCTCTTAATAGTCATAAATCTTCAAAAATTTGTTCGAAGCAAAAACTCAAATTTTTAAAGGGAAAATTCAAGCCTTGTTGTACTCTTTGGTTTCTGTAGATATTAATTCTATAGTGGTTAGATAAGTTTCCGCGTTGGTATGAAAACTAGATCATAGAATTCTATTTAACACACTACCCTTTTCTCAATACAATTGTTTAATTCTAGGATTTACCAAGCTCTAACTCTATGAACAACTGTTAAACTTTCATTGTAGTTTTGTAATCATAATTCAAGGGTGAGACAGGGAACCAAACATAGGAAGTTAAACTGATTAACAACTAGAATCATGATTTGTCCATTGGTAAATTCGTCTTTTAATAGGAAATGGTTAGCAAAGCAATCGGGGAGGCTCTCGTGCTATAAAAATAAAACCCTTATTACTAGATTTTATTTATTTTATTTAATTGCTACTTTTGGTTCTATTTATTAAGTCGGTTGTTAATTAGAATGATTGATTCTTCTAAAAATTAAATCATTCCTGTTTTATTTTGTTTAGCTTTCTTGATTAATTAAAGATTTGTCATTAGTTACAATGAGGTTCCTTGGGTATGACAACCCTCTTTCTATATATTACAAAAATTGTAGGAGCACTTACCGATAGGATTGATAGTCACACAGTAACACCCCAACTACAACCATACACTTAATCACAAATTGCAGCGGAAAACTTAACTCGTCACATTACTTAACTCAATGGTGTTACACGTCGTTTGCCACCCACGTGGCTAACAAGGCTAATACCTATATATTGTGTAACACCCCATCTCCAAATACAATGATTGTCTCCCTAAGTCCATCTCGTACATTAACAACGCAGCGGAAAAGTTCTACTAAATTGGTGTTACCGCCGTTAGTCACCCACGTGACTAACTAGGCCTATTCTCTGAACAAGTCTCGGTCTGACTAACTGGATAATTACTCGAGCATCTAAAACATTACAATTCATAAACCACAACTTATACCGAGTATCTCATATCCTAATACATCATACTAACGTCTCATCAATATACTAAACGAGTGTACATGCACAACTCGTGTAACAAATGTAAAAGCAACCCGAAGTACTCTACCCGCTCCTACTCTCAGGTTGAGTCTTCGTCTGGTACCTACATGCAAAGTTTAAATCATAGGCCCCAAGGGGCTCAGCATATTGCTGGTATAGAAAATGTGCAGCCCACAAGCTAGCCGGGTTACACACGATTACTTTGTCATATACATGCAATTGTTTATTCATACAAATAATAATAAGAAGTACGATAACAAACAACACATTTATGTGAAACATTCACAGCTCAAATAAATCGAACGTCGTAATGGGCGTCCATTAATGAGTAAGTTGGATTGCTAAATCCTAAGGCCTAAGAATTGTTTAGTTCTCGTGCTTGACCATACCTTATAAGTATCAACCATTCTCCTAAAAGAACTGGTTATTCTCTAACTGATATGTTTATTTTTGTCGGGTCGAAGTAACCCTAGCCAATGAGTTATTAGCTCCATTGGATTAATAAACATTATTCTTAAGTTATGAGGGGTGTAGGCTTGACCCTCCTACGCCTCCTGAATTTGCCTCCCACCTCGAACTGTTCACTCGAGCTGGTCGGGTCAGTTTGTCGACCCTAGGCGGAAGACAGATCTGATACAGATGCCGACTTCCTAACCTGAACATGCATGACCGGAGTCAGTCCCGGATTCCTCTCTCCCCAAGTTCCAGTTAGTTGAAGTCTCCTTGACAATTGGTTAGTTAAACCTCTCTCGGTATTAACCAAGTAACAATAGGGAATATTTGTAACCTTATACAATTGTTATTAAACATAGTTAATGAACAAGCTCTGAATCAATTCGTGTTAGTGTGCAGTGAACCCACAATAACAATACAATAAATCGGTTTCATGCTTAATCTTGCTTGGTCGTATCACAATAACATATAGCACACAAACCGAGGTAGACCTCGTTAGCAAACAAGCTACAAGAATCCCATACCGTACACCGGAGATTGGCTAGCTCTTAATCCCACGTTCGCCTAATCCGCCGAACGCCTCTGACTTATCTAGATCTGTAATCAGAACTAGTATTAGTATCCTGTGTCTTAGAACTAATTTGGTTCTCTTGTCAACTTAAACCTCTTCCTAGGTTAACCCGGTATAATAGTATACTGTTAAACGGGTTCGTTCATTTAGGAGCGTTTTCAAGCTCCACTCTAATTCATTAACATACTAACGTCATTAGCAGTTATTTAGTTGCACAGTTAGCAACTTTATACTTATACGGTCCTTGCATTAGGTTTTCGTATTTTTCACTATTCATTTATACGGTCTCGTATTCTACTATTCATTTATACGACCTCGTATTATACTATTCACCGTATTTCACTATTCACGTATACGTATTTTACTATTCACGTATACGTCTCGTATTTGACTATTCATATATACGTAGTTACTATTCACGTATACGTATTTACTATTCATGTATACGTATTTACTATTCATTTATACGTGTTTACCATTTATGTATACGTATTTACTATTCATGTATACGTATTTACTATTCATGTATACATATTTACTATTCATGTATATGTATTTACTATTCATGTATACGTATTTACTATTAATTTATACGTATACTATTCACGTATACGAGTACTATTCATGTACACTAAAATTTTTCGTATACGCCCGTATCATACGTATTTATTTCTTTTCCCAATATAACTTGTATTTTCATTAAAAATACCTTAAGTAATGATTTCTTCTATACTTATTAAATTACGGGTATACCCCTCGTATACCTTAAGTTATATACGGGTCTCATTTAACCCCGTCTTAACTCTGTTTCTTTTACAACTTGTTTCTAAATTCTTTATTTAATTTCCTTAACCTTCGAAACACATAAAAATGTGTTATTTACATTATTTACCCATAGTTTCCTCTTAATCTCTATTTTTCTTATAATAAGTTCGAAACTTGTTATTTATATTTCTAATTTCTTCCAAAGTCTTATTTAATTAATTTCTTTTATACCTTTGGTCAATTACCAAAATATACCCAAGTTTGACCAGCCTTTTATGGTCAAACCCCCTAACTTTCCATTATTTACAATGTTACCCCTAAAGTTAATTTAACTTAACTTTTTATTCTTTTACCCTTTTAATATCTAATCTTTTGCTACAAATTTCATTTTAGCTTTTCTAAACATTTTACAAACTGTCATTGACCATGTTTGACCACGTTTGACCAGGGAAATTACCATTTTACCCTTGTGGTCTTTTCTTTTATCCTAACTCATTTATTAACCAAATTAACTAATTAATTTCTAATTTTCCTACATATTTTTGAACATCAAAAATCATTTAAAACACCTCTAAATCACCAGATTTAATTATCAAATGTTGTAGTATATATATACTATCTTTTATTAACTTTAAATACACCAAAAACCTTATAAATTCTTATAATACTTATAAACTCTTTATAATTTGTAAACTTAATTCTACAATTATTTTCCCATCATCTAAACTTTAGAAATTTCATAATAACTCTTACTCATTTTCGGCAATGATAATATGTTACCAAAACTTCACAATTTTTACATATTACACTTAATTATACTAATTCCTTTAATTTAACTTAGTTATATAATTTTTATAACTCACTTAAGCTCCCTTAATTTTCGGCCATACACTAAATTTTAGTATATGAACTTTTCTTATATATTATGATAGCTTATATTAAAGTTTATATCATAAGGGTTGTAAATCTAATTTTAGGTTTACAAAATATTAACATTTTAGGTGCTAAAAATTAAATCTAACACCTACTAAATTCGGTAATAATAAACAAGGTATACAATATGTTACATCATATATAGATCAATATTTAGAACCAAAAAATAGGTAGTTGTAGGATTTACCTTGTATATTAAACTTTTAGCTTAATATTTAAGCTTGAATTCCGTAGAAATTTCACCAGCAATTTGCTAAAGGAATTGTCCCCAAAATTATACAATAAGATGAAGAATAAGATGGGTTAGTATCCCATGCCAATCGGCTGTAATAAAAACCAAAGAATAAGAAGTTTTCAAGAAGGCAATGTTTTACCTCGAGAATCAAAGGCACTTATTAGTGGTTTTTCCTGAGAATATGGGGGCTCATGAGCTATGGTTGTAAAGCTCTTGAAGAGAGGATTCCAACGAGCTATAAAGCTTGTGATTTGGAGCTAGGACGAGAAAGTTATGATTCTTGCAAGGAAGGGTGTTCTTTAAGGTTCAAAACTAAGAACTTTGGCGTTGTTTGTGTTGTTTCTTCAAAGAGAGGATGAGCTCCGAATTTAGCAGCTCTAATTTGATAGGTAAGAGTCTGGTTAATCATTCACTAAGGGGACAAGATGATAAGGCCATGCAAATAAGTCTTGGTAGTTGAAATAGTAAAGTTTAAAAGCATTTTTTTTCCTTTGGTGTGTCCCCCTCATGTCGGCAGCCCCTAGTCCCATTTGATCTAATTTTTTTTGTTTTCTACTTATATTATGTAACATTTGATGAATTAAATTCATTCATAATGACTTGTACCATGTTATAGGTATGTTACAAGGCCAAAAATGCCTTAAAACACATTTTATGTGCTTCCCGGTTCACATTGATTTTGCAATTTTTTTTGGCTAGTTTAAATGTGTTCTTAGTACATTTACAACCTTTAGAAACTTTGTTCGTGAAATAGTATGTTGCTAATTCCAACTTAAACCACGTCGTTTGGTGGTTTCTCCTTGACCTTCGTTAGTTTAGTACCGGTTTTTGTGTGGACTTGTATACTTAATTTGTGTGTATACGCTATGGCTCCTATGACCATTTTTATTGTTGTCCCCTTATTCCTTATTGGTATCTAGGCTCATTAGCCTTTTAGTTCCATGTATAAATGCTTAAGGCACATCTCCCTTTAAAGCACATTTTCTTTAAAGCACATTTTTGTGCTCTAAGGTACGTTTTCGGTTTAAACGCTAATTTCGCTTAATGCGTATTACTAGTCTTAGAGGTATTTCACATTTGAAATCTCTTGGGAACTTATTGGTAGTTCCTTAATTTATTTATACTCTTTAAAACACCTTTTGCTCTAATTGTTCCTAAAGCATGTTTTGGTGTAAATTGTTGTTTAACACATCTTCTAATGTTTCTAAGGCACGTTCTAGCCTTAGTATATCCTAATTAGATGGTTCATTAATATATTAAGGTTTGGGGTATTTCATATTGTATCGGTCTGATGGACCAGATTCCCGAGCAACTACACATTACATTCACATTCCATTTCCAACAATTAATATACATTTACATTCCAACTGTACCGAGTATATACAAACTAATGCCGACAACAATTTCGGTCTTACTACACCTACAATACATACTCAATCAATTAAACTACCCATGTGAAAACAACTACCCCGTCCTACTCTCGAACGGCTTCCGGCACCTTGTACCTGAAAATAAAGAGAGAAAGGGTGGCCCCCCAGGGGCTCAGCACAATGCTGGTATGGTAATCGTGCAGCCCGCATACTATCGGGCCACACACAACTAATTATCGTCTAAGCATGCGGTTGATTTTACTTAAATCATGCATGAAAACTATAAACACATAACACATTGCATACCCACAACAATGGGGTTCAACAAATCAATCAACACAACAAAACTCGTTAGCTCACTCATTTTGTTCCTTGACCCTTAAGGGTTTCTCCTATATGGAGCTATTTCCTCAATAGACGACACTTGCCCACTAGTCGGGTTATACTTAGATTCCCCTTATTACAACTGGGATTCATATCCATAATCCACATACTCCATATAACAGCACACATCACATTTTAACGTACATACAACATAGCTTGGAGAGGGTCACGTGAGGACACGTACCCCGAGATGTGAGTTAGTAACCTCATTGGAGCCTAGAGAACCTTTTTATTCCCATGCTAAGCTCTATATACAACAACTTATTGTTCTACATAGAGAACATAAATTTACCTAAGATGTGTCGGATATAACATAGTTTCGAACACACCGTACATATTAACTTTACTGAGATGTGTCGGTCTCAATATAGTCCGAACACACCGTACATAACCCTCTAGTCCCGAACAATAGTCGAGGTTGGTAAGCCTTGGTTAAGCTTACCGATGATTGTAATCCAAAAAGGGAAAACCACCATAACATAACATAACAAGGAGCAAGTTAAGGCAAATATGGATACCCACTCCCAAACAACGTGCGACCGGAACGACCGGATTCCTCACCCCCCATTAATATATATAGTTAAGAGTTCCATTATGGAACCTATCACATCCACACACCATATGGTGTTACAACCGGGTTAAACACACAGGGGAGGTAAACATACTTACACGCACAAACAACACACAACTAACTCACGCATAGCCGTGGTTAGAACGTTCCCATGGTTTGGGTCGTTAAATCCGAATACCGCTCTTAAGTGATCCTAGATTTGGTTAGCTAAGGTTTAACACTTTCGAGGTTTAACGGTATCGGAGTTAAACACGCCACATTAACGAATTACTATAAACTCATTTCATGCTTATTCTTGCAAGGTGGCAAACATTCAGAAAAACACATTAGCATACAAGCTGATGTAATCCGGTAGTACACAGGTTGCAAGAAAACCATACCTATCACCACGGTCCACTATATTGTGTCCTCCTAGGTTCCTCGAAAAAATCCCGTACAACTGGTAACATCACAATTACTTTCATTAACATCAGGGTAACATGATTGTTTAACGTCTAAAGCGCCCATAGTTAACCCCGTCATCCCGTTATACTTAGTTTTACTCTTGTGATCTTAGGTTCACAACTCTCACATCAAACCTAAAACTTGTTTACACTTTTTAAGGCCTTTACATGTCACCAAACAAAGCCTAAACATCACCTAAAACCATTACCATTCAATCCCCCATGATTAAAAGCCATTAAAACACATTTTGCAACATTTTTGCCCTGGTACGGACTTGGTCTGGACCCAAGGTCCCGGACCAATTGTAGAATGTACTCTCGGCCTTAAATTTCACTTGGTCCGGGTCTTGGTCCTAGACTAAGGACCCGGACCACTTGTAAACTTCAATTTCGGCATGTTTTTAAGGGTGGTCCGGGTACCTATACAAGGGCTAGGTCCCGGACCATGTTAATAAGTTGTTAAAACATCATTTTTCAACCTCTAATCCAACCTTAAACCTTACCTAATCATTCCATAATCTTTCCACATGTTTCCTACATGTTTAAACACCTTAAAACAAGCACTAAACCTTCCTAAATCATCACTAACTTGTTACTCAACTTCTTACAAAATTTTCCAACACTTATAACATTTTTCCTTAGGATTTCTAAGTGGTGAAGCATGCATATTACCTCAACTAACCAAAGTGTTGTCTCACAAACATTACCACTACTCCAAAAGCATTATTTCTCACAAACACTTCCTTTACACAACTCCTTCTATTTCCACAAGTTTACACTTAGACCTTCACAAGGCTTTACTTTTCCTTTGTTTACCAAAACTTGAACAAGACTTAACACTTCACATATCATAACTTTGGTGTGTATAAAACACTCATTTGATTTCTAAATCCTTCAAGACTATGCCCAAAGCACCTTAACACGTAAGAACACCACGATTCACTTTCTTTCACCGTCTTAACACTTAACAATTCCTAGTACCTTCTAGGTCATAAAATCTCATTACAACACATAAACTCCTTTGTTTATCAACTAAATTTTGCCATAGCTTCTCTTGTATATCCTTACACCCAACACACACATTTTTCCACTTTTATACAATCAAGAACACTCAATCTCTTAATACACATTCCTTACACTCAAACATATGGTTTTTCATCCTTTAACCATCAAGGACATTCATCTTCACAAGAAATGTTCTTTACACACAACTAAACCTTTAAACTACACTACATCACAATATAGTGTATAAACCTAAATTTCTTGGCACTAAGGCCCTTAAATAACATGGCTCTAAGGCCCTTAAATTGCATTAAACTTAAACACTGAATTTCCACATTTAAATGCCTCAAACATGCAAATACGCACAACAAGGTTCCCATGTCTTTTTTAGTCCACCTTATGGATAGTTTTCTAGCTCATTTCCCATTGGCTCTAGGTTATTTATTAAGCAAATATAGCTCAATTCCCTAGTACACAAAACTACACTAAGAGTGGTCAATTACCTCTTTGTTTTCCAAGCTTTCCCACATGTTTTCACTTGTTCTTTCTTGGTTGAAAATCAGCAAGGAGCTTTTATCACTTGTCAATCTTCCAACCAATACACATATAAGGGTAATGAGCATTAAGTTCAATACTCAAACTCATAATTAAACCCTAGGTTTACATAAGTGTCTTAAAACACTAAAATTGATGTTTACCTTTGGAATTTGAAAGATAACTTGAATAAGTGGCAAGATAGGACTCCTCCTAGCCCTTTGAAGTTTGAATTAAGCTAAGAAGAGAGCAAGGTAATGCACCATTAAGGGATGAATTTTCGGTTATAAACAAAAATGGAGGGAAACATGGTTTTTTTTTATTTTCCTTACCTTAAAGCAAAGGAGAATGACAAGGCATAAAAAGAAGTGTAGAGCTTGGTCTAACTAAGACAAAGGTCATCTTGAAATTGATTTTGGAGCATGGTGTAACACCCCTACTAAATCCGGCTCCTAACTATAAAATAAATGTCGTACCTAGCAATTAAATCGCAGCGGTAAATAACAGACTGTCGCTCTAATGGTGTCACTGTTATCACTCGCCCATACGGGTGATAACGAGTTACATGATAATCAACTTACGAAACGTATTCCCGTAGTGACCACAAGAGATAGATAGTAGTGCTTAAACATTCTAAAAAAATCCAACAATAACCGTTATTACAGACTGTACTCGTGAGCGTCTAACCATAATACACCTCGGTTTACACAACCCGAGTCCAAAACCAAAAGTAGTCTCATACCGTAACAAGTCTTAACCAACAATAAATCTCAACAGTCACGCCTCGCGTCGAACCACCAGCTAATCACCTGAAATAAAAGTGGTTTGTGGTATGGAATCAGCCCCTGCTGAGTATGTTATCACATGCCCCGTCATGCCTCCTCAAACCCCTCAATTAATTGGTCGAGAGCATGGGATTCGTTACATTCAATACCGTTTTAATATTTAAACTGTGAAACAGTTAACAGTAATAACATACAATAACAAACCATCAACACACATAATATAAACCACACAGTATAACCAATGAACAACAAGGCGAGACAACGAGAATAATAAACAAGTATTAACTCCCGTCCTTGGTATAGAAACCAATATTGTTCGCCACTGTACAAGTCTCACTGTAATAAGTGTTCAGTTATACCTGGTGACAACGTCTCGTTAATAACGACGAGTCTCTAAATTACCCATATACTATGGCGGGTCACCCACGGCAATAGCCACTCCAGCGGTAGAGTCTCCGACCAACGAGCCATCCTAGCTCACGGGAAATTTTCTTGATACTTGCGGACCCGTATGCGGACATCCTAGTATCATTTTTGTGATCACAACGCGTACCAAGAGCCACATCCTCTTGGCTTTGTTATGTTTAATTAATTATACCATCGCATCGCATTACCAAATTTTCTAACACAGCAGACTAAGGTCAATAGTCCAATCCGGAGTCTGTAAACTCGGGATCCAGTGTCAGATACGAGAGCGGCGTTTAGAAAGGCCAATGCTCCGTATAAAAGTCTCGGATAATATGTATATCTTATTATCCTAGTGCTACAACGTTTTTCTGACGATCCTTATATTTCATATAAGATAGCACATTAGCCACTTGTTCGTTTTATATATATTAGTTCATATATACGAACCGATACTGTTAACGCAACAACAGTATATAATAAGCAGCTATAATTATACAGTTCATGCATATTTAATCACACATTCAGACAAACAATCTTATCACAGATCACACAGAAGTCTGAACTGAGGAAGCCCTCAGAGACAATCAGAGACACGTCACAACATACCGTTCACCCTGACTGTATAATGGTGGAGTATGAATCAGCTAGGATCAACGCTCCTCGTGTCGTCTCTAACAGTCTTAATAATACATAATGTTACTGATTAGAATCTCGTATAACAACATAACTCTACGGTACCCCATACCGTCACTGATACCTCCCGGTTAATCCCCCGTTATAAACTGTCAACGTTTGTCGGTTTTCGGCTTAACTCGGAATTGGAAAAACGTTATATTACATGCGTAGTCTTGACTCGTATATTAATATACTTGATGTTTGAACTTGTTATCGCATGTAGTGTTAATATACCCTTGTATATTATATAGTTTGTTTCTATATTGCATGTATAATTTTTATCATATATTATACATTTCACCTTAGTATTTATTTTCCTAAGGCTTGTTTTTTTCCAAATTTTTAATGGAGTATAATTCTTATGTAAAGATACTCTGGATTATATATATGTAAATCCTTATTATTTCATGTATACTCTTAACATTTAGAATTTCTATATCTAATGTTTGTAAATCTTTTCTCTTTATCATATATCATTTTAATTACCACAATATATAGTTATTAAACCATCACTAGAGAAAAAGAGTCATTTTCGGCGGTTCTTTTGGGCCTTTTTCGGCAGTTTTTAACCGCCGAATATTACACCGCCGAAAAAGGCCTTCCAAAGTTTCGGCGGTTTTATAACCGCCGAAAAAAAACCTTTTTCGGCGGTTCCAAACGCCAAAACCGCCGAAAAAACGCTGTCCCAGCTCAAAATGAGGTAAAAAACAGAATTTTCGGCGGTTCCTAGTAAGAACCGCCGAAAATAGTAAAAACTGGCAATTTTCGGCGGTTCTTAAGCTAAGAACCGCCGAAAAGCCATTTTTTACTTATTTTCGGCGGTTCTTACTAGGAACCGCCGAAAATTCTATATTTTTTTTTGGTTTTTTTCGTTTTAGTTTACAATCCCACATATGTCAACAAACCTGTAAAATATACAGATACAACATCCAGATATATCCAAACATCTCTCTATCATATTGTAGAGGATGTCAATCACTCTTTGTAAGAGAATTGTCAAAAAATCAAAATAATGATGAAATGGTCACAAATGACCAACAACACATTTCAAATGGTCACAAATGACCATATACAAACCATTTCAAATGGTCACAAATGACCATATAATATACAACTACCAAGATATTCATTGTACTCAAACCGGTCATCTTTCACAATCTAACTAGCCATAAATTTCTAAACATTAACGTTCTAAATAACAATTCGATCGAAAAAACAAAGTGAAAATCAAACTAAATTCATACAGACAAACTCCGCCCAATCCTCCAACATAGCGTTGATCGTTTGTCTGTCGTATTCGCCAACATTAGGGAAAACCTTTTGAAAAAAAAACAATACAAAATGAGTTAATCATTAAACAAATACATTAAAATTAAAAATATATATATATGACTTCAACATACTTCTAATTGATCTGCATATCACCAAAAAGGGTGATTATGTCATGCATATATCTCATGACATAATACCCACACTCCGAACCCCGGGTTGACGTGGACACTTAAACAGAGAAAAAAAGGATTAATTACATAAGACATTTGTTCTATCAATGAAAAACAAGTGATGCATGTACCTTCACTGCAGTCCAGGGGACAGCACCTTTATCCTTATACCAAGCTGTGAAATCATAACACTTTGATATATACTGCACATTAAATGTCATAAATGTATATTAATAAAATTAGGATATCCATGCACAACAAAATTAAATTAAAAGAATTGAAATGCATAAAGAAGTGGTTTATAATGTACTTACGTGTTAAGGTGTGGCTTTATCTTGATTATCGGTAATGATGCCGAAGCGGATCAAGATATAGTATACGTGCACGATCCAAACACAACACCAGTAGGACCCAATGACCACTATGTAATACCAAAACACTAACATGTCAGTATAATGTCAAAATCAACAAGTAACATTTAATGGAATTAAAATGATAAACACAAGTTATTACTTTGATGGTAGGGCAGCAGGAGATATTTTTTCTCGCTTGATGCTGTTAGTAATCGCACGCTGTAAGTAGAGCTTACTACCTTGTACATCAGACGTCACAGCAGTGTATGACGTTCTCTCAGGACATAGAAATCCATACTTGGTAAGTGAAAAAGTTTGCATTTTCTCATGCAAAAACCTATTCATTAATTAAAAGATATAGTAATTAACATTGTTTCAGGGCATCACTTTATAACTTAATTACCAAAAAAGACTAATACTTACAGAATGAATGAGTGGACAACAGTGATAGGCACCCAGTCAGATTTCAGGATGTCCTGCACGTCGTTTGTCCACAAGTCGACTTCTAAAACTTCTTCATAGTGAAGAATGTCAGGTTCAAAGCTAAGAAGGATAGAATCTTTAGCTGGGAAGTCACGGATCACATCATGCAACACTTTCATGTTTGGCCCCAAGCGTGCATATATTGAATCATCCACCAAGTTTTCTTTGGAACGACATTGGTGGATGCTCTGTATTCAGAAGATAATCTTTGACTTTTTTTTTCAGGAGACTTTGATTTCTCCTTTAATGCCTATTTGCAATCGACATACATTACTAATCATGAACTGAACATCCACACACTTATAATTTACTACAATAACTATATTAAAGGTTGTATTGGGCGTACCTTCATACACTTCTGAATCAGGCGAACAGGCCATTGAAGAAATGCACCCTTTGCAGACCGAACCGTGCTGTACTCCTCCGTAGGTACAGGGAGTTCTAAATCAGGACACGTAAATCGGTTCGTCCACAGACACTCTCCCGTGATACGGCTGTAATGGCATGCCATGGACCACGTCATTCGAGCGTGATGTGTACACTCTTCCTTCTGCAACATGTATATTTTGATTGTTGTACGGGAGCAAGAGGTTGCAGTTTATTGGATCCTACAATTTAATCAGATTAGTAGATGATTGAACTGATAAATGTAATAAACGATATGACAAGTAATAAAACAGTTAAAGATATAAAAATTTACCTGTACATATGCGTAAGGATACGGATCATTAGACTCGGTGCTTGTGTGCAGTCCAGCAGGATCAGAAGCAGGAGCATACCATAAGAAGGATCAGAAGCAGGAGCATATGGCTGGGGTGCACCAGTCCCCTGACGCACTTCAGCAAGGATCTCATCTTCACTTCTTTGAAGTTACTGAGGACACGTAAATGCTCATCATAAGAGATCATCTCTCCTGACTACTACTTCCTTTCCTTGACCCGGGGTTTCCAAATACTTTTCTTATCCCTATGTTAACCCCACTGCTCGGCCTGGATGATCTTTCTTTCCTAGCGCCCGAGATAGCTGGTCATCATGATGATCAGGAGCCCAAGTCCCTTGGGTTACTTGCTCGTTCATTTCAGCCTTTAGAAGTAAATGCATATAGGATTTATAATAAATTATAGGATTGTAATACTGAATTTGAAAAAAAATAAGGATTAAACAAAAGTACTTACCATCTTATCAACAATTTCCTTCGTTTTCTCGAAGGGATACAGACGCTCTCCAGTTTTTGGGTCTTTCTTAGTGCGTGAAAGCTTCCAAAATGTACCCCGTTTCTGGTGGTCATCTAGAGTGCTCATCCGATGGCAACTCCCCTTCTGCCACCCACTCAGGAACTCTTCTGTTAACCCCTTTAGCACCCAGCAAGTGACGATATTCATTCTTCTTCGCATTCGCTGACTGGGCCTCACGATACTCCTATTATCAAGTAAACAACAAACACGATGATGATTAAAAACATATACATATGTAAACTATTTGTATGTATATACAATACTTAATTATTTAATAGTTAGTATGTACCTTCGTCTCCATCTTCTTGTCATAAAACTGCTGCCACTTCTCTTGGGTTATTGCTGTGTAGATCTCCCAAGGCTGGCGTGTGTCGCCGTCAGGCCGCTTAAGCTTCTTGGTGATGAACCATTTGACCAGATCATGCTTATGATCTGAAAATTTTTTGCGCATCATCGATTTGACCATGGTGTAGTACTCGGTTTCTGCAGGTATTCGATATCGTTTCTGCATATCATCATAAATGAAAAGGATGTTAGTTATGCATACTTATAAATCGTATCAATAAATACTGCAACTATTGTTTATTTACCTGTACGATCTCAAACATCTGCTTCTTCAATCCTTCGTCAACCTGAGGCCAGGAGAGAGTGATATCACAATACTCTCGCACTATGATGCCCAGCTCAGTAGTGAAGTCTCCAGCCCATTCCCCAGTCGGTTGTAGATACTCATTAAACTGCAGCGGCTTCGACTCAATCTTTTTGACTTCAGAGCTTTTGTAGGACCTCGAGGTTTTACGGTCCTGCTCTCTGGGATCTGTGACCCAGAAGGTCCAGCTGTGTGTCTGCAGCTGGCACATCAGACACTATAATCTCGGCGGTGCCACTACCCCCCTCATCAGTTCGGGCCCGTGACGTGCGGCCCTTCCCTCCACGTGTTTGCCTCTTCCTCGGTCGGGCTGCGTCACTCAGAATCTCGCCGACCGGGTCGTCCATATCATCCATTTAACTGTCTGCACAGATAAACAATATGATATTAATAACAACAAAACAAATAATATAAAAAATACGTAATCAGATATCATAAAAAATTAATATTTAATTACCTAACAAACAAACACATCATTTATGGTTTTTTGACCCACAGACCCTCATCATGATCAGACCTAGTATACACTACATCGTCTGGAATATCAACAATGTTGGTGGCAGGAACACTGTTAGAAAAGGGTGGTGTCTCATCAAATAATAATTCATCGTCATCAACATCTTGATCAACATTTGTGATCACAAATCTTTTCCCTGGTAAAACTACTGACCATCTGGAATCGATGGGATCTTCTATGTAAAATACTTGTTCACAGTCCTCTCTTGTGTAGGACCAAGACTTGATAAATCAACCAAATTAAACCCATCATGAACCCGATAACCGTTCTGTATCCACCCACTTGCATTTGAAAATAACAAACTTTTGAAACTGATAATCAAGTTCCCAAATATCTTCAATACATCCATAATACAACCTCCAGGTTGAAATCACTGAAGCTAGATCTCCTCGGGTGTACTGAGTTGTTGCTGCTTCTACTTTCACCCCGCTATTCTGGTTTAAACATCTATCATCTTGTCGTTTTGTCCAATAGGTGAACCCATTGATGTCATACCCGTCGTAAGATACAGCAGTGGAACCAGGTCCCAAAGCTAACCAACGGAGCTCTTCACCTACATTATCAGGCGCTAGTGATGCAAGTTTCATAACATGGTCTCTAAACCATGAACAAAAGGTCTTGTTTTGCTCTTTTGTCAACCAAACAATATTCCTCCCAGGATATTGACCTCTTAGTGTAGTCATGTGTTTCTCAAAAAATGGCTCAATAATCTCAAGGTGATGTAAAACGAACAAATGTGCTAACTCCATTGAGGATGAATCAATTGCCACAATTTTTTTCCCAGTAACACCTTGACCTTCTGTCCCTCCCGTGTGTCTAGGTTGTGGTACTCCAATAGCAACTGCACCCTTTAAGTATTCAGTACAAAATTCTGTCACTTCTTCGGTTATTGTCCCTTCTATAATACTTCCTTCAGGTCGATATCTATTCTTCATCCTTCCCTTCAAAATTCCCATGTATCTCTCAAACGGATACATGTACCTCAAATATATGGACCACATAATTTGATTTCCCTAACAATGTGAACAACTAAGTGAACCATGATGTCAAAAAAAGAGGGTGGAAAATACATTTCAAGTTGACAGATCGTAACAACAACATCACGTTGCAGACTGTCAAGTGTATCAGCATCCACGACTTTATTGCACACTGCATTAAAAAGAAACATAGTCTTGTAATTGCATTTCGGACATCCTTCGGCAATATACCTCGAATGACAACAGGAAGGAGATGCAACATCAGAACGTGATAATCATGAGATTTCAACCCGACCAATTTCAAGTCCTTCATTGACACAAGACTTTTCCAGTTAGATGAATAACCCGTAGGAACCTTAAGGGAATGAAGACATTTGCAGAAGCTGATCTTCTCATTCTTAGACAAAGTGTAACATGCTGGAGGTAAATATGTTCGTTTGCCTCTTTCTTGAGGATGCAACTCCTCACGTATGCCCATAGCTTGCATGTCTCTTCGAACCTTTATTCCGTCTTTTGTTTTCCCAGGTATGTTAAGCAAAGTCCCAACAACAGCCTCACCACATTTTTGACAATATGCATAAAATCAAGACAATGCCTAACAGATAAATGTCTCCAATATGGAAGTTCCCAAAATATTGAACATTTTTTCCAGATGTTTTTTTGGGTAGATTTGGACGGAACACCGAAAACATTCTCAATGTCTTTCACCTTTTCATAGATCTCTTGAGAACTCAAAGGTATACGAGCAACACGTGTTTCAGTCTTTCCGTTGAATAACTTCCTTTTTTTACGGTACGGGTGTGCTGCTGGCAACAATCTACGATGACACATGTACACGTTTTTGCCAGAAAACTTTAGACGATCAGAACAAGTGTCGTCCTCACATATTGGGCAAGCAAATGTGCCTTTCACCGTGTATCCAGATAAATTCCCGTACGCTGGAAAGTCATTCACTGTGCAAAACAACATGGCACGAAGTGTGAAGTTTTGTCTGCGTAACCGTCATAAACCACTGTCCCCTGATTCCATACAATTTCAAATCGTCAATCAGCGGTGCAAGATATACATCGATATTATGTCCGGGTTGTTTAGGACCAGAAATCAACAATGATAACATATGTATTTTCGCTTCATACACAACCACGAAGGAAGATTGTAAATCACCAATACAACAGGCCAAGTGCTGTGTTGACTACTTAGAGTGCCGTAGGGATTCATCCCATCTGTACATAGCCCGAGTCTCAAATTTCGATTATCACTGGCAAAATCTTCAAATCTTCTATCGATAGTCCTCCACTGTGGTGAATCAGCTGGATGTCTCAGCTTATCATCATTTTTCCTTCCTTCTGCGTGCCATCTTAAATTTTGGGCATCTCTGACATTTGCAAACAGACGTTTGAACCTTGGTATTATGGGTAAATACCAAATGACTTTTGCTGGAGGACTTTTTTTCTTAGAATTGGATGATTGGCCGTCCTTATGTTTATAGCGTGACAAATGACATTTTGGACACTGATTCAAATGTTTATTCTCTCCTCTGTATAATACACAACTGTTTGGACATGCGTGTATCTTTTCGTACTCCACACCCATAGGACACATCAACTTTTTTGCATCATAAGTGGATGTAGGAAGATTGTTATCATCTGGAAGCATGTCGTGGAATAGTTCTAGTATTGCCGTAAAACTCTTATCACTCCAGCCGAATCTTGCTTTCAGATTGAACAAGTGTAGCACGGATGTCAATTTTGAAAATTTGGTGCATCCGGGGAACAAAGGGGACCGTGATGCGTCAACTAATCTTTGATATTCATCGGGCTTGTCTGTGAAATTATCCTCAACATCTTGCAGCATAGAGTTCAGTTGTTCAATCTTTTCACTATCATCGTTGATTTCAGTGTCACTCTGATCACACTCATTATTAGGAAATGTGGTATCATCGGTAACCTTTCTTGTTCACTGTTCTGCTGGGTGGAAGTATGCACCCTGCTACTAGCTTCTAAAGACTCGCCATGCAAAAACCATATCTTATAGTTTGGCATAAATCCACGTCGTGATAGATGAAATCTGATAGCATGTAGGTTAGGGAATTTGTTGCGAAGTTCGCACTGTGCACATGGACAGGGAATGTGAGTGTCGTTCATCCTTTTCTGATGATAGAGAGCTGCTTTGCAAAATTCATTTTCCACTTTCGATTCAAAATAATTCCCTCGCAGACCGTACATCCATTCACGGTCCATTCTACAAACAACCAGTCAAAATTTAAAAAATATTTAGAAAAAAGTGTTATAATGTATAATAACTTAACTAACATTTAAAATATTAAATATAAAAATAACAATAACTAACCTATCTTCGGAAAAGGATATATCGATATGGTTCTCGCACGGCGAGTCTGTATAATATATATATACGCTATCTTATATATACTACTTGGTTGTGTATATGCATATTATATATATGTATATACACATCTATAATATATATATACTACTTGGTTGTCTTATATATATATACCATCTATAATATATAACTATGATGATATATATATATATATATATATATATATATATATTATAGTTGGTTATTTTTTGTTATATTATATATGTATATCTACTCAACTAACTAGCTACTAAATATAAATAAACTAACTACACAAACAATTTATAGAACACCTTGCTGGCATATACATTATTTTGTGGTTCTATCGTGTTATCTATATATATATATATATATATATATAATCCTGCAACTAACTATTATATTTAATCAACAAATTATACAAACAATTATGCACGATAAATTGAAATTGATTTAGGTTGAAAAAAAAACTAACCGGTATTTGGAAGGACGAGGATCAAGCGGAAGCGGGTGGCGAGTGAAGACGACGATGAGCTAGCTAACGCGACTACTACTGCCAATCTTGTGTAGTATCTAAATGAAGAAAACACAGTACAATTGATACGTCAATTCACCAAGGTCATTTACTTCTTGAAAATTCACATAAACAATGGTAAGATAGCAAAAAAAATCACTGAAATTGGTTAAATCATTTCATCGAACACCTTGCGAGCGTATAGTTTATTTTCTAAAATTGCCCACATATTGTATTTCCAATCAAACCAATCAATCAATTACACTCCAACATACATATATCAATCAACAATTACATATAAACAACAAATTAGGACCCAATTCAACAAAATTTCAAAAGTTTCGAATCGGAGAAAAACTAACCCCGATTCTCTGTTCGCGTTCGATTTTGGCAGCAGCAGCGGGGGGTAGGGCGCGATTGGGGCGGCGATAGGTGGCGGCGGTGATGGCGGCGGTGACGCGGCATTAGGTGCGGCGGCGAGAGGAGAAGAAGAGAGGGCTTGGGCGAGAGGTCGCGCGAGGAAGAAGAGAGGCAGCAGAGCTTCGATATGTCGAGTCGGGGCGTTAGGGTATAAGAAATAAGCCTCATTTTCGGCGGTTTATTACAACCGCCGAAAATAGTCAAGTCGAAGCCTCATTTTCGGCGGTTGTATATAGGAACCGCCGAAAATGAGTCTCGACTTGACTATTTTCGGCGGTTGTATATAGGAACCGCCGAAAATGAGGCTTCGACTTGCCTATTTTCGGCGGTTCCTATATACAACCGCCGAAAATAGCATGACCATATACACATTTTCGACGAAAATTTAAAAACCGTCAAAATAAGGGGCCGAAAATGGCCATTTTTCTACTAGTGCATATTATATTTTCCACTCCAAAATAATATTATTTATATATATATATATATGTATTTGGGACTATTTATCATATGGTAAATCTTATAATATATATTTATTCTTTTTAATGAATACCTCTTATATTATAAATGTTATACCCTTTTATAACATTTGAAACCATATTATAAATTTTTATTTAAAAGTGCCCATATTTCCGAACAGCACTTATTTTGTTAAATATTTACCAAATCCATCACATAATTAATATAATGTTATATTATAGTTGTATAACATATATTATGACATCTATGTCATTAAAACAATTATAACCTATAGTTACAAATTGTTATATATTACCAAATAGCCCCTTATATTTTCGGCTTTCACTATAAACCACTAAACTTCTATAAACCACAAATCTAACCCAATTTATAATACATAGTTTCCTAATGTCATTAAAACTATATATTATACATATATCTTTATAAAACCTTATATATAATTCCAAAAATTACCAAACTATACCAAAAGGTTATAAATATCATTTCTAACCTTATACTTTCTATAAATCTCGGTTTGCCCATATGTTACCCATTTGTAACAATGTATGAAATATCATATATTATACTTATAAATTCATATAAACTCCAAATTTAACCAAATAAACTTCTAAAAATTCCTAATAACCCAAGGTATGTTATAAATTCTATTTAGTACCCCAAGTTTTTGGAAATCACCAATAACCCCATTTCTTATAAATCTTTACAATTTAATAACTATCTTAATATAAGGTAGTATTTTAATTTCATAAATTCTCCAAACTTGGTCAAAGTCTCCTATATAGTCAACTTTGACTTCTAATACCAAATGGGGGCCAAACTTTCGGTAATTACCAAACTTAACCTATACTTTTCTATTTTTACAATTTTGACCCAAAACATTATAAAATGTTATAATTTTTATTAAATTCATTTAAAAACCCTAAACTCTCCTAAAATAAGCCCACAGCTTTATATTTCACTAGTAATTACCATTTGACCCCAAACTTAATTATATAAGCATAAATTAAACTAAATAAGCTTGTAAACTTAAATTAAAATGGCCTAATGACATGGCCTTATTACAACTTTGCTTTATAACATAAAATTACACATAAATGCTCAATTTTTACAATAAACTCACGGCCTCACCATAGTTTATTTATTATTTTTCCACATAATGTCATAATTTGACCATTATGTTAATTAAATCACTTAAATGACTAGCTTAATTTATCTTAGTCATTTTTTTCCATTTTTAGGTTATATAACCCATATATTTAACTCGATTCTCGGCATAATATATATATGCTAAGAATTCATAAAATCATAAGTTTTAAGGTGTTTATACCTTGATTTCTCCTTGTATGAACTCGGCAGCTTGAAAGAAAATTCACCACATCATTTAGACATGTTTAATACACCAAAATAAGATATGGTTACACTCCAAGCTTGAGCTTAACCATAAAGAACAATTAATGTAAGATTTAAGGCAAAAATCACCTTAAAAATGCAAGGGAACTTCCAAAGGAATTCGGCCTGAACAAAGCACACCAAATGGTGTTAAATTCACCATATCAACATAGGAAATATCTAGAAAACAACAAGCTGCTGTGGTAATAGGTTTTACCTTGGCAAAAAGCCTTAAAGAAGGGTATTTCCTTTAGATTTCGGCCACCCTTGCTCCAAATGGTTAACCAACTGATTGAACATGTAAATATGAAGATTATGAGTGTATAAACTCACAAAAATCAGAAGAAGAAAACCGCATGAAGACTAGAGAAGCTTAAGGTATGTTTTTACCTTTTAATGTAGATTTGAACAAAATTTTTCCATAGACTTGCTTCATCCAAAATTGGTGCTTGTTCTAACCTTAAAACACTGGGAATGAGCCATAGGAAGTGATAGATTATGAGCTCCAAGTGTAGGTAATGAAGAGATGAAGAAAAAGAGCTAAAATATGCCTTAAACCATTACCTTAGGAGCTTAAGAGATTGAATTGTCTTCCTAACTCAAGAACACAGCTTGAGAGGGTCTGGGTACTCAGTGAGCTTGGCTGGAATGGGGCAAGAGGCAAGAGAATGAGAGGAAAGGTGTTTAAATGGTTAAAATGTAAAAAAAAGAATAGTAACATGGTGACTCATCACATTAGGTAAGTAATTAGCGTATTGATGTGTGTGCTGTCCTCCCCCCTCCTTTCCTGCCGACAGCCAGTAGATAAGAATGGTCAATTAATTGACCATTGACCAAACTTGGTCAATGTGCTTGAAAAATGCACTATTTGGGTACTATTCACAAATAAATGTCATTTTTGATTTTTATTTTCAAACTTGGATTTAGACTTTAAAATATAGTCTACCATGTCAAATTAATAATTTAAATGATATACTCCAGTCTTTAAAATGACAAAAAGTCATTATCTTAGAGCTCATACACAAAAACGTGCGTTAAGGTGTTTTAGAGCACATTTTGTGTCACAGGGTGTTTCTGAGCTCAGTTTTCTTTGAGAATTGTTTTGTTGTGTTCCTTAGTTCATTATAATACTTAGGAATCCACTTTGGATCCTATTTGAGGTCATACAATCTTCATGGTGTCTTAAAGCACACTTTTGGCCTTACCGATCTTAAAGCATGTTTTGCCTTGTTGAGATCTTTTAGATTGTTCCCCAATAGTATTTAGATGTTTATTAACCATCTTAGATCATTATTAGATCATTTAATTAAGTTTTTAAGGTTAGGGGTATTTCAGTCTACCCCCCTTAAAAAGGCTTCGTCCCCGAAGTTCTTACTCATTGACAGTTCACCTAAGGAATCAAGTTCCACTACGTAATCAATCAGATCATCACTAGGGAGTAACTCCCACTTGGTTTTGACCTAGTCTATATGTATCATGATTGATACCGCACATATCAAATAATCGAAACTCATGGTCCAATCTCATCGTATTATAGCACTAAACAAGGTGCATATCCAACTCATCAACAAAAGTACTCAGCGGTACTATATATATATATATTCTCAAACCGGTGCACTAAGGCACATACATTAGATGTATCAAACATACAATCATCCAAACAAACATGTATGACATAGCATACCAACAAAACACACCACTAAAACAAGACCTAATGCATAACATATGCGCAAGCCAAGTGGTGTCTACCCCCCTTAAAAAGGGTTTGACCACGAACCCGTACAAGTATCACAGCTATTACTCGAAGAGTGCGGGATACTTCACTCTCATGGAGTCCTCTAACTCCCATGTAGCCTCCTCCACCTCATGGTTTGACCAGAGAACCTTGACCATGCTAACGGTCTTGTTCCTAGTCTGTCTCGTCTTCGTATCGAGAATGCGGAGTGGTACTTCTTCATATCGTAGAGCGGGCTCCAACTCTAAAGTCTCTGGCTGTAACACGTGTGATGGGTGGGGCACATACCTCTTCAACTGTGAAACGTGAAAGACGTCGTGCACCCTCCCGAGCTCTGCTGGTAAATCCAGTCTGTAGGCTAACGGGCCCACTCGCTCCCTAATCGCATAAGGTCCAACATACTTTGGGCTCAACTTGCCCTTCTGCCCAACCCGGAAGATCCCCTTCATGGGTGACACTCTGAGGAATACCATGTCGTCGGTAGTGAACTCAATGTCCCTCCTCTTGGTGTCTCCATATGATTTCTGCCGGTCCTGAGCTGATCTCATGTTCTTACGAATCTGTAGGACATCCTCCTTAATCTGCTCTAGGTACTCTGGTCCTAGAAGTGTATTCTCATTGGCCTCATCCCAGTATAAAGGAGTCCTACATGGTCTACTGTAAAGTGCCTGAAATGGTGGCATCTGTATCGAGGAGTGGTAGCTGTTGTTGTAGGCGAACTCTATCAAATGTAGACGCTCTAACCAACTCCCCTGAAAATCTAAGGCACATGCTCTCAGCATGTCCTCCAGTGTCTGGATGGTCCTCTCACTCTGACCGTCGGTCTGTGGATGGAATGCCGTACTAAGCTTCAACTTCGTACCCAAGGCTTCCTGAACCTGACCCCAGAATCTGGACAAAAATCGAGGGTCCCTATCAGACACAATGGTCCTAGGCACACCATGGTGCCGGATCACCTCCTTCTGGAACAAGTCCGCTAACTTCGGGACCTTTCAGGTATCTTTCATAGCAACAAATTTTGCCACCTTCGTCAGACGGTCCACAATGACCCAAATCGTGTTCAGTCCTCCCTTAGTCGGTGGGAGACCGACAACGAAATCCATCGAGATGTCCTCGAACTTCCAGCAAGGAATAGGCATAGACTGCACTAAACCGCCGGGTCTCCTATGCTCAAACTTAACCTTCTGACAGGTCAAGCATCTAGCCACGTAGTCAGCTACATCCTTCTTCATCCCGCTCCACCAGAAATGGACCTTCAAGTCCTTGTACATCTTCGAAGAACCTGGGTGGATGGATAAGGACGAGCAATGAGCCTCCTGGAGTATCTTCTCCTTCAAATCTGGAGAAGACTCTGGAATACATAACCGGCCATTCAGTCGAATCATGCCATCATCACACAGTTCGAAGTCGTACATTTGTCTCTCAAAGCAACCCTCTAGCATCTTCTGCCTGATACTCTCCATGTACTGATCACTCTCCTGTGCAGCTCGTATCTCGTCAATCATACTGCTGCTCACTAACAGTGTAAACAATGAATGAGCTCTACGGCTCAGGGCGTCGGCTACTACATTCGCCTTGCCTTCCTTGTATCTCAGGTCTATGTCGTAGTCCTTCAAGAACTCGACCCATCTTCTCTGTCGCATGTTCAGCTCCTTCTGAGAGAAGAGATGCTGTAAACTCTTGTGATCAGAGTAGATGGTGACTGTCACACCATATAGATAATGTCGCCAGATCTTCAAAGCGAAGACTACTGCGCCTAACTCAAGGTCGTGTGTGGGGTAATTCACCTCGTGCTTCTTCAACTTTCGGGATGCGTAGGCAACTACCTTCCCGTGCTGCATAAGCACACAGCCTAGACCGGTTCCAGATGCATCACAATATACCTCGAACCCATCGGTGCCCTCAGGAATAGTAAGAACGGGTGCCGATGTCAGGAGATCCTTCAGTGTCTGAAAGGACTGCTCGCACTCAGCAGACCATAAGAACTGGGACTCCTTCATCATGAGGTTCGTCATCGGTTTGGCCACCTTAGAAAAGTCCTTCACGAACCTTCGATAGTAACCGGCCAAACCCAGCAAACTGCGGACGTCTGTAACTGTCTTAGGCCTTGGCCAACTCTTTACTACCTCAATCTTAGCAGGGTCTACAGATATCCCGCTCGCTGATATAATGTGTCCAAGGAACGACATGCTGTCCAACCAGAAATCACACTTCGAGAGCTTGACATACAGCTGGTTCTTCCTCATGATGCCCAAAACCTGCCTCAAATGTAACTCATGATCCTCTCTGGTCTTCGAGTAGATCAGGATATCGTCGATGAAAACCACAACTGAACTATCAAGCTGTTCTCTAAAGAGACGGTTCATCAAGTCCATGAAAATGGCTGGCGCATTCGTCAGTCCGAATGGCATAACGGTGAACTCGTAATGTCCATACCGTGTCCTGAAAGCTGTCTTCTCTATGTCATCCTCTGCAATCCTAATCTGATGGTAGCCAGATCTAAGATCTATCTTCGAGAACACACTGGCTCCCCTTAGCTGGTCAAATAAGTCATCAATCCGTGGCAACGGGTACTTGTTCTTGACCGTGACCGCATTAAGCTCGCGGTAGTCGATGCAGAGTCGCATACTGCCGTCCTTCTTCTTGACGAACAGTACTGGAGCACCCCAAGGAAAAACACTATGTCGAATGAATCCCTTGTCGAGGAGGTCCTCCAGTTGTAGCTTCAGCTCCCTCATCTCAGCCGGTGCCATACGGTAGGGTGCCTTAGCAATAGGGCCCGTACCTGGCAATAAGTCGACGGCGAACTCAACCTCGCGCACAGGCGGCATGCCTGGCAACTCATCAGGAAACAAGTCTGGAAAGTCTGCCACGACTGGAATATCTACATCCATCTCGTCGCACTGTCTCATGTCCTGTACATAACAGAGGAAGGCTTGTCGGCCCTTCCTAACATCCTTCATCAGGGACAATGCTGACATGATCTTGACAGTCGGCTCTCTCCTCACACTACGGTATGACACTGTCTTGCCGCTTGGCCCCTTCAGTAGTAGTCGATACTCTGCACAATGAAGGCGGCCCTTATGCTTCTGCAGCCAATCCATGCCCACTATCACGTCGAAGCCCAAGTTCTTAAACTCAATCAAATCGATGGGAAAGGTCTCAGTCATAATGCTGATCTCTGACCCTAAGTACTGTCTGGTGCAACCTACTTTCTCCTTCGATGGAAGGGTGACTGAAAAGTCAAGAAAGCTGTTCGGGGGCAGCCCCCAGCTTCTTAGCAAATGCCGAGGAAATAAAGGAATGCGAAGCCCCTGAGTCGAACAATACAGAAGCAAAACACCATCAATAGGAAAGGTACCTGAGATCATCTCTCGTATCAGCATCGAGTCTCAATAAATCAGTAATCTACTGTCGGTTGTAATTGTCATACCTGTAATGACATTACCGGGCTCCTTGGCTTACGCCATATCTAAGATGCATATGGTACCCTCCTTTCCACTTTTGTGACCTGAAGTTATGAATTAATAGTATCAACAACCTGAACACACATACTTGAAGGTGCAAAATAAAACTCTTATTCATTCATCCAACTGTATTATACAAGGTTACACACTTAACCACTGCTATTACATCAATACTATCTGAAATTCAAATTTAAACGGCCAGGTCGGATGTGGGTAACATTCACTAGAGCTGGTGGGGCGGTATTAAGCTTAATGCTCTTAATACCATGATATACAAGTCTCGACTCTCCACCAAATACCAACACATCCCCAGACTTGAGGATGATCTTGCTTGCCAGATCCATCCTCTTCTGGTCTCCATAGATGAACTCAGCATCATTGTCGATGGAGAATGACACAACCGGTATTCCTTTGGTGATGGACTCAGTCGTCTCATCACAGTCCTGGTGCATCCCAAGCTTTCCTCCCTGCTCGTAGTAGTTGATGATGCAAACGTCAGGTGTCATGTCGGGTAATGGATAAGTCTCACAGTCTTGAGCAATATCCATTGCGTTTCTCACCAAGGTTAGGAAACTCTCAGGTATCCTGAGTATTGATACGCCATCTACCATCCCCATCGCTCGATATACCCTAGCTTGTGGATCCCAATCTTTCCCTAAGCACATCATGTGTAATTTCATCCTGGAACCACTACTAAATATGGGGGTATAAAATCCTCCCATGCCCTTACCCAAAGCTCTACACTCATTGACTATGGCGATTTGCTCATCTAGGGTTAGGAACTCTCTGAGAAGTATCATGCCCGGTCTGACCACATGACACAACTCGCCAGGGTACTCCCATCTTTCTTCCACGGGTCTAGGTGATATTGTCTTGTAAGTGTGGGATAGCAGATATCGAAGTCTCCTAAGGTAAGTCGTTTACCTATAGCGGTAATTTAAACACACATTCATGCTAAGGTAAAGCTTTTAACACCCAGTCATGATCTCATACATACAATAATTATGGTTCAAATACTTACTTTCATCGCTAGGTACTAGTACCAGCGCCCGAAGCTCCCGCTGCATTCAGCACACGGTTGCCGGCGGGTTCCTCTGGTTCTGCTGCTGCTGCGGTTGCCCCCTCTGGGCTTGGGGCGCCGGCCCCCTCTGGCCACCTCGAGCTCCACCTCCTCCAGTAGGTGCGCTCTGGTTCCCCCTTGGTGGGCGGTACGCTCGGCTCTCAGGATTCGAGAAGCACTCGAACGACCTGTGGCCCTTCTTCCCACAGTGGTGGCAGTCTACAGCTTGCCCGGTGCAATCAACACCCGGGTGGTCTTTACCACAGCGCTTGCAGTGAAAGTGGCGCTGGGGTGCAGAACCTATTATCACACGACAATCTGGTCAATACAAGGACGGTAGTGGATAGTGTAATACAAACTCATTCACAAGGTTAGATCGCTTACCCTTAGGGGGTGCAGATCTTAGAGGCTGGACATCATAAGGGTCCGGTCAGCAGGACCTTCTCCTTGTCCTTCTGGCTGGCATGCTCCTTCTTCTTCTCCCTCCAGGAGAACTTTTTCTTCCTGTGATCGTCAAAGTTTTAGGAATAGCAGGTATGAAAGCAGGCAGCAAGTAAGTAATTTAAAATGAATTAATTAACTTAAAAGCGGTTCTTACTTCCAGCTCTTGCTGCCTCCGCTTCCAGCCACCACTTATTGTGGGAAATTCAGTGTTTAAGATTTAAGCATTTTAAGGGGCCTAATTGCCATGCAATTGAAGTTATGCACTATTTGTAATGTGGTGTTATTTGGTGAAGTTTTGTGTATAAGTCGTGTTCTTGATGGATATTAGTTTCTGGGTGTTTAATGGTGTAGACAATGTGTTAGGCTTAGTGATATTCTAGGAGAGTCCATGTCGAAATTTGGGAAATGTCCAAGAAGTTTTAGGTATTTATGTAAGGTTTGGGTGAACTGGAAAAATGTTAGAGAATGAATAAGTGTTTTACAAGAGAAGAAATAATGCTTAAGTGTTGATGGATTTTATAAGAAGATGAGTAACAAGTTAGATAAGGACCTAGGTGTTTAAGATGATATTTTATCATTAGAATATACCTAAGATCATTTGGGAAGTTTATGCATATAATGGGTGTGAAGAACTAATGCACAAGACTTGAACAATGCAAGTACGTCAATTTTGTAGCTTGGGTCCGGGACCTAGGTTAGGGTCATGTCCCGGACCAGTATGAAAAAGGGCCGTGAGTTTCTAAGACAATGGGTCCGGGACTTGGGTCTTGTACAAGGACCCGGACCACCCCCCTTAAATTACCGAGAGTTTTTGCCTAGAATGGTCCGGGACTTAGGACCTGTATGAAGTCCCGACCACCCATTAAAGAGGCCGAGAGATTTTTAAGTGTAGGTTCGGGACCTTAGTTGGGGACCAAGTCCCGGACCACTATATAAACTTGGTTCTAGTTATTAAACGATGTCTACAGGTGGGGATAAGTTAGAGATGATGTTATAAAGTTATGAAGGTCATGTTAGGAGTGATATAAGACATTTTAAAAGATGACAAGTCAAAACAAAAGGTGGAAGTAAGATAGCTAGAGATGTGAAGTAGAAATGTTAACAGTGGACTAGTGCGTTAATAACCGACGTTATGAAGGTATAGGATTCTCTCAAGGTTGTAAACCAGTCGAAGCAAGGGCCAAGGTATGGTTTTCTTGCAGTCTGTTGCCTACCGGTTTACACCGGCTTGTGTGTTGTGTTGTTTTCTGTGTGTTTATGACCTTGTAAGACTTAAGTCATGTAATGAGTTTACAGTTGTCCATATTATTATGTTGTTGAGATGTGACTCATTTCCCTTGTGTGTGTGTAACAAGACTTAACCACTTGTATGTGGCCTGGATTGTGTTACAATGATGATCTTCTAACAAGTGCTAACGGGGAAGTGAGGAGTCCGGTAGTTCCGGCCACGGTGTGAGTATGGGAGTCGATGTCATTTACCAGTTCGATTCTCTTTGTATGTTGAGGTTGTTCTCCAATTTGGTTTCAATCTTCCCTTTAGCTTATCCAAGGCTATTTTACTGACTCACGTCGGGCCACAGGGGGGCATACTATGTTTATTCGGCGTGCTTGGGATCACTATAGCCGACAACCTTGTGATTAAGCTATCCGTTCATTTTAAATGACGGTAGCGAGTTATGTAACGAGCTTAGCATGAGTTTGGCAACAACCTCTAGGCTCTCAATGTGATCTAACTTTGTTGGTTCGTCTCCTAAAAGGGATTCGTTCTTGTGGTTATGTGTGATGTCATTTGCTGTGCAGTACTCTTGCTAATGTATGTACGTTGTTGTTGTGTAAAATGAATGGCCATGTTATCATGACAAATGGTTGCGCGTATCCCGGTAGCCGATGGGCTGCGCGTTAGCCATACCAGCAAAGGGTTGCTGACCCCCTTTGGGGGCTATGTTTATTTGCAGGATGAGGATCGAAGAAGCGGAGTGGCTTTAGATCTAGGCTGATGTAATACTTGGTAATTTTGGATATCGGGCCCGGGATGCGCCTGTGCTCCCGTGGCAATATGTATTTCAGTTATTGACAGTGTACAATGGAAGTTTACAGTGATAGTGTATAATTATGGGTTGTAAGTTAAATACTCGGTTATGTGTATATGTACTTATGGTTTTATTCTATGCTCGGGAGTGATCATCAGACCGGTACAACTTGTATTTATTCAGCCTTGTTAACCACGTGGGTGGTTGACGGCGTTGTAGCACAAATCGTTTAGTTATTGTTTAGTTTGTTTAATTTCCGCTGCGATTCCAGTTATTTTTTAATACGTAGTAGGGTGTTACACTTGCAAGGGTGCAAATAAAGCTTGGAGTGGCTCAAGAACAAGATTCCAACTCCACCAATGAGGCCAAAATCGGCTAGCATAAAGAAGCAAGCAAGGGTTTAATTTCAATCTTCATTTTACCTTAAGAGTTAGAAAAAGATGGAGTTTCAAGAAGATTTTTACCTCAATAGAACAAGGAGAATGAGGTGGTTCTAATGGTGGTCTTGAAGCTCCAAGTGGGGTATACCCATGAAAATGAAAATGCTCCTTCCGGATTTTGAAAAGAGAGAATCGTAGCTCTTGATGAGAGGATTCCAATGGTGTAGTATTTATAATTTTTGGAAGAGATTAAAGGGGGTTACAAGAGGAGTGAAGTTGAGTTTTGTGTGGTTTCTCTCAAATCTCCATTATTATCGGTTGGAGGAAGGAGAAGAGGGAAAAATCAGAGAGAGTGAGGGAGATGGGTATTACGTGAGTGAAGAGAGTGTGGGGTAGGAGAGAGAGTGAGATAGGTATTAGTATGTTACTTTTTAATTTTTAATTTCTTTTGTTTTTGTGAGTAAAAAGAGAGTAGAGAGTGTGTGTGTGGGGTAAATCGGACAGCACACAGAACCCATGAGGGTTTTTAAATTTTATTTACAATATTGGACACATAAGTTTGTGTATTTATGTTTCTACCCCACAACTTCCCGTTTTTGACAGTTTTTACTAATCTCTCGTTTTATTGATTTTATTGGTTCTAAAGCTTCACTAATATTTATTAATGATTAGTTAGTTGACCAAAATTGTTACGAGTCTATTTGACCCGCTTAAAGACACGTTTTCCCGGTTACCTCGAAAAACGCGCTTTAATGTTCGTTAGTGTTTTTAATCCATTTTAAGGATCCGTTTTCTACGGGATTTGTTCCCTAATATTTATTTAGACTTAATTAAGCCTCTAAAATATTTATTAGCCTAATTAATTACTATTTTTAATTACAGGGTATTTCGACATTTAGCATACCAACATTTTGATTGCTGAGCCCTTCATTGGGCCAAACATTCCAGGTTGTTGACGAAGACTCAAGCCGGAGTGCGGGAAACGGGGGTAGCAGTGGTGTTTTCAATAACACCTTTTGTTTCATTTTGTAATGTAATAAGGAGATTGTTGTATTTCATTAGTTGCTCATTTAGTTGGATTTGGTTTGTAATAATTAGAGTGCTCAGTATCTGTTCATCACAGCGTGAGAGGTGGTAATGTTGGAATGAGTAAGGAAGCCTTGTTACTCACAAGGGTGAGTAACGGCGTGTAACACCAAGGTAGTTAGTTTTATTTTCCGCTGTGAAATGTTATTTATCATGCTACAACGTGTGACGATATTACAGGTTTAGGATTAGGGGTGTTACAATTAAGCCAAAGGAAACACAAGAAAACATCATAAAGTCAATTTAAGCAAATACTTGCCCTAGACTTGGTGTAACCATGTATAAGACCTAAGGTCATTCCTAGACCTTATTTACATGTTAATGGACGTGATAAATCAATTCCCAAATAAAAACAAGCTTGAAAACAAGTTAAAACACAAAATGTGCTTTAAGGAGCCTTAAAGCACATTTTTGAAAAATTGTCTTGGAAATGAGTTTGAGTGGCTAAATGTCCATAATTACTCTTTAATCAACATTTTTACTACTTAGTATCACATTAGGAAGTTTAAATCAATGGGAAAACAAAAATTTCACAAATATGTGCCTTAATTTGTGAATAGTGCTCAAATAGTGCTAGTTTAAGTTATAAGTCAACATAAGTTGTTTAATTGGTCAAACAAGGCCTTATGTATATTAATTAAAGGAGGGGGGACGGTTTTCTATGTGGTGACTCACCACCATGGCTAGTTAATTAAAAAGGAAGAAGAAAGTAAGTAAAAGAGAAATACCTTTATAACACAAATACCTTCAAAAGACTACCTCTCTCCTCAACCTCTTCTTTCTCCTTGGTTCCCACCGTCATCTATCTTCATCCTCCTAAGCAAATTCGTTTTGCTGCAGTCCACACTCATTCTTCATCTTCTTTTACTTGTAACTTATGATTCCATGTGAAATACCCCTAACCTTAAAAACTTAATTAAATGATCTAAAATGATCTAAGATGGTTATAAACATCTAAATACTATTGGGGAACAATCTAAAAGATCTCAACAAGGCAAAACATGCTTTAAGATCGGTAAGGCCAAAAGTGTGCTTTAAGACACCATGAAGATTGTATGACCTCAAATAGGATCCAAAGTGGATTCCTAAGTATTATAATGAAGTAAGGAACACAACAAAACAATTCTCAAGGAAAACTGAGCTCAGAAACACCCTGTGACACAAAATGTGCTCTAAAACACCTTAACGCACGTTTTTGTGTATGAGCTCTAAGATAATGACTTTTTGTCATTTTAAAGACTGGAGTATATCATTTAAATTATTAATTTGACCTGGTAGACTATATTTTAAAGTCTAAATCCAAGTTTGAAAATAAAAATCAAAAAATGACATTTATTTGTGAATAGTACCCAAATAGTGCATTTTTCAAGCACATTGACCAAGTTTGGTCAATGGTCAATTAATTGACCATTCTTATCTACTGGCTGTCGGCAGGCAAGGAGGGGGGAGGACAGCACACACAGCAATAACGCTAATTACTTACCTAATGTGATGAGTCACCATGTTACTATTCTTTTTTTTACATTTTAACCATTTAAACACCTTTCCTCTCATTCTCTTGCCTCTTGCCCCATTCCAGCCGAGCTCACTGAGTACCAGACCTCTCAAGCTGTGTTCTTGAGTTAGGAAGACAATTCAATCTCTTAAGCTCCTAAGGTAATGGTTTAAGGCATATTTTAGCTCTTTTTCTTCATCTCTTCATTACCTACACTTGGAGCTCATAATCTATCACTTCCTATGGCTCATTCCCAGTGTTTTAAGGTTAGAACAAGCACCAATTTGGCTGAAGCAAGTCTAGGGACAAGGTTGTTCAAATCTACATTAAAAGGTAAAAACATACCTTAAGCTTCTCTAGTCTTCATGCGGTTTTCTTCTTCTGATTTTTGTGCGTTTATACACTCATAATCTTCATATTTACATGTTCAATCAGTTGGTTAACCATTTGGTGCAAGGGTGGCCGAAATCTAAAGGAAATACCCTTCTTTAAGGCATTTTGCCAAGGTAAAACCTATTACCACAGCAGCTTGTTGTTGTCTAGCTATTTCCTATGTTGATATGGTGAATTTAACACCATTTGGTGTGCTTTGTTCAGGCCGAATTCCTTTGGAAGTTCCCTTGCATTTTTAAGGTGATTTTTGCCTTAAATCTTACATTAATTGTTCTTTATGGTTAAGCTCAAGCTTGGAGTGTAACCATATCTTATTTTGGTGTATTAAACATGTCTAAATGATGTGGTGAATTTTCCTTCAAGTTGTCGAGTTCATACAAGGAGAAATCAAGGTATAAACACCCCACCACTTAAAACTTATGATTTTATGAATTCTTAGCATATATATTTATTATGCCGAGAGTGGAGTTAAATATATGGGTTATATTAACCTAAAAATGGAAAAAATTACTAAGATAAATTAAGCTAGTATTTAAGTGATTCAATTAACATAATGGTCAAATTATGACATTATGTGGAAAAATAAATAACTATATGGTGAGGCCGTGAGTTATTGTAAAAATGAGCAATTTATGTGTAATTTTATTTATAAAGCAAAGTTGTAATAAGGCCATGTCATTAGGCCATTTTAATTTAAGTTTACAAGCTTATTTAGTTTAATTTATGCATATATAATTAAGTTTGGGGTCAAATGGTAATTACTAGTGAAATATAAAGCCGTGGAATTATTTAGGAGAGTTTAGGGTTTTTAATGAATTTAATAAAAAATTATAACATTTTATAAAGTTTTGGGTCAAAATTGTAAAAATAGAAAAATATAGGTTAAGTTTGGTAATTACCTAAAGTTTGGTCCCCATTTGGTCTTAGAAGTCAAAGTTGACTATATAGGAGACTTTGACCAAGTTTGGGAATTTAAGAAATTAAAATACTAACCTTATATTAAGATAGTTATTAAATTGTAAAGATTTATAAGAAATGGGGTTATATGGTGATTTCCAAAAACTTGGGGTACTAAATAGAATTTATAACATACCTTGGGCTATAGGAATTTTTAGAAGTTTATTTGGTTAAATTTGGAGTTTATATGAATTATATAAGTATAATATATGATATTCATAACATTTGTTACAAATGGGTAACATATGGGCAAAACCGAGATTTATAGAAAGTATAAGGTTAGAAATGATATTTTAACCTTTTGGTGTATAGTTTGGTAATTTTTGGAATTATATATAAGGTTTTATAAAGATATATGTACTATATAGTTTTAATGACATTAGAAACTATGTATTATAAATTGGGTTAGATTTGTGGTTTATAGAAGTTAGTGGTTTATAGTGAAAGCCGAAAATAAAGGGGCTATTTGGTAATATATAACAAATTTGTAACTATAGGTTATAATTGTTTTAATGACATAGATGTCATAATATATGTTATACAACTATAATATAACATTATATTAATTATGTGGTGGATTTTGTAAATATTTAACAAAATAAAGTTATGCATTGCTGTTCGGAAATATGGAGCACTTTAAATAAAAATTTGTAATATGGTTTCAAATGTTATAAAAGGGGTATAACATTTAATATAAGTGGTATTCATTAAAAAGAATGAATATATATTATAAGATTTACCATATGATAAATAGTCCCAATATACATATATATATAAATAAAATTATATTTTGGAGTGGAAACTATAATATGGTTTAATAACTATATATTGTGGTAATTAAAATGATATATGATAAAGAGAAAAGATTTACAAACATTAGATATAGAAATTCTAAATGTTAAGAGTATACATGAAATAATAAGGATTTACATATATATAATCCAGAGTATCTTTACATAAGAATTGTACTCCATTAAAAATTTGGAAAAAAACAAGCCTTAGGAAAATAAATACTAAGGTGAAATGTATAATATATGATAAAAATTATACATGCAATATAGAAACAAACTATATAATATCAGGGTAAATTAACACTACATGTCGATAACAAGTTCAAACATCAAGTATATTAATATACAAGACAAGACTACGCATGTAATAACGTTTTTTCATTCCGAGTTAAGCCGAAAACCGACAAACATTGACAGTTTATAACGGGGGATTAACCGGGAGGTATCAGTGACGGTACGGGGTATCGTAGTAGTTATGTTGTTTATACGAGATTCTAATCACTAGCATTATGTATTATTTAGACTGTTAGAGACGACACGAGGAGCGTTGATCCTAGCTGATTCATACTCCACCGTTATACAGTCAAGGTGAACGGTATGTTGTTACATGTCTGATTGTCTCTCTTGAGGGCTTCCTCAGTTCAGACTCTGTGTGATCTGTGATAAATTGTTTGTCTGAATTGTGATTAAAATATGCATGAACTGTATATTTATAGCTGCTTATTATATACTGTTGTTGCGTTAACAGTATCGGTTCGTATATATGAACTAATATATATAAATGAACTAGCGGCTAATGTGCTATCTTATATGAAATATAAGGATCGCAGAAAAACATTGTAGCACTAGGATAATAAGATATACATATTATCCGAGACTTTTATACGGAGCATTGGACTTTCTAAACGCCGCTCTCGTATCTGAATGACATCCGAGTTTACCGACTCCGGATTGGAACTAGTTGACTTAGTCCTGTGGTGTGTTAGAAAATTTGGTAATGCGATGCGATGGTATAATTAATTAAACATACAACACACAGAGGTTGGTGGCTCTTGGTGCGCGCTGTGATCACAAAAACGATACTAGGATGTCCGCGTACGGGTCCGCCAAGTATCAAGAAAATTTCCCGAGCTAGGATGGCTCGTGGTCGGGAGACTCTACCGCTGGAGTGGCTACTGCCGTGGGTGACCCGCCATAGTATATGGGTAATTTATAGACTCGTTCGTTATTACGAGACGTTGTCACCAGGTATAACTAAACACTTATTACAGTGAGACTTGTACAGTGGTGAACAATATTGTTTCTATACCAAGGACGGGAGTTAATACTTGTTTATTATTCTCGTTGTTTCACCTTGTTGTTCATTGGTTATACTGTGTGGTTTATATTATGTGTGTTGATGGTTTGTGTTGTATGTATGTTATTACTGTTAACTGTTTCACAGTTTAAATATTAAAACGGTATTGAATGTAACGAATCCCATGCTCTCGACAATTAATTGAGGGGTTTGGGAGGAGGCATGACGGGGCATGTGATACACAATCAGCAGGGGCTGATTCCATACCACAAACCACTTTTATTTCAGGTGATTAGCTGGGTTCGACGCGAGGCGTGACTTAAGATTTTATGGTGGTAAGACTTGTTACGGTATGAGACTACTTTTGGTTTTGGACTCGGGTTGTGTAAACCGAGGTGTTATGGTTAGACGTCACGAGTACAGTCTGTAATAACGGTATTGTTGGATTTGTTTTTAGAATGTTAAAGCACTACTATCTATCTCTTGTGGTCACTGTGGGAATACGTTTCATAAGTTGATTGTATCATGTTAACTCGTTATCCCCGTATGGGCGAGTGATAACAGTGACACCATTAGAGCGACAGTCTGTTATTTACCACTGTGATTTAATTGCTAGATACGACATTATTTTATAATTATGAGCCGATTTAGTAGTAGGGGTGTACAAAAAGTGGTATCAGAGCGGAGTACCGCGCTTGATTACAAGAGATAGTAGTTTAAGTACCGTGAGCATAGGTATTCACATACAAGTACCAATGTGAAAAGTACGGTATTTATAGCAGCGTGTTGACTTTAATTTAAATTCTTTAGATGTTTGTGGAAGACGATCAGCTGGTAGAGGCAGAGGTGGAGGCGGCAGGACTGGAGGAGATCCTCCTAAGACCCATGCCGCGGGCATTGCTTAGACGGTGGCTGCCGTTTTTGCTCAGCTAGCCCTGATGGGAGGTGGCCAGATTGGAGCCCCACCCGTAGTCCCCACCCGTACCGCACCAAGAGAGCCAAACGGCTGAGAGTGTTGCTGACACACGCTAAGTACCTACGTATGACGGGGTAGCTGACCCCACCGTCCTGGAGAGATACATCATTGAGCATGAGAAGGCCTTCGACGCCATTCACGTGCCTGCTGAGCACCGGGTCGGCATAGCAGCCTTTCATTTGAGGGACGCCGCCAGCACTTGGTGGAGGTCCGTGAGGGCACATTACATTGCTATTGAGGGTTTTGGATGGATAGGTTTTGTGGAACTGTTGATGGAGAAATATTATCCTGCTCATTTGAAGTAGAGAAAAAGAGGAGAGTTCGAGGCTTTGAGGCAAGGTAGTCTGACAGTAGATTAGTACTACTCCTCGTTCATCGGGATTGGACTTTGTCCCAGGGGGTTTATTCAGATTCTGTGAAAGTGGAGAGAAATTTAGAGGCGGGCTGCGATATGCTATCAAGGCCGCCATGGGTGCTGGTTTATACCCTACGGTTCAGGTAAAATTAATTGACAGTTTATACCTTATGACTCAGTTTGATTTATTACGAGTTCGGGGAACTCATTGGTACATTGTAGGAGTGCTATGATGCTGCTTCTAGGACCGAGCTGTTGGTGAACAGCCGGGAGGATAGCCAGGGGCAGAAACGTAAGGCGCCCGAGAAGGAGGCTGAGGTTGTGGCTGGAAGCGGAGGCAGCAAGAGCTGGAAGTAAGAAACCGCTTTTAAGTTAATTAATTCATTTTAAATTACTTACTTGCTGCTGCTTTCATACCTGCTATTCCTAAAACTTTGACGATCACAGGGAGAAAGTTCCCTGGAGGGAGAAGAAGAAGGAGCATGCCAGCCAGAAGGACAAGGAGAAGGTCCCGATGCTGACCGGACCCACTTGATGATGTCCAGCCTCTAAGATCTGCACCCCCTAAGGGTAAGCGATCTAACCTTGTGAATGATGTTGTTATTACACTATCCACTATCCGTCCTTGTATTGACCAGATTGTCGTGTGATAATAGGTTCTTCACCCCCCCACGCCACTAACTGCAAGCGCTGTGGTAAAGACCACCCGGGTGTTGATTGCACCGGGCAAGCTGTAGACTGCCACCCTGTGGGAAGAAGGGCCACAGGTCGTTCGAGTGCTTCTCGAATCCTGAGAGCCGAGCGTACGCCCACCACGAGGGGGAACCAGAGCGCACCTACTGGAGGAGGTGGAGCTCGAGGTGGCCAGAGGGGGGCCGCGCCCCCCCAGAGGGGGCAACCGCAGCGCAGCAGCAACCAGAGGAACCCGCCGGGCAACCGTGTGCTGAATGCAGCGGGAGCTTCGGGCGCTGGTACTAGTACCCAGCGCGATGAAAGTAAGTATTTGAACCATAATTATTGTATGAGATCATGACTGGGTGTTAAAAGCTTTACCTTAGCATGAATGTGTGTTTTAAATTACCGCTATAGGTAAACGACTTACCTTAGGAGACTTCGATATCTGCTATCCCACACTTACAAGACAATATCACCTAGACCCGTGGAAGAAAGATGGGAGTACCCTGGCGAGTTGTGTCATGTGGTCAGACCGGGCATGATACTTCTCAGAGAGTTCCTAACCCTAGATGAGCAAATCGCCATAGTCAATGAGTGTAGAGCTTTGGGTAAGGGCATGGGAGGATTTTATACCCCCATATTAGTAGTGGTCCAGGATGGATGAAATTACACATGATGTGCTTAGGGAAAGATTGGGATCCACAAGCTAGGGTATATCGAGCGATGGGGATGGTAGATGGCGTATCAATACTCAGGATACCTGAGAGTTTCCTAACCTTGGTGAGAAACGCAATGGATATTGCTCAAGACTGTGAGACTTATCCATTACCCGACATGACACCTGACGTTTGCATCATCAACTACTACGAGCAGGGAGGAAAGCTTGGGATGCCCAGGACTGTGATGAGACGACTGAGTCCATCACCAAAGGAATACCGGTTGTGTCATTCTCCATCGCAATGATGCTGAGTTCATCTATGGAGACCAGAAGAGGATGGATCTGGCAAGCAAGATCATCCTCAAGTCTGGGGATGTGTTGGTATTTGGTGGAGAGTCGAGACTTGTATATCATGGTATTAAGAGCATTAAGCTTAATACCGCCCCACCAGCTCTAGTGAATGTTACCCACATCCGACCTGGCCGTTTAAATTTGAATTTCAGATAGTATTGATGTAATAGCAGTGGTTAAGTGTGTAACCTTGTATAATACAGTTGGATGAATGAATAAGAGTTTTATTTTGCACCTTCAAGTATGTGTGTTCAGGTTGTTGATACTATTAATTCATAACTTCAGGTCACAAAAGTGGAAAGGAGGGTACCATATGCATCTTAGATATGGCGTAAGCCAAGGAGCCCGGTAATGTCATTACAGGTATGACAATTACAACCGACAGTAGATTACTGATTTATTGAGACTCGATGCTGATACGAGAGATGATCTCAGGTACCTTTCCTATTGATGGTGTTAGTGCTTCTGTATTGTTCGACTCAGGGGCTTCGCATTCCTTTATTTCCTCGGCATTTGCTAAGAAGCTGGGGGCTGCCCCGAACAGCTTTTGACTTTTCCTTCACCCTTCCATCGAAGAGAGAAGGAGAAGTAGTTGCACCAGACAGTACTTAGGGTCAGAGATCAGCATTATGACTGAGACCTTTCCCATCGATTTGATTGAGTTTAAGAACTTGGGCTTCGACGTGATAGTGGGCATGGATTGGCTGCAGAAGCATAAGGGCCGCCTTCATTGTGCAGAGTATCGACTACTACTGAAGGGGCCGAGCGGCAAGACAGTGTCATACCGCAGTGTGAGGAGAGAGCCGACTGTCAAGATCGTGTCAGCATTGTCCCTGATGAAGGATGTTAGGAAGGGCCGACAAGCCTTCCTCTGTTATGTACAGGACATGAGACAGTGCGACGAGATGGATGTAGATATTCCAGTCGTGGCAGACTTTCCAGACTTATTTCCTGATGAGTTGCCAGGCATGCCGCCTGTGCGCGGTTGAGTTCGCCGTCGACTTATTGCCAGGTACGGGCCCTATTGCTAAGGCACCCTACCGTATGGCACCGGCTGAGATGAGGGAGCTGAAGCTACAACTGGAGGACCTCCTCGACAAGGGATTCATTCGACTAGTGTTTTTCCTTGGGGTGCTCCAGTACTGTTCGTCAAGAAGAAGGACGGCAGTATGCGACTCTGCATCGACTACCGCGAGCTTAATGCGGTCACGGTCAAGAACAAGTACCCGTTGCCACGGATTGATGACTTATTTGACCAGCTAAGGGGAGCCAGTGTGTTCTCGAAGATAGATCTTAGATCTGGCTACCATCAGATTAGGATTGCAGAGGATGACATAGAGAAGACAGCTTTCAGGACACGGTATGGACATTACGAGTTCACCGTTATGCCATTCGGACTGACGAATGCGCCAGCCATTTTCATGGACTTGATGAACCGTCTCTTTAGAGAACAGCTTGATAGTTCAGTTGTGGTTTTCATCGACGATATCCTGATCTACTCGAAGACCAGAGAGGATCATGAGTTACATTTGAGGCAGGTTTTGGGCATCATGAGAGAAGAACCAGCTGTATGTCAAGCTCTCGAAGTGTGAGTCTGGTTGGACAGCGTGTCGTTCCTTGGACACATTATATCAGCGAGCGGGATATCTGTAGACCCTGCTAAGATTGAGGTAGTAAAGAGTTGGCCAAGGCCTAAGACAGTTACAGACGTCCGCAGTTTTCTGGGTTTGGCCGGTTACTATCGAAGGTTCGTGAAGGACTTTTCTAAGGTGGCCAAACCGATGACGAACCTCATGATGAAGGAGTCCCAGTTCTTATGGTCTGCTGAGTGCGAGCAGTCCTTTCAGACACTGAAGGATCTCCTGACATCGGCACCCGTTCTTACTATTCCTGAGGGCACCGATGGGTTCGAGGTATATTGTGATGCATCTGGAACCGGTCTAGGCTGTGTGCTTATGCAGCACGGGAAGGTAGTTGCCTACGCATCCCGAAAGTTGAAGAAGCACGAGGTGAATTACCCCACACACGACCTTGAGTTAGGCGCAGTAGTCTTCGCTTTGAAGATCTGGCGACATTATCTATATGGTGTGACAGTCACCATCTACTCTGATCACAAGAGTTTACAGCATCTCTTCTCTCAGAAGGAGCTGAACATGCGACAGAGAAGATGGGTCGAGTTCTTGAAGGACTACGACATAGACCTGAGATACAAGGAAGGCAAGGCGAATGTAGTAGCCGACGCCCTGAGCCGTAGAGCTCATTCATTGTTTACACTGTAGCGAGCAGCAGTATGATTGACGAGATACGAGCTGCACAGGAGAGTGATCAGTACATGGAGAGTATCAGGCAGAAGATGCTAGAGGGTTGCTTTGAGAGACAAAGTACGACTTCGAACTGTGTGATGATGGCATGATTCGACTGAATGGCCGGTTATGTATTCCAGAGTCTTCTCCAGATTTGAAGGAGAAGATACTCCAGGAGGCTCATTGCTCGTCCTTATCCATCCACCCAGGTTCTTCGAAGATGTACAAGGACTTGAAGGTCCATTTCTGGTGGAGCGGGATGAAGAAGGATGTAGCTGACTACGTGGCTAGATGCTTGACCTGTCAGAAGGTTAAGTTTGAGCATAGGAGACCCGGCGGGTTTAGTGCAGTCTATGCCTATTCCTTGCTGGAAGTTCGAGGACATCTCGATGGATTTCGTTGTCGGTCTCCCACCGACTAAGGGAGGACTGAACACGATTTGGGTCATTGTGGACCGTCTGACGAAGGTGGCAAATTTGTTGCTATGAAAGATACCTGAAAGGTCCCGAAGTTAGCGGACTTGTTCCAGAAGGAGGTGATCCGGCACCATGGTGTGCCTAGGACCATTGTGTCTGATAGGGACCCTCGATTTTTGTCCAGATTCTGGGGTCAGGTTCAGGAAGCTTGGGTACGAAGTTGAAGCTTAGTACGGCATTCCATCCACAGACCGACGGTCAGAGTGAGAGGACCATCCAGACACTGGAGGACATGCTGAGAGCATGTGCCTTAGATTTTCAGGGGAGTTGGTTAGAGCGTCTACATTTGATAGAGTTCGCCTACAACAACAGCTACCACTCCTCGATACAGATGCCACCATTTCAGGCACTTTACAGTAGACCATGTAGGACTCCTTTATACTGGGATGAGGCCAATGAGAATACACTTCTAGGACCAGAGTACCTAGAGCAGATTAAGGAGGATGTCCTACAGATTCGTAAGAACATGAGATCAGCTCAGGACCGGCAGAAATCATATGGAGACACCAAGAGGAGGGACATTGAGTTCACTACCGACGACATGGTATTCCTCAGAGTGTCACCCATGAAGGGGATCTTCCGGGTTGGGCAGAAGGGCAAGTTGAGCCCAAAGTATGTTGGACCTTATGCGATTAGGGAGCGAGTGGGCCCGTTAGCCTACAGACTGGATTTACCAGCAGAGCTCGGGAGGGTGCACGACGTCTTTCACGTTTCACAGTTGAAGAGGTATGTGCCCCACCCATCACACGTGTTACAGCCAGAGACTTTAGAGTTGGAGCCCGCTCTACGATATGAAGAAGTACCACTCCGCATTCTCGATACGAAGACGAGACAGACTAGGAACAAGACCGTTAGCATGGTCAAGGTTCTCTGGTCAAACCATGAGGTGGAGGAGGCTACATGGGAGTTAGAGGACTCCATGAGAGTGAAGTATCCCGCACTCTTCGAGTAATAGCTGTGATACTTGTACGGGTTGTGGTCAAACCCTTTTTAAGGGGGGTAGACACCACTTGGCTTGCGCATATGTTATGCATTAGGTCTTGTTTTAGTGGGTGTGTTTTGTTGGTATGCTATGTCATACATGTTTGTTTGGATGATTGTATGTTTGATACATCTAATGTATGTGCCTTAGTGCACCGGTTTGAGAATATATATATATATAGTACCGCTGAGTACTTTTGTTGATGAGTTGGATATGCACCTTGTTTAGTGCTATGATACGAATGAGATTGGACCATGAGTTTCGATTATTTGATATGTGCGGTATCAATCATGATACATATAGACTAGGTCAGAACCTAGTGGGAGTTACTCCCTAGTGATGATCTGATTGATTACGTAGTGGAACTTGATTCCTTAGGTGAACTGTCAATGAGTAAGAACTTCGGGGACGAAGCCTTTTTAAGGGGGGTAGACTGAAATACCCCTAACCTTAAAAACTTAATTAAATGATCTAATAATGATCTAAGATGGTTAATAAACATCTAAATACTATTGGGGAACAATCTAAAAGATCTCAACAAGGCAAAACATGCTTTAAGATCGGTAAGGCCAAAAGTGTGCTTTAAGACACCATGAAGATTGTATGACCTCAAATAGGATCCAAAGTGGATTCCTAAGTATTATAATGAACTAAGGAACACAACAAAACAATTCTCAAAGAAAACTGAGCTCAGAAACACCCTGTGACACAAAATGTGCTCTAAAACACCTTAACGCACGTTTTTGTGTATGAGCTCTAAGATAATGACTTTTTGTCATTTTAAAGACTGGAGTATATCATTTAAATTATTAATTTGACATGGTAGACTATATTTTAAAGTCTAAATCCAAGTTTGAAAATAAAAATCAAAAAATGACATTTATTTGTGAATAGTACCCAAATAGTGCATTTTTCAAGCACATTGACCAAGTTTGGTCAATGGTCAATTAATTGACCATTCTTATCTACTGGCTGTCGGCAGGAAAGGAGGGGGGAGGACAGCACACACATCAATAATGCTAATTACTTACCTAATGTGATGAGTCACCATGTTACTATCTTTTTTTTTTACATTTTAACCATTTAAACACCTTTCCTCTCATTCTCTTGCCTCTTGCCCCATTCCAGCCGAGCTCACTGAGTACCCAGACCCTCTCAAGCTGTGTTCTTGAGTTAGGAAGACAATTCAATCTCTTAGGCTCCAAAGGTAATGGTTTAAGGCATATTTTAGCTCTTTTTCTTCATCTCTTCATTACCTACACTTGGAGCTCATAATCTATCACTTCCTATGGCTCATTCCCAGTGTTTTAAGGTTAGAACAAGCACCAATTTTGGATGAAGCAAGTCTATGGAAAAAGTTTGTTCAAATCTACATTAAAAGGTAAAAACATACCTTAAGCTTCTCTAGTCTTCATGCGGTTTTCTTCTTCTGATTTTTGTGAGTTTATACACTCATAATCTTCATATTTACATGTTCAATCAGTTGGTTAACCATTTGGAGCAAGGGTGGCCGAAATCTAAAGGAAATACCCTTCTTTAAGGCTTTTTGCCAAGGTAAAACCTATTACCACAGCAGCTTGTTGTTGTCTAGCTATTTCTATGTTGATATGGTGAATTTAACACCATTTGGTGTGCTTTGTTCAGGCCGAATTCCTTTGGAAGTTCCCTTGCATTTTTAAGGTGATTTTTGCCTTAAATCTTACATTAATTGTTCTTTATGGTTAAGCTCAAGCTTGGAGTGTAACCATATCTTATTTTGGTGTATTAAACATGTCTAAATGATGTGGTGAATTTTCTTTCAAGCTGCCGAGTTCATACAAGGAGAAATCAAGGTATAAACACCTTAAAACTTATGATTTTATGAATTCTTAGCATATATATTATATTTATGCCGAGAATGGAGTTAAATATATGGGTTATATTAACCTAAAAATGGAAAAAAAATGACTAAGAATAAATTAAGCTAGTCATTTAAGTGATTAATTAACATAATGGTCAAATTATGACATTATGTGGAAAAATAAATAAACTATGGTGAGGCCGTGAGTTTATTGTAAAAATTGAGCAATTTATGTGTAATTTTATGTTATAAAGCAAAGTTGTAATAAGGCCATGTCATTAGGCCATTTTAATTTAAGTTTACAAGCTTATTAGTTTAATTTATGCTTATATAATTAAGTTTGGGGTCAAATGGTAATTACTAGTGAAATATAAAGTTGTGGGCTTATTTTAGGAGAGTTTAGGGTTTTTAAATGAATTTAATAAAAATTATAACATTTTATAAAGTTTGGGTCAAAATTGTAAAAATAGAAAAGTATAGGTTAAGTTTGGTAATTACCGAAAGTTTGGCCCCCATTTGGTATTAGAAGTCAAAGTTGACTATATAGGAGACTTTGACCAAGTTTGGAGAATTTAAGAAATTAAAATACTACCTTATATTAAGATAGTTATTAAATTGTAAAGATTTATAAGAAATGGGGTTATATGGTGATTTCCAAAAACTTGGGGTACTAAATAGAATTTATAACATACCTTGGGTTATTAGGAATTTTTAGAAGTTTATTTGGTTAATTTGGAGTTTATATGAATTATATAAGTATAATATATGATATTTCATAACATTTGTTACAAATGGGTAACATATGGGCAAAACCGAGATTTATAGAAAGTATAAGGTTAGAAATGATATTTATAACCTTTTGGTATAGTTTGGTAATTTTTGGAATTATATATAAGGTTTTATAAAGATATATGTATAATATATAGTTTTAATGACATTAGGAAACTATGTATTATAAATTGGGTTAGATTTGTGGTTTATAGAAGTTTAGTGGTTTATAGTGAAAGCCGAAAATATAAGGGGCTATTTGGTAATATATAACAATTTGTAACTATAGGTTATAATTGTTTTAATGACATAGATGTCATAATATATGTTATACAACTATAATATAACATTATATTAATTATGTGATGGATTTGGTAAATATTTAACAAAATAAGTGCTGTTCGGAAATATGGGCACTTTTAAATAAAAATTTATAATATGGTTTCAAATGTTATAAAAGGGTATAACATTTATAAAAGAGGTATTCCTTAAAAAGAATAAATATATATTATAAGATTTACCATATGATAAAGTCCCAATATACATATAATATAATATATAAAATAAATATATATTTTGGAGTGGAAAATATAATATGCACTAGTAGAAAAATGGCCATTTTCGGCCCCTTATTTTCGGCGGTTTTTAAATTTTCGTCGAAAATGTGTGTATGGTCATGCTATTTTCGGCGGTTGTATATAGGAACCGCCGAAAATAGGCAAGTCGAAGCCTCATTTTCGGCGGTTCCTATATACAACCGCCGAAAATAGTCAAGTCGAGACTCATTTTCGGCGGTTCCTATATACAACCGCCGAAAATGAGGCTTCGACTTGACTATTTTCGGCGGTTGTACATAGGAACCGCCGAAAATGAGGCTTATTTCTTATACCCTAACGCCCCGTCTCGACATATCGAAGCTCTGCTGTGCCTCTCTTCTTCCTCGCGCGACCTCTCGCCCTCAAATCGCCCTCTTCTTCCTCGTCGCCGCCGCACCTAATGCCGCCGTCACCGCCGCCATCACCGCCGCCACCTATCGCCGCCCCAGTCGCGCCCTACACCCCCGCTGCTGCTGCCAAAATCGAACGCGAACAGAGAATCGGGGTTAGTTTTTCTCCGATTCGAAACTTTTGAAATTTTGTTGAATTGGGTCCTAATTTGTTGTTTATATGTAATGTTGATTGATATATGTATTTGGAGTGTAATTGATTGATTGGTTTGATTGGAAATACAATATGTGGGCAATTTTAGAAAATAAACTATACGCTCGCAAGGTGTTCGATGAAATGATTTAACCAATTTCAGTGATTTTTTTTGCTATCTTACCATTGTTTATGTGAATTTTCAAGAAGTAAATGACCTTGGTGAATTGACGTATCAATTGTACTGTGTTTTCTTCATTTAGATACTACACAAGATTGGCAGTAGTAGTCGCGTTAGCTAGCTCATCGTCGTCTTCACTCGCCACCCGCTTCCGCTTGATCCTCGTCCTTCCAAATACCGGTTAGTTTTTTTTTTCAACCTAAATCAATTTCAATTTATCGTGCATAATTTTTGTATAATTTGTTGATTAAAATATAATAGTTAGTTGCAGGATATATATATATATATATAACACGATAGAATAACCACAAAATAATGTATATGCCAGCAAGGTGTTCTATAAATTGTTTGTGTAGTTAGTTTATTTATATTTAGTAGCTAGTTAGTTGAGTAGATATACATATATAAATATAACAAAAATAAAATATAACCAATATATATATATATATATATATATCATCAAGTAGTATATAATATTATAGATGTTATTATACATATAACACAACCAAGTAGTATATATAAGATAGCGTATTATATATATTATACAGACTCGCCGTGCGAGAACCATATCGATATATATCCTTTTCCGAAGATAGGTTAGTTATTGTTATTTTTATATTTAATATTTTAAATGTTAGTTAAGTTATTATACATTATAACACTTTTTTCTAAATATTTTTTAAATTTTGACTGGTTGTTTGTAGAATGGACCGTGAATGGATGTACGGTCTGCGAGGGAATTATTTTGAATCGAAAGTGGAAAATGAATTTGCAAAGCAGCTCTCTATCATCAGAAAAGGATGAACGACACTCACATTCCCTGTCCATGTGCACAGTGCGAACTTCGCAACAAATTCCCTAACCTACATGCTATCAGATTTCATCTATCACGACGTGGATTTATGCCAAACTATAAGATATGGTTTTTGCATGGCGAGTCTTTAGAAGCTAGTAGCAGGGTGCATACTTCCACCCAGCAGAACAGTGAACCAGAAAGGTTACCGATGATACCACATTTCCTGATAATGAGTGTGATCAGAGTGACACTGAAATCAACGATGATAGTGAAAAGATTGAACAACTGAACTCTATGCTGCAAGATGTTGAGGATAATTTCACAGACAAGCCCGATGAATATCAAAGATTAGTTGACGCATCACGGTCCCCTTTGTTCCCCGGATGCACCAAATTTTCAAAATTGACATCCGTGCTACACTTGTTCAATATGAAAGCAAGATTCGGCTGGAGTGATAAGAGTTTTACGGCAATACTAGAACTATTCCACGACATGCTTCCAGATGATAACAATCTTCCTACATCCACTTATGATGCAAAAAAGTTGATGTGTCCTATGGGTGTGGAGTACGAAAAGATACACGCATGTCCAAACAGTTGTGTATTATACAGAGGAGAGAATAAACATTTGAATCAGTGTCCAAAATGTCATTTGTCACGCTATAAACATAAGGACGGCCAATCATCCAATTCTAAGAAAAAAAGTCCTCCAGCAAAAGTCATTTGGTATTTACCCATAATACCAAGGTTCAAACGTCTGTTTGCAAATGTCAGAGATGCCCAAAATTTAAGATGGCACGCAGAAGGAAGGAAAAATGATGATAAGCTGAGACATCCAGCTGATTCACCACAGTGGGAGGACTATCGATAGAAGATTTGAAGATTTTGCCAGTGATAATCGAAATTTGAGACTCGGGCTATGTACAGATGGGATGAATCCCTACGGCACTCTAAGTAGTCAACACAGCACTTGGCCTGTTGTATTGGTGATTTACAATCTTCCTTCGTGGTTGTGTATGAAGCGAAAATACATAATGTTATCATTGTTGATTTCTGGTCCTAAACAACCCGGACATAATATCGATGTATATCTTGCACCGCTGATTGACGATTTGAAATTGTTATGGAATCAGGGGACAGTGGTTTATGACGGTTACGGCAGACAAAACTTCACACTTCGTGCCATGTTGTTTTGCACAGTGAATGACTTTCCAGCGTACGGGAATTTATCTGGATACACGGTGAAAGGCACATTTGCTTGCCCAATATGTGAGGACGACACTTGTTCTGATCGTCTAAAGTTTTCTGGCAAAAACGTGTACATGTGTCATCGTAGATTGTTGCCAGCAGCACACCCGTACCGTAAAAAAAGGAAGTTATTCAACGGAAAGACTGAAACACGTGTTGCTCGTATACCTTTGAGTTCTCAAGAGATCTATGAAAAGGTGAAAGACATTGAGAATGTTTTCGGTGTTCCGTCCAAATCTACCCAAAAAACATCTGGAAAAAATGTTCAATATTTTGGGAACTTCCATATTGGAGACATTTATCTGTTAGGCATTGTCTTGATTTTATGCATATTGTCAAAAATGTTGGTGAGGCTGTTGTTGGGACTTTGCTTAACATACCTGGGAAAACAAAAGACGGAATAAAGGTTCGAAGAGACATGCAAGCTATGGGCATACGTGAGGAGTTGCATCCTCAAGAAAGAGGCAAACGAACATATTTACCTCCAGCATGTTACACTTTGTCTAAGAATGAGAAGATCAGCTTCTGCAAATGTCTTCATTCCCTTAAGGTTCCTACGGGTTATTCATCTAACTGGAAAAGTCTTGTGTCAATGAAGGACTTGAAATTGGTCGGGTTGAAATCTCATGATTATCACGTTCTGATGTTGCATCTCCTTCCTGTTGTCATTCGAGGTATATTGCCGAAGGATGTCCGAAATGCAATTACAAGACTATGTTTCTTTTTAAATGCAGTGTGCAATAAAGTCGTGGATGCTGATACACTTGACAGTCTGCAACGTGATGTTGTTGTTACGATCTGTCAACTTGAAATGTATTTTCCACCCTCTTTTTTTGACATCATGGTTCACTTAGTTGTTCACATTGTTAGGGAAATCAAATTATGTGGTCCCATATATTTGAGGTACATGTATCCGTTTGAGAGATACATGGGAATTTTGAAGGGAAGGATGAAGAATAGATATCGACCTGAAGGAAGTATTATAGAAGGGACAATAACCGAAGAAGTGACAGAATTTTGTACTGAATACTTAAAGGGTGCAGTTGCTATTGGAGTACCACAACCTACACACGGGAGGGACAGAAGGTCAAGGTGTTACTGGGAAAAAATTGTGGCAATTGATTCATCCTCAATGGAGTTAGCACATTTGTTCGTTTTACATCACCTTGAGATTATTGAGCCATTTTTTGAGAAACACATGACTACACTAAGAGGTCAATATCCTGGGAGGAATATTGTTTGGTTGACAAAAGAGCAAAACAAGACCTTTTGTTCATGGTTTAGAGACCATGTTATGAAACTTGCATCACTAGCGCCTGATAATGTAGGTGAAGAGCTCCGTTGGTTAGCTTTGGGACCTGGTTCCACTGCTGTATCTTACGACGGGTATGACATCAATGGGTTCACCTATTGGACAAAACGACAAGATGATAGATGTTTAAACCAGAATAGCGGGGTGAAAGTAGAAGCAGCAACAACTCAGTACACCCGAGGTGATCCAGCTTCAGCGATTTCAACCTCGAGGTTGTATTATGGATGTATTGAAGATATTTGGGAACTTGATTATCAGTTTCAAAAGTTTGTTATTTTCAAATGCAAGTGGGTGGATAACAGAAACGGTTATCGGGTTCATGATGGGTTTAATTTGGTTGATTTATCAAGTCTTGGTCCTACACAAGAGAAGGACTGTGAACAAGTATTTTACATAGAAGATCCCATCGATTCCAGATGGTCAGTAGTTTTACCAGGGAAAAGATTTGTGATCACAAATGTTGATCAAGATGTTGATGACGATGAATTATTATTTGATGAGACACCACCCTTTTCTAACAGTGTTCCTGCCACCAACATTGTTGATATTCCAGACGATGTAGTGTATACTAGGTCTGATCATGATGAGGGTCTATGGGTCGAAAAACCATAAATGATGTGTTTGTTTGTTAGGTAATTAAATATTAATTTTTTATGATATCTGATTACGTATTTTTTATATTATTTGTTTTGTTGTTATTAATATCATATTGTTTATCTGTGCAGACAGTTAAATGGATGATATGGACGACCGGTCGGCGAGATTCTGAGTGACGCAGCCCGACCGAGGAAGAGGCAAACACGTGGAGGGAAGGGCCGCACGTCACGGGCCCGAACTGATGAGGGGGGTAGTGGCACCGCCGAGATTATAGTGTCTGATGTGCCAGCTGCAGACACACAGGCTGGACCTTTGGGTCACAGATCCCAGAGAGCAGGACCGTAAAACCTCGAGGTCCTACAAAAGCTCTGAAGTCAAAAAAGATTGAGTCGAAGCCGCTGCAGTTTAATGAGTATCTACAACCGACTGGGGAATGGGGGCTGGAGACTTCACTACTGAGCTGGGCATCATAGTGCGAGAGTATTGTGATATCACTCTCTCCTGGCCTCAGGTTGACGAAGGATTGAAGAAGCAGATGTTTGAGATCGTACAGGTAAAGTAAATAAACAATAGTTGCAGTATTTATTGATACGATTTATAAGTATGCATAACTAACATCCTTTTCATTTATGATGATATGCAGAAACGATATCGAATACCTGCAGAAACCGAGTACTACACCATGGTCAAATCGATGATGCGCAAAATGGATCATCACCAAGAAGCTTAAGCGGCCTGACGGCGACACACGCCAGCCTTGGGAGATCTACACAGCAATAACCCAAGAGAAGTGGCAGCAGTTTTATGACAAGAAGATGGAGACGAAGGTACATACTAACTCTTAAATAATTAAGTATTGTATATACATACAAATAAGTTTATATATGTATATGTTTTTAATCATCATCGTGTTTGTATGTTTACTTGATAATAGGAGTATCGTGAGGCCCAGTCAGCGAATGCGAAGAAGAATGAATATCGTCACTTGCTGGGTGCTAAAGGGGTTAACAGAAGAGTTCCTGAGTGTGGGCAGAAGGGGAGTTGCCATCGGATATGAGCACTCTAGATGACCACCAGAAACGGGGTACATTTTGGAAGCTTTCACGCACTAAGAAAGACCCAAAAACTGGAGAGCGTCTGTATCCCTTCGAGAAAACGAAGGAAATTGTTGATAAGATGGTAAGTACTTTTGTTTAATCCTTATTTTTTTTTCAAATTCAGTATTACAATCCTATAATTTATTATAAATCCTATATGCATTTACTTCTAAAGGGTGAAATGAACGAGCAAGTAACCCAAGGGACTTGGGCTCCTGATCGACATGATGACCAGCTGTCTCGGGCGCTAGGAAAGAAAGATCATCCAGGCGGTGGAGCAGTGGGGTTAACATAGGGATAAGAAAAGTATTTGGAAACCCCGGGTCAAGGAAAGGAAGTAGTAGTCAGGAGAAGATGATCTCTTATGATGAGCATTTACGTGTCCTCAGTAACATCAAAGAACAGTGGAAGAATGAGATCTTTGCTGAAATGCGTCAGGGGACTGGTGCACCCCAGCCATATGCTCCTGCTTCTGATCCTTCTTATGCATATGCTCCTGCTTCTGATCCTGCTGGACTGCACACAAGCACCGAGTCTAATGATCCGTATCCTTACCGCATATGTACAGGTAAATTTTTATATCTTTAACTGTTTTATTAATTGTCATATCGTTATTACATATTTATCAGTTCAATCATCTACTAATCTGATTAAATTGTAGGATCCTATAAACTGCAACCTCTTGCTCCCGTACAACAATCAAAATATACCTGTTGCAGAAGAAGAGTGTACACATCATGCTCGAATGACGTGGTCCATGGCATGCCATTACAGCCGTATCACGGGGAGAGTGTCTTGGACGAACCGATTTATACGTGTCCTGATTTAGAACTCCCTGTACCTACGAGGAGTACGCACGGTTCGGTCCGGCAAAGGGTGCATTTCTTCAATGGCCTGTTCGCCTGATTCAGAAGTGTATGAAGGTAAGCCCAATACAAACCTTTATATAGTTATTGTAGTAAATTATAAGTGTGTGGATGTTCAGTTCATGATTAGTAATTATGTCGATTGCAAATAGGCATTAAAGGAGAAATCAAAGTCTCCTGAAAAAAAGAAGTCAAAGATTATATCTTCTGAATACAGAGCATCCACCAATGTCGTTCCCAAAGAAAACTTGGTGGATGATTCGAATATATGCACGCTTGGGGCCCAACATGAAAGTGTTGCATGATGTGATCCGTGACTTCCCGGCTGCTAAAGATTCATCCTTCTTAGCTTTGAACCTGACATTCTTCACTATGAAGAAGTTTTAGAAGCGACTGTGGACAAACGACGTGCAGGACATCCTCAAATCTGACTGGGTGCCTATCACTGTTGTCCACTCATTCATTCTGTAAGTATTAGCTTTTTTGGTAATTAAGTTATAAAATGATGCCCTGAAACAATGTTAATTACTATATCTTTTAATTAATGAATAGGTTTTTGCATGAGAAAATGCAAACTTTTTCACTTACCAAGTATGGATTTCTATGTCCTGAGAGAACGTCATACACTGCTGTGACGTCTGATGTACAAGGTTCTAAGGTCTACTTACAGCGTGCGATTACTAACAGCATCAACGCGAGAAAGAAATATCTCCTGCTGCCCTACCATCAAAAGTACTAACTTGTGTTTATCATTTTAATTCCATTAAATGTTGTACTTGTTGATTTTGACATTATACTGACATGTTAGTGTTTTGGTATTACATAGTGGTCATTGGGTCTACTGGGTTGTGTTTGGATCGTGCACGTATACTATATCTTGATCCGCTTCGGCACTCATTACCGAATAATATCAAGATAAAGCCACACCTTAACCTGTAAGTACATTATAAACCACTTCTTTGTGCATTTCAATTCTTTTAATTTAATTTTGTTGTGCATGGATATCCTAATTTTATTAATATACTTTTGACATTTAATGTGCAGTATATATCAAGTGTTATGATTTCACAGCTTGGTATAAGGATAAAAGGTGCTGTCCCCTGGACTGCAGTGAAGGTACATGCATCACTTGTTTTTCATTGATAGAACAAATGTCTTATGTAATTAATCTTTTTCTTTTCTCTATTTAAGTGTCCACGTCAACCCGGGGGTTCGGAGTGTGGGTATTATGTCATGAGATATATGCATGACATAATCACCCTTTTTGGTGATATGCAGGATCAATTAGAAAAAGTAGTTGAAGTCATATATATATATTTTTTTTAATTTTAATGTATTTGTTTAATGATTAACTCATTTTGTATTGTTTTGTTTTTCAAAAGGTTTTCCCAAATGTTGGCGAATACGACAGACAAACGATCAACGCTATGTTGGAGGATTGGGCGGAGTTTGTCTATATGAATTTAGTTTGATTTTCACTTTGTTTTTTCGATCGAATTGTTATTTAGAACGTTAATGTTTAGAAATTTATGGCTAGTTTAGATTGTGAAAGGTGACCGGTTGAGTACAATGAATATCTTGGTAGTTGTATATGTATATGGTCATTTGTGACCATTTGAAATGGTTTGTATATGGTCATTGTGACCATTTGAAATGTGTTGTGGTCATTTGTGACCATTTCATCATTATTGTGATTTTTGACAATTCTCTTACAAAGAGTGATTGACATCCTCTACAATAAGATGTAGAGAGATGTTTGGATATATCTGGATGTTGTATCTGTATATTTTACAGGTGTGGACATATGTGGGATTGTAAACTAAACGAAAAAAAACCAAAAAAAAAAAATATAGACATTTTCGGCGGTTCCTAGTAAGAAACCGCGAAAAATGTCTGTTTTTTACCTCATTTTGAGCTAGGACAGCTGTTATTTTCGGCGGTTTTGGCGTTTGGAACCACCGAAAAAGGTTGTTATTTTCGGCGGTTTTATAACCGCCGAAACTTTGGAAAGGCCTTTTCGGCGGTGTAATATTCGGCGGTTTAAAACCGTCGAAAAAGGCCCAAAAGAACCGCCGAAAATGACCCTTTTTCTACTAGTGCATGTTAAGACAACCCTTAATAACTTAATAATGGACAGTAGTCCCCCTGGGAGTGGAACCGTTACCAGCTGACCTTATGGCCCTGGATAATTATTTGACCGTTCCCGTCGAACCTGTGCACCAACGGTAGTGCCCTCCGCCATCGTCGAATGTGGACAATGGATTCCCTTGAGTGACTCCCCATAGAAGTCCCTCGTAGTGATCATGATGCGCAACCAGAAAGTCAAAACAGTCTGGATTCCTCTTTTTATAAGTTAGCCCTTTAGTCAGTGATATAATAACCAAATCCTTGAGTTAAGACTATAATAGTTGACCATCACTTAGGTTCTCATAATACCTAAAGGTCAGTTAGTCTTGTTCCAGTTTAGATGTATAAACTTACAGTCATAAGACGTTCGCGTACATAAACGCAATAGTGTTGAGCAATACAGTATATATATTATATACACAAATCACAGATATCGCTCTAACAATAAAAACACAATGTCTGGACCTCGGGAAAATCCTTAGGACTCAGGCCACACAATTAACATACCGTTCACCGTGTAACTTGCTAGCTTGACAGTTCACGCCTTAACAGTTTCTCCCCGTACGTTGTTATATTTACATGCAATACCGGGTAATATTAGTACAACTGTTCACTAAGTATTACAGTACTGTCACTACAGAACTAATACTCGTAGTATACTAACCCCGTATGTTCTTTATTTTCCCCTGTTATTTACAGTGGTTCGAGTAGTTTAACAGTTCATTATTTTATGTAATACTACATGTGATAATGAATTTCTACCTTGTAGTATATTTCTAGTTCTTCAATTATATACTCATAATTGTTTTCCACTTATTCTTTATATTATACCATTTGGTTATTTTTATTATAATCACCTTTATTTTATAAACTTTACATTATACTCCATAATATACCATGATACATTATATTACCTAGTTTTAATTCCTTTCTTTACTAAATTACAAAACGAACCTTATAGATTTGGTAATCATAAATTGAACACATTAACCTTTATAAATTACCAAATGACCATATAACTTTTATAATTTACTAAATATCCATATTAACCTTTGGTAATTGCAATTAAATAAACCAACTTTTACATTACTAAACAAACCTTTAAACTTTCGGTTTTTAACATATTCTTCCTATATTTACATTTAAACCCCAAAACTTATATAAGTTACATATTAATTATAAACTATAGTTTTAATATTCAATTTTCTTAAATAACTGAAAAGGCCCTTATAACTTACAAATTATGAATTCGCCCCACATGTATTTCAGTTATATATATATATATGTTTTCATAAATTACATATTCACCCCAAACTTTTATAAACTTAATATTTTATGTCATAAATCAATTTAACCCAAGTTTTTTGGTCAACACTTGACCAAGACTTAATTCATAATTAATACTTTAATATACCCTAAAATCATATATAATTCGGGTTCATCTCTACACTTTCCAATAATTACAAAATAGCCCCAAAACTTTATTAAATGTTATTTTAACACTTAAACACTTATTTAAATTCACCAAAATTCATAATATCAATTCCTACCTTATATTATATCATAACTATACCAAATAACCCTTTTATTCTCGGCAATTATATTTAGCACTCCAAACTTTTCAAAATTTACATTTTAGCCACATAAATTAATAAACTAGTCATATAAATACTTGTAGCTATTTTTAATACACCCAAAATTTATAATATAAGTTAATATATTTATTGCTTCAAAAATCTCCAAATAATACATTTTATTCTCGGCTTTAATATATCTTTACGATATAGTTTTAAAACTTGATTTAAACTTTATAATATGTACATATAAATGTATATAAGCCATATAACACTTCTAAAAATTATTCTAATGACTTAGAATGATTATAAACTCAAAATAGAACATTTAACTCTTAGACAATCGGTTTAAACTATATATGTATCATAATTAATTTTTGTGACACATATTTATACCTTAAGGTAATAATCTTACCTTGTATGTTATAAATTAGGGAAAATTACATGCCCCACCCATGACGTTTGGCGCAATTACACATTCCACCCACGTGGTTTCACAAATTACTTTCCCCACCCATGTGGTTTCCCTCTTGTTACATCCAGCAACTTTTCTAATTTTTGTTCAATTCAAAAGATGCTTAAACGTTGTCCGAAATTGATGAAACTTTACACAGACGATGTTAAAGTGTTATATTTTGGTTTAGTGAGAAATCTAAAGTTTTTTAAGCTTAAATGTGACATGTGGGACCCAATGAACATGTCACATGTTTCATTGGGTCCCACGGGTCACATTTAAGCTTAAAAAACTCTGGATTTGGCATAAGATCAAAATATATCACTTTAGCATCATCCATGTAAGTTTCATCAATTTCGGACAACGTTTAAGCATATTTTGAATTGAACAAAAATTAGAAAAGTTGCTGGATGTAACAAGAGGGAAACCACATGGGTGGGGAAAGTAATTTGTGAAACCACGTGGGTGAAATGTGTAATTGCGCCAAACGTCATGGGTGGGGCATGTAATTTTCCCTATAAATTATTTCTCTTGATATTATAACCCAATATTTTTAGCCTTAATATTACTAAGGCTTATACATAATTTTATACCAAAGTTTGAAGCTTAAATCAAACTTAAACTTAATAAACCTTAATTATAGAAACTTACTCCTTAAATCAAGATAATTCTTGTACTTGATTTCTCCTTGAATTCCAAGCTCTCCAAATGCTATCTTGACGAAGAACTTTCGGCCTCCTTGTATATTTAGGAGATCCATTTGTTAGACTTCTAACAAGGATTTATAAATAAGATTTGGAGTAGTTTTTACAAGAGTTTACCTTAGGTATTTTTCAAGGAATTTTCGGTACACCTTGGGATGATTGTAGATCTAAATTTCCTTCATGAAATGATGAAGAGAACATAGGTTTAGAAGTTCTAAATTTTTGGAAACGCTTAAGGTATTTTACTAAGATTTTCAACATGAAAATATACCTTAACTTGATCTTGTTGTTCCTTGTGTTGTTGTTGAATCAAGGTGACTCCTTGGAACACTTAAGATTGGCGAAATCTTGGATAGTTGCTAGGTTGATTCTTGCTTCAAGACTTAGTAGATTTAACTATGAATTTACATAGAAATGATGTTAGAGCTAAAAACATCATTAATGGAGCTTTGAAGCTCTAAGGAATTATCTAGCAAATGGAGAAGAAAAGAGAGGGAGTGAAGACTTACACAATCGGCTGGTTGAATGGCAAGGAAAAATGAAGCCTACGTATGGCTTAAAGAATGGAAATTGAAAGGGTTTCTCTTTTGGTAAAACAAATGTCAAATTTGACTAATCTTTTCCTTTGTTTATTCATTGATTGTTTGGCTCAAGAAAATGCCCTCATTATTGTGAACTTTCGGCTGAGACCAGGAGGTAAGGAAGTCTTTGTTTGACAACTTGTTACTAGATGACAAAGGCAAGGTTGGTGCATGATTCTTTTGATTTTTCTAAGCTAATTTGTCCTTGTTTTACTTTGTATTTACGTAGTATTAGTGTAGATTGGCTACTGATTTCTTTGTCTTTTGAAACATGAGAACATGCTAGGTTGGTAGATGTCTTATTTGATTAATTATAGAGTAGTCAAGCCCTTCTTTTCTTGCTTGAAATCAGCCACCATGTGCTGTAGGAAGCAAGTGATTTTTATTGTATTAGACATAGGAATGTGTATTGTTAGGTAGTTGTTTTATTTGACCAATTATGTAGCAATCAATCTCTCCTTTTCCCACACAAAATCGGCAACCACATAAGGTAGAACATGGGTTGTTGTATTTGTTTATAGTCTTGTACAAAAGCTAGATCTACTTTTGTTCTTTTATGTATTTTAATTTCATTGCTTTTCAAAGATTGATCCCTTCTCATTTTTCTTGTAGGAAATGGGTAATGTGCTGCTTGTTTGGACTGAGTTATTTGACATTATATCATATGGTAAATGTAGGGATGAGTCACCATTCCATAAGACAATTTTCAAACCAAATCTAGTCCAAAATCACCTAAAATGGCACACACAATAGAGGCCATATGGGACTGATTTTTAATTTGATTCCTGTCACACTATATTGTATTTAGACCATATTATAACATGTAATAGGTTCCAGCATTTATTTGGTACATTTATACTAAGGTAAAAGATGAAAGTTCTAAGGTAAAATGCTGATTTATGGTGCCTTTTTAATCTAAAAATCGGCCCTGTTTGTGCTATGAGTTTAGCACTGGAATTAATTGATTTAGATAGTCAATTCATCCCCTTTTAATATTATCAACTCGTGGCTCCTCAAAAGCTTCAAGTAATTACGTAGAACGTGTTTTATGACACCCGAATGTGTGTTTTTGTGCTTTAAGGATATTCTGGAAACTAAGTAGTCCCTATGAGTTCCAAGTGTTTATAAACATTTTTATAGTCAATAATAATATGTTAAGGTGTTACATTGAGTTATATGGGGTTATATCAATTCATAACTCAATTTCGGGCTACCGGGACACTCCCGAGCAAAATAGGAGCGTTAAGAAATTCCCTCGAGCACTTTGATTATTTTTGAAAAAGTAGCTCAAGCATTCTCTTTAGAATGGTGAATATTGATGATAGGAACTCTAAGAATGAATTATATTGGAGTTCGTGCCACCTCGGCACTCCTCCGGGGCATTCCCAGGGGTTTCTGGGGCCCCCATCGAGAACTTCCAAACATTTTGTATTTAACTGGGAATTTAGTATGAGAACTTCATCTTATATGTTTATTAAAGTGTTATGGTGCATTTGGAATGAAGTGTAATGCTTTATTCCATCTTATAAAATGTTTCCGGGACTTTCGGGTCTTTCGGGCCCTTAAGGGAACTCCCGGGCATCTTGTATTTTTACTTAGTTTTAGATGAGGTCCTGTGTTCCAAGGGTCATATAATGATCCTTGATTAACTTCATATGAGTCTTATAGCTTATATAACTTGTTTAACTTAAGGTCCGGCTTAGCGCCGTTTATGACCTTAAGGAGTTTAGGTGCGTTTTAACGCCTAACTGTTTATATTCTTTTCTCAGGGTTTAATAATCCCCTAGATAATATTTATTTATCTTTATTTAATTATTTAAAGGTTAGGGGTATTTCAAAAACCCTTGATATAGACTACCTTTGCTACCGTAATTCCCCACCACAACACCAGGACCATCAAGATCACTCCACCATCTCGCGAACACAACATCCCAAACACCTTCAAAACCTATGTATCGCAGAAGAACGAGTGGCATAGCTACAAATCTCTTGATGTCAAAACAAACTGCACGGGGGTCGGGCCTTCTCCCGCAGTCGTATCACCATCACTTCATTCCTCTCGACAACCCATAGACTCCCTAAGGATTGTTGCTACATTAGAATCTTTCACCAAAGCCTCACACACCTTCACCGGTTAAGCAAGTTGTCGCTGATAAAGGAGGAGCAATTCGTGATGTGAAGAACTTCTCAACAAGCATCCACGGAAGGAATCTGTAACCCCCTAAGCAATGATTTCATCCATAACCATTTGCCGAAGTTCGTCTTTAATTAAGATCAGACCAGTATATCCGCCGATATTTTCATCTACCTCTTCGACTGTATCCTCCATAAGTGTTACGTAACCAAATCTAAAAGACAATGGTGTGTTGGCACAATACAAATTGAAATTTGGTAAATTAACTAGCTAGAAAGATTTGTAGATTATGGACAAAGAACATGACGCGGAAAACCCAATAAGACAGGAAAAATATGACAAATGAAGAGTCAAAGGGCATACAACCAAGTGAGTCGGAGAGAAAAAAGAATTGACAAAATCTAAGGGAATGGAGGAAAACATACCACACCAAAGACGGACAGAAAAATTATGTGGGTTATAAGTATTCCAAAGTGATAGTGATAATGATTAAAAAAACTAAGAAAATATAATATGAATGATTAAGCCGCTAATTTTTTTTAACACAACAAGAAATTTTATGATTTCAATTTTAAATCGGCCAAACGCTAAATGACAAGAATTATAAGAAAATTAGACAATCAAACATTAACAACCCAAATAGAACAAAACTCATAATGAGCGCAAGAATAAACTACAAATTACTTTCACGTCTTACAAAAACTTCCCAACAGCCCAGAAGAAAATTTATGGAAAAATTACATTTCCCACTCATGAGGTATTGGGAATTACAATGTCCACCTATGAGGTTTAAAAAATTACAATACCATCCATGTGATATTAAGAAATTATAATGCCACCCATGAGTTTTAAAAAATTACCGTACCCACCCATGTAGTTATCAAATAAGGTGAAAATCAAAGATCTAAATAAATTTTATTGATTAATCACTTTAACTATATAAAGCATAAAAAAACCTAATTTACACGTCCCAACTTTAGAGTAACGAACTGAAAAAAAAACGTGCAAAACTTACGAAGAATCACATAATATTCACCTAATTTTGTTGATTGTATTTATTTATTTTATTATTTTTAGGCATGTTTATTTATTTGACTTATACATTATAATTTCTTAAAACTCATGGGTGGACATTGTAATATCTTAATATCTCATGGATAGAATTTTTAATTTTCTAAAACTTATAGGTGAACATTGTAATACCCAATAGCTCAGCACACTAAAATTATTAATAATCTGCAAAAATGTTTATAAAAATAAAATAAGAAATGTCAAAAAAAATGATGAAATATGTTGAAAAATAATATATTGTAATATATCATTTATAATATTCCTAGGGACATTAAAAATGATGAAATATGGTTAAATGATGTATGTCTTTTACGGTTGACAGCCATAGTAAAAAAAAACGCCTCCGAGTTTGGTGACGGAGGGCTTATTTCCGTCAGCGACGGAAGACATCCAGTAGGTTCACGCTCTCAGCTATATCCGTCTAAGCCATCATTTTTACCAATATTTACACTCAATGCAATGTTCTTCATCTCCGAGCCGTATCACCGTTGGTATTTTCAGCCAATTCATAGTTTTACAGCCATTTCACAGTTTGTGTTTTTTTATTAGTCCCTCCTTCCGTTTCCTTCCACTGTGACACCAAATTGTTTTCTTCTATAACTTTTCTAAAATTTGATTGAGCGTGATGTACTATTTTTTTTATAAGATTTTTTATCTGTTTTCCACTATGGTTAATAATTTAATAAGAATCATTAGTAAAGGCTATCGAGTAAATGAAAACTTAGGGCTTTAACCAGATATGTAGTGTACCAAAAATAAACTTAAATCATATAAATTAATTATATATGAGTGAAGTAGAAGTATGCACGTACTAATTAATTATAATTATTTAATAAAGTTAGGTTGTAACATATGATAATCAGAAAGTCCAAAATTACTCTATAGAAAAAATGTTGCATTCCATAATTTACAAACAATATAGTAAAAACTATAATATAATATATCACTAAAAATAGTAAAAAAAAATTCATAATATAGCAAGTAAAGTTATTAGAGATATATAATTAAGTGCTATTAATACATAATTTTACACTAGTTTATATTTCTTGTATTTGATTGAAAAACCTTCGATGATTTAGCATTCCTAGGTTATGTTAGGGGTTTATGGAATCTTTTTATGACACATTTTATATACGCACCCTTATAACGTGTCAATTTCTCGGCAAGATATTTTAGGGTTTGTGGTTAAACCTTTGGTGATTTAGCATTCTTATGATATGTCTAGGTTTTAGGGTATCTTTTTGTGATTCATTTTTATACCCTTATACAGTTTTAATTTCTCGGCAAACCCTAAACTTTCACTTCAAACCCTTAAATAAACCTTTGACGATTTATGATTTCTATGATATGTTTAGGTTTTACGTATCCACAAGAACTTATATACATTCACACTAATGATGAGAAAACATGTAAACAATCTTTTTATAATCATTTACATCACTATTATAGAAAGTTGACAATATATTTATTTTTATATATGTATCTTTTTCTTTGGTCCTTCTTATTGAATCGTAGTGTGTAAAAAAATATTTTCTTAGCATTTATCAGTTTATATAGCTTTATGATTGATAAACTTGAAAGCTATAAAACACTTGGAAATGAAAACTGAGTTGTTGGATTCGATTTTACGTATTCTTTAACTTGGTTGGTTTTTACGTATCTAAGATAAATTTATAAACGTTTCCACTGATGATTAGAAACATGTACACAACTTTCTATAATCGTTTCTATCACTATTATAGAAAAAATGACAAACTTTTATAATATCTTTTCCTTTCACCTATCAGTTCATAGTGTACGAATTATTTTCTAGCATTTATCAGTTTACAAAGCTTAACTGATTGATAAATTGAAGAGGTCATAAAAGTTTGGAAACGATAAGCTGAGTTATTGAAGTCGATTTTATCAATTCATTAACCTTGATTTTATGTATCCACGATAATTTATAAACGGTTACATAGATGGTTGGAAACATATACAAACCTTCTAGATCGTGGAAACGATAAGCTGAGTTATTGGAGTTGATTTTATCAATCATTAACCTTGATTTTTACGTATCCTCGATAATTTATAAACGTTTACATAGACGGTTGGAAACATATACACAACCTTCTATATTCGTGGAAACAATAAGCTGAGTTGTTGGAGTCAATTTTATCAATTCATTAACCTTGATTTTACGTATCCACGATAATTATAAACGTTTACATAGATGGTTGGAAACATATATACACAACCTTCTATAATAATGGAAACGATAAGCTGAGTTATTGGAGTCGATTTTATCAATTCATTAACCTTGATTCTACGTATCCACGATAATTTATAAACGTTTACATAGATGGTTGGAAAAATATACACAACCTTCTATATCGTGGAAACGATAAGCTGAGTATTGGAGTCGATTTAATCAATTCATTAACCTTGATTTTTTACGTATCCACGATAATTTTTATAAACGTTTACATAGATGGTTGGAAACATATACACAACCTTCTATAACCGTGGGAAACGATAAGCTGAGTATTGGAGTTGATTTTATCAATTCATTAACCTTGATTTTTACGTATCCACGATAATTTATAAACGTTTACATAGATGGTTGGAAACATATACCCAACCTTCTTTAATCGTGGAAACGATAAGCTGAGTTATTGGAGTCGATTTTATCAATTCATTAACCTTGATTTTTATGTATCCACGATAATTTATAAACGTTTACATAGATGGTTGGAAACATATACACAAACCTTCTATAATCGTGGAAACGATAAGCTGATTATTGGAGTCGATTTTATCAGTTCATTAACCTTGATTTTTACGTATCCACGATAATTTATAAACGTTTACATAGATGGTTGGAAACATATAAAAACCTTCTATAATCGTGGAAACGATAAGCTGAGTTATGGAGTCGATTTATTAATTCATTAACTTGATTTTTACGCATCCACGATAATTTATAAACATTTAATAGATGGTTGAAAACATATACACAACCTTCTATAATCGTGGAAACAATAAGCTGAGTTTTTGGAATCGATTTATCGATTCATTAACCTTGATTTTTATGTATCCACGATAATTTATAAATGTTTACATAGAAGGTTGGAAACATATATACACAACCTTCTATAATCGTGGAAAACGATAAGCTGAGTTTATTGGAGTCGATTTTATCAATTCATTAACCTTAAAATTTAATTATATTATGAGCTTGGATTTAAGCTAAAACTAAGGTCAATATTCAATAAAAGTATTGTACGCCATTTTTAAATTATTTTTTAAAAATATTTCACTTAGTGATTTTTATATTAAATTAACTTATTTAGCTTGACTAAGACATGTATATTTTATTGATATATGTTTCACTCTTTTTATATATTATAAATGACCAAAGATTAAGAAATATTATACAATAGTATATATGATGTATGTATTCATAAATAAAAAATTACGTCTCGATGAATTAGCCTGTATATTATAAATAAAAAATTATTTAGTTATTATAGAAAACAAAAGATATATTATTATAAGTGTCACTAATGGATACAATAATACTATTATATGAATGCTGTTTAAAAAAATAAAGAAAAAAAAAAAACTTGAAATGGGGACCCGTTTTTTATCTCCGTCCGCATATACATATTAGGATTAAGCTGTTGAATAAAAAACTTCCGTCAGGGACGGAGGTTTTTATCTCCGTCACCAAATCCACGCCCTAAAAAAACTGATCTTATATCTTCATTCCTCCCCTTTATCATTTTATCATTTTTTATTTTATCAATTCTAATGATCCAAATTTAAAACAAGCCAACGGATGCGTTTTCTTATCCACAAGAATCTCGCCCAGCTGACTCGCGCTCTCACAACAGCAGACGCCTCTGGAATTGCTTCTGCAAATCTCCTCCTCTGCCAAAGCGCCCACAAAAGCTCATTGCCTATCATCCATCCTCCCATGGAAGCTCTCTCCGCCAATCCCCATCTCTCCCGACTGAAATTCACCCAAAACACCGCCTCTGCCCGACCCACCCACCTCTCTACTTCCACCACCACCACCACTATCGCCACCGTCCCCACCGATCCCTCAAACTCAACACCTCTATCCTCCAAAACCAATCCTCATCTCAGCGATCTCCACTACCCGCTTCCTTCGACGACTACAACCAAGACGAAAACCTATGGCGAAGTAAAGCAGATCATTGGCAGTCGCCGCGCGCCACAGACAAACCCGCAATGGAATACCTAATCGAATGGAAGAGACCACGCCCCAACATGGGTAGCCAGGTACCAAAGCCGCTTACATCGCCGCAGACGTGGTCGCCGAGTACGAGACACCGTGGTGGACAGCCGCGAAGAAAGCCGACGAATCCACCCTCCGGACACTCATCACCACCACCCCTACCACAGACGAGGAAGAATCCGCCGCGGTGGGAACAGGGAGGGACGTGGACGCAGTCGATTCAGACGGCAGGACTGCACTCCACTTCGTAGCCGGTTTAGGATCCGAGCCTTGCGTCCGTCTTCTGGCGGAATCCGGCGCGGATGTGAATATTCGGGACAATGGAGGGGGACTGACACCGCTGCACATGGCGGCGGGGTACGTCCGGCCGGAGGTGGTAAAAGTGTTAGTTGAATTCGGGGCGGATCCGGAGGCGGAGGATGATAAGGGACGGTCGGCGATAGATTTAGCGAGGGAAGTATTGAGAGCTACGCCGCCGATGCAGTTTGTTAGGAAAATGGGGTTGGAGAGTGTGGTGAAGGTGTTGGAAGGAGCGGTGTGTGAGTACGCGGCGGTGGAGGCGGTGTTGGAAAAGAGAGGGAAGGGGGATGAAGTGGAGTATTTGGTAAAGTGGATTGATGGTGGGGAGAACGAGTGGGTTAAGGCGGGGTTTGTGGCGGAGGATGTGGTTAGGGATTTTGAGGAAGGGTTGGAGTATGCGGAGGCGGAAAGTGTGGTGGCAAAGAGGGTGGTTGGTGGTGGTGGTGAGGGGGAGGAGGAGAGGAAGAGATATTTGTGAAGTGGGCTGATATTGAAGAGCCCACTTGGGAGCCTGAGGAGAATGTGGATCCGAATTTGATCAAAGAGTTTGAGGAGGCCAGTCCTCAATCAGGCCCAAGATAATAGTTGTAGTAATGTATTTTGACTTTTGTTTAGTTTGTTGTACCATCATTAATTATTCCTCCCCAATTTGTCATACAAATTTTTGTGGTAGAGTTGTGAAGTATGAACTCTTTTGGAAATGGATTCCACCAAAAAAAAACTGTAAAGTGGAAATTTATGACTAAATCTTAAACCTGAAACCACTCAGAATGTGCATTTTATGTATATGGTACATTGCCACATTGACAGTGACACATTGTATCATTTTTGGTTTGTTTTGTTGTTGCTGCAATGTGCTGAAGGAATCGCCCGATTTGATCTGCAGTCTAGACAATAGGAGTAATGACACTGGTGGAACTGATAGACTAACAAGATCAATGGAACTGATAGACTACAAGATCAATAGTTACTATGAGTAGGTTCAAACATAAACAAGGGAAATAGTTGGTGATTATCTTACATGATACAATAGTGGACATTAGTGGAGGACTAATACATTCTAGAAACCAATTGAAAGCATCAACAACAGTGCAAGGAATCAAACCCGAAAGAAGCTTAAGACTAAAAAAACAGAGGAAATTGAAAACATTGAAACTCAAATCATCAATTTATTAAACATGTCAAATATCAATGATCCTTCTTCACTTCTGGACCATCATGGTGTCCACCACCAGGAAGTTTATCCTTGATCTTCTCAAAGATCCCTTTCTTCTCGGCTGGTTCAATTCATCACCGGCATGATATGATTGTATCCTTCATTTACATTGGGTGGTCTCCCACGACCGGTACTGGTGGTGCTCCGTATGCTCTTTCTTGTAGTGTTCTCCTCCTGCTCCGGCTCCACCGACACCTGGGATTTTCTCTTTTATCTTCTCAAATATGCCTTTATTCTTGTGGGGATGCTGATGGTGATCAGCTCCTGCTCCCATTCCTGGGATTTTCTCCTTTATTTTCTCCATCATTCCCTTGTTCTCTTGTGGTGGCTGTTGCTGGGGACGATCAGCTCCTGGAGTTTTCCTTTATCTTATCCATCATTCCCTTGTTCTCTTGTGGTTTCTGTTGCTGGTGATGATCAGCTCCTGGGAGTTTCTCCTTTATCTTATCCATCATTCCCTTGTTCTCTTGGTGATGATGATCAGGTCCTGCTCCATTGGTGCATTTGCTTGCTGCTGGCGTATTTTTGTTCAACTGAAATAGCGTGTGCCATCTCATCTTCGTTTCCTTGTTCTTCAAACCCTTCTTCTTCCTCCTCCTTATCCTCATCCCTCCTTCATCCACCTCTTCTTCTGACTGCAATTAAATCATCAGATCTTAGAGGTTATTGAGAAAATAAATAAACAAGTTTGGTTGTGATTTTTATATGCAAGAGTGGTACAATATAAATTAACAATAATTTACGAGCTAGAGCTGCTACTGTTGGATCCGCGGAGCGTTTCCTTGTGGGTGGGTATGACGTGTTGTGGTTGTTCATCTTTCTTTCCAAAGCAGCTGAATAACCCACGGTCGTTGGTTTCATCAACAACTTGATTGTTGTTTCTGTTTGATACTGCTGTGCCATTGTTATTGTTTCTTGTTGCTGCTACGTACCTGATTAATTCAGTCAAACTAAAAGCAGGGTAAAACACAAAGTATGAAGGAAGCAAGAGCCGGGTTTTTGATGCAATTCTGAATGAAGATGGAGACTTGGTGTTTTATGATTAAGAAGTGGCTGGTTTTTATAGGCCAATCTCGGCGTGGTTAATTTGGTGATTAGGGAATATGATAATGTGGTAAATTAATGAGAGTGCAGAGCCATGAACACTAAACAAATTAATAGTACTAGCTAGGTGGCTTCTTCTTACTGGTATTCCATTGGTGATACTGGATTATCATACTAATTCATACTAACTACTAGATACAGATGAATGAGGAAGCGCTCAGTTCAGTTTCCTAGGTTGAAATGCGTGTGAGCGCGAGTCTGGAAATTGAGATTGTCTACTTGATTTGTTTTTAGTAATTAGAAGTGTATACGTGCAGGAGTGTCTATGGAGATGGATAAACTAATTAATCAGCTGAACGTACAACTTTGAACACGGAATGGAAAGGATGAAACCTACTGCAATACAAGGTGGCTTGGTCGGTGAGGGACGGTGATTATGCTACTGCTGATATCAAGAGAAAGCCACGTGTTTCCTTATCTTATGGTCTCTAGATTAAGTATGCATATAAGTATTACACACACAAACTAGAAATGACAAACCGACAATGTACATTAATTAATTAATTAGGTTACATTAATTGTATTTTTTTTATTCAAACTGAGATACCTTCATATTTAAAACTTAACAAAAGAGTTTACAACAACTTACATACCCACTCCAGATTAATGGACAGAGGACCACATCCTCCTCCAACTACTACACCGAAATAAACATATATACAAACTCTGTTGCTACTACTATTAGCAATATCAGAGACAAAAACAAGGCTCTTAAACAGCACATACATTCTGTACTAATCTTGCCCACTATCCTATGGTAGACACCTCATTTGTTCTCCCAGGTTTGCAAAAACTGATAACTGGGGCCTTAAGTTCCTTCCAACTCTCCACTTGATCGATCTTTTCCATTAGATTGAGACACAAGCTAAGACTACCCATCAGATTGACAAGCTCCAGAGCTATTAGTCGGATAACAATCTAACAATTTGCACAATTGTTATGCTTGAGATCTTTCCAGCAGTGATCTATAAACTGAACTTAATCCTTTTTAGATGCACTTTCCTCTGGATTCTGTCAAACATCATCTTCTTCTTATTCTTCTTCTTCTTTCTTCTGTCAATGCAATTCCTGAGCCTACTCTTAAGCTTCCCCTTGTAAATCATTATCCCAAAAACAATCTAAAGAATAAACACCCTAAACAACTGAGAGACCTCTCCATTACCTAGTTTAGACAGAATCCTCCTACTCCCATTCCTGCACTTCCTAAACACCCATCTCTCTGAAAACTCATCCTCTTGCTTCTCAGCCTCTGTCAAAAGATTGTTGGCCGCACTATTATAATAGTTTAGCCAACCTTCCTGATAAGCTGCTAGGAGGAGACCCAACCCCCAGCAGCAGAGATCAAAAGGTTTCATTCTTCCTGGCGGCCTTATCCAGCTTTGCCTTGGTGCTCATCGGTTCCTGCATGACTTTTACTCAAAAATCTTAGCAATTAAAACCAGATCGGAAACACCTTCCATCCACCCTCCTCCTAAACCTGACCTCTGCAAGGAAAAGACCCACACCAAGCTAGGGAACTGATCTGTACAAAACACCAATAGAAGACCCAAACCACTCCCAACCCTCAGCTGCTTGAGCAGAGACAAAAAAAATCACCACGAGACACGTCCCCCAGCCTTCCTAAAATGCAACACTGGAACAATCTGCCCCCCACCAGCGAACACGCCTGGCCTGAGGAACAAACACACCTCCGCCCCATCAATACACCACAGGGAACAAATAAATCGAGAGACCGGAATCAAGCAGGCAATCAGACCAAACCGACACAAGACCTAACCACTGAAAGACAACCAACCGAAAACAACCCAGAAAAAAAAAAATCCGAGAACAAGCAACCACTGATTGAACAAAATCTGGACTAGCAAGGAACACTCTTACCGACGAAGAAGCCGATCTTCCAAACTCCCCCAAAAAAGCCTCGACTAAACCTAGACTCCAAGCTCGAAGCCGAAACTCAGCACGAAGAAGATCGAACTGCCAGAGGATAAAACACCAAGAACGATAGAGTTGGCTTGAAGCCTATCTCTCTGAAAAATCAGAAGAGAAAAGGAGACCGACTGGTATCGACTCTGAATCGCCTCGCGAGAGAACGATAGGTTTTCCTCCTGATAATTATGACTCCTATTATGATTAATTGGTATTTGTTACTGGTGGAGTTGAGGGATCCATGAAGTTGGAAAATGGTGAATGAGTGGACATGGTGATAAGAATCTCTTTAGAGTTAGGACAATATGTTTTGTGATGAAAGTTGGAGATTTACACGTGGTAATTAATTGGTTAGAAGTAAGATAATGCTAAATAGGATCGGGACTTTAAAAAAAATGAACCAACCACATTTTATATATAAGAAGAGGATTACATGTCTAGAAATACTAAGATGTAAGATAAAGTTAATGTAAGCTAGAGTGCACGGATGGTTAAACATAATATACTAGAGGACAACATTGATAGGTCAAAGCTTCCAATATCATAGCTAACTAGAGGTAGTCAATCTATTAAGAACAACCTAGTCTCATGAGACAATTGCCAAGACAATAGATAAAGAGAACAACCTTCAAGGTAGGTTGCCCAAGAAGCTCATTCAGCTTCGTACAAACAACAACAAAACCCGAAAACCTGGGCCTAATTTGTACCAACACACACTCTACTAGTGTAAGAATGAAATACCCCTAACTACTAAAACATTATTTAAAACATATAATTGTATATAGTAAGGCTTAAACATGCCTTAACAATTATTTGAAAGCAATAAAAGTCATTAACAAGCAAAACTATGCTTTATGACCATTTGAGGCAAACTTGTGCCCTAATGAACTAGAAAGGTTGTGTGACCTCAATTAGGATCCAAAGTGGATTCCTAAGACTTATAACTAAGGTATGAACATAATAAAACCATTGGCAAAGCAAACAACCAAACTCTAGAAAGAGTTAAAACACAAAAAAGCTCTTAAACTCCTTAAGACACATTATTATGAAGTGTCCAAAAATTGACTTTGGGTGGCTAATTTGCCTTGTGTACACCCTAATCAACATGTGTACTACTTAGTATCACATTAGTAACCCTAAATCAAAGGTTTACAAAAAATCCAAAGTTTGGCACCAAATGTGAATAGTACCCAAATAGTGCCAAATTAAGCTTTAATTGTCTAGTAAAGTCATGGTCAACAATTGACCCATCATTGACCAAGGAGGGGCGGAAATAATAAGGTGGATGACACCTTTCAAGCCTTAACAAAATATCTCCTAAAGTGAGCTAGTCACCACTTTACTATTCACCTTAAGACTTTATCTTCACTTAAAAGATCAAACTACATTCTCTTTCATTCCCACCTGTAGTAGCCGAGCTCCCTTCCTCTTCAGCTCTCCCATTTTTTATTTCTTAAGCAAGTTCAAGAGAATTCCAACTCCCACCTCATAAGGTAATGTCTTAAGACATAATTTCGATCATTTTTCTTCCTCTTATCAAGGCCTAACAATTGAGCTAACTTCCAACCTCATACCATTGCTCAATCTTAGTGAGTTGATATTGCAAGGAAGGGTAATTTAGGATGGAAACAATTCTTGGAGCAAAGAAGTGCAAAAAGCATTCCTTAAGGTAAAAAGTGCCTTAAGCTTCTACCTTTCTTTCGACTTGTGTTATGGCTGATTTCTATGGACTACCACTCATATTCTTCCCCTTAACATGCTAGAACCTTGGTTGTTCTTGATCTCCTTGGTGGTGGCCGATTTCATTCTTAAATCTCCATTTAAGGTTTTCAAAGGGTAAGTATTCTAGGTCTCGTTCTTGTGTTTTGATAAGCCATTTTGGCATGTCTTTAAGAAGAGGATTAATGCTCTTCACTTCCTTATAAATTAGGGCCGAGAACCACCCTTTGGAAGGCCTAAAAATTTAAAGGTAAAACTTACCTTCTTAAAGCTTATTTTGGTGCTTTAAGGTTCTACTTAAATTGAACTACTTCTTCTAGAGCTTAACTTAGGCTTGATCTTGCTGTTTAATGCATGTCAAAAAGTTGATAAAAAAATTTCCAAGGCTGACGTGAGTGATCAAGGGAGAAAACTTGAACTAAAGTCATTTTTCAAGGGTAAGTGAGAATCTAACCCTAAAGCTTGATTAATCATCTCTTAAGCTGTTGTTTAAGTATAAAAACTAACTTAGCATTATATTATGCTATATAGTCAAAGACAAGGTAAAACCTTAATACTCACTCTTTGAAGCTTTAAGTTAATATCCTTGTTCTTAATATTAAAGTTGTGAGGGGATGAGTAAAAATGAGCAAGTTTGACACTAAAATGACCAAGAAATGATTTAGTTAACCTTGGCTAATCTTTAGTGATTAAATAACACAATTGTCAAATTAAGACATTATGTGGTAATTGGTAAATACCGAAAATACTTGGGTGAGGCCGTGATTTATTATATTTTTAAAGATCGTTTAAGTGTAATTTTATGTTATAAATCAAAGTTGTAATAAGGCCATGTCTTTTAGGCCATTTTAATATGTTTATTTAAAGTTTAAATTACATTTAAAGTAATTTATATAGTTATTATAGAGTTTGGGGGGAAAAAAGTAAATAAAAAAATTATAAGGGATGTATGATATAGCCAAGTTAGGGATTTAAAGAAGTTTAAATGAAATTTGTAAGATTTTTACAAAGTTTGGGGTTAAAATGTAATTTCTCTAGGAAATTGGGGTAAGTTTTGTAATTATTGGAAACTAGGGTTCAAGGCAGTGTTTGGGAGGTCAACATTGACCATTGTGAGGCCTTGACAAGATTGGGTGATTAATAATTTAATTATCACCTTATATTAAGTTTTGGAGTTATTTGTAAAAATTATAAAATATATCGGTAAATTTGTAATTTCTGAAAATACTAGGCTGAAATGACATTTAGAACAGACTAGGGTCTGTTTGGAGATTTTAGGAATTTTTGGAGATTTAATTGGAGCTATTTATATACTATGGTGTATAATATATAGTTATTATGACATTTGTAAAGTTTAAGTATAAAAGGGGGCATTTGGTAATAAAGAAAATTGTGGGAGCTGAGAAATAATTCTGGACAGTTTGGAGGTCTGTTCAAAATTTTTAGAATATGTTATAACCATAGGTTATAAATGATATAAGAGTTTAAATTTCATAATATATGGTATATGACTATAATGGTAACATTATATAATTGATGTGGTAAGTTTGTGAATAATGAAAATTAAGGGGCTGTTACGGAAATTATAAAGGTTGGGAATAAGAATTTATACTATGGTTTATAATGTTATAAGGGTTATAACAATTATAAGATGGTAATATTCATTCATGGAAAAATGAATATATTATAAGGAGTATCATTTTATAAATGGGTTCTATAATTCATATATATATATATATATATATAAACAAATATATGATATGGATTAAATCATATAATATGGTTGGATACCCATATAATACTAAGGACGGAATGTTATGGTGAAGAATTTATAAGTGTTACATTAATCATTAAGTATTAATGTCATTAAAGTGGAGCTAGTACAAGTGTAAAGAACTACATGAAATAATAAGGCTTAATCTTATATAATGTATTTTATAATTCTTAAGAAGAATATAAATGTGATAAGAGTTGTATATAATATGATTGGGGAATCATAAAGAGTATGGAGGAATATAATATAAAGTGGAAGGGTGGATTGTACAACATTAGGTTCAATAACTAATGTTATGTATAAACAAATGTATAAGAAAATGCATTACGTAATTCAAGTACTATTAAATGAATTATATAAACTTGTTGACTTGGACCCATTGACCAAGTCAACCCTATTGACCAAGGAAGGTCAAATTGACTAACTCACAAATTAAATGAGAATTTGAGAGAACAATGTCATAAGATTAATAATAACATATAGTAATAAACTATATTGCTATACATATATGTATACACATATATACATATACAAGTATATACATAATCAAGTATGATAACATAAGAATGTATATTACATGGGTTATAAGGATTTAATCCTAAGTAGTTAATTAATACTACGAGTTACGTGTAACGTAACAAACTGGCGAACATAACTAATCTCGAACTCAACCGAGAACCCGAGTAATGACGACTAAATATCCACGGGGTAATTACCGGGGTAATTAGTAACTAGTCGGGGTACCGAATTAATTAGTCCGCATTATCGAGAGCTAATTTGTAGTCTCGTATTCCAGAGTTGGAAAGGTGTCGTTAGAGAACGAGCTCCGAGGACTAGCGGGTGTGCGTGAAACTTCACGCTAGCGTATATTACGGTGAAGGTATGTTGTTATGTGGCTTGATTGTCTCTGAGGATTTCCTCATTTCAGACTTGTGTGAAAATCTGTGATAAGATTAACTGTCTGATTGTGTGAATTAATTCGCATGAGTTGTATATTATGCTATTGCCTTACTATTGCTATTTGCGCGATAATAGTATATATTATTATATATCTTATATATATAAAACGACTAACGACAATAACACTTTCTTATATTATTAAAGAGACAGAATGATAAAACGTCATAGCGTAGGATAATAAGATATTATATTACCCGAGATATCTTAGTGTTTATTTAGATATAGAGCAACGCCTGATTTAAAGTCGCTCTTGTATTATTACTTTTGAACGGTATGAATCACCTAGAGACGCTAGGTATAAGACCTTGATGACACACGTTCGAGTTGTAATTACCGAGACCTAAATGATATTTAGGATTTAGATTAAGTGACCTTAATCTATCGGTATCATATGTATGGGATGAGTAATCACTAAAGATGATGTGAGGGTGTCCACATATGGCTCCCCACGCTCAACAAATTCCAACGAGCTAAGATGGTTCGTCGTCAAAGACTCTACTGTTGAAGTGGCTACTACCGTGGTTGATCCGCCTTAGATAGGGGTATAATTTAGAGACACGTTGGCTTAAAGAGACGTTTCATAGGCATGAGGTGAACTCAGGCTAAACAATATACGAATAGCTAGATAGGTCATATGACTGGCAATATCACTTAGGCTCCGAGTACAGAAATAAATTACGCGTTTACAACTCTCGTTTATTTTGCCTTGGTGGCTTAGTATGCTTACATTACACTATTATGTGCTTTGTGACCAACATGAGTTATGTGTGTTTACTGTATAAATGTTATACTATGTGCATACCTTTACAGTTTGATTATTAAAACGGTATTGCATGTAAAATCATGAACTGCATGCTCTCGACCAATTAACTGGGGGTCCGAGGGGGCATGATAGTAATGTAGTAACATACTCAGCAGGGCTGATCCCATACCCACAAACAAATATTCTACAGGTGTGTGAAGCTGCTGGTGTAGACAGAGTGCGGGACGCGTTGGGAAGTTTTGTGTTTATTTTATACTGCATTGTTGTATTACGATTCAGATGTAAATAGGGCTTGAATACTTAAAATTCTCACTAGTTATTGTATTTGGATTGAAGTGGAAAGTTAGATCTTCTCTTGTTGTCACTGCGCGGGAAATGTTTCGTATTGTGATCGATTAAGTTGGATGTTTTAGCACTCGCATGGGTGAGTGAGAACGGTAACACCGTAGCTCGATAATCTTTATTTACCGTTGAGATTTTATTTAGTTAAGTACGACGATTAGATGGTGATTAAGCGACTTGTAAGTAAGGGTGTTACAAAGAAGTACCTGAGTTGAAGGATCCTATAGCGAAAGCACACCGACGATTAAAACAAACTTTAAAGCTAAAGGCACCATGTATGTGAGTGAATACTAAGCAACACAAAAAAGTAGTAATACTAGATAAACATAGTAGATCCAAATAAGATTCTAGTTGCCTAGGGTCTTTGCTCATTCCAGCACCGTTGGATCTTAGGATCATTATTCCGGGCAACCCCCGGACAATCCAGCGATGACCTCTACCAACTTGCGACCCATCTGTAACTGGTGGTTGTTTCGCTAAAAGTCAGTCAGGCTGAGAAACACAGTAGCATCCCTCGATATCTCGGCCTCATCAGCACCGTCTTTAGTTTTGACGTCCAAGAACTCCCCATATGGAGAAAAACATTGTCGGCACTTGCATGCAGATGATAAGTGGGGAATTTATCTATGTTTATCTGCTTTGTTGTTTATTATTTTAGGCTATAATGTTATATATTTCCCCACTTAATTGCTTAATTTATGTTAAATGTAAAGATTACTCCTAACATGTGGTTTTATGTTAAAACATGTTAAAAATGCTGAAGAAAAAGTCTAAAAACATATGTCAAAAGCTTAGCGATCAAACCAAACCAAACAAAAACAAAAATGATTATTCTAATGTATTTTAAGGGTGGTCTGAGTTTGTGTCCGGACTTAAAAACCCAGACCAACCCTAAGACGTACCTACCGACGTTACCTACCGCCCGTTTATTGGTGTGGTCCAGGTTTGTTTGCTGGACATCGTTCCGGACCAAGGAACGGAACGAAATAAAATAAGCTCGCACGCATTTAGCATGGGCCGCAAGTATACAATGGATCGACTGCGCATGCATGTGGATGGACAGCCATGCACTTGGACGAGCACTTGTCCTCTTGGGCCCGACACAATCCGACAGAGGCACAGATACTTTCCTGGATCTGGGCCGACAAGGACATATTCAGAGGGGCAGGCAATTGAAGTTGGCCGAAGACTTTGCAGTCATGTAGTACCGGCCAATGCCTGACATAGGCGCAGACTGGGACTGGACGAAACCAAATGAAGGCGCAGCCTTTTTGGACCAACGCTGCTGGACATGGACATTGACAACATACATTTGCTTATGGGCTCTGTGGGGTAATATTGAAAATATTAATCTTTGAAATGGAATAAAGATCATATAACTGTTTTTTTATGGGTTTTAATTTATCATCTACAAATAATACTCTGCTAGTTCAATAATATGGGTCGTTCTAAAAATTTTTAATAAGTAGAAAAATGATGCATGTACCGTTACTTTTTATTTTTCTATCTAGATAATAATTATTTTTATGCTGAATCGTAAGGTCAAAAATGAAAAAAAGTGTGTCAATAAGCTAGAATGACTTATATTTTTTTTAACAAAGTTCACATCATAAAACAACAAATATTGTTAAACGGATGGAGTACATAATAATGTTATTGTTAGTGAACTTAAAATAGCCGATTCTACATTAATGATCAGGTTATCACTATTAAATTCATCACTCAAATTATATATTTTTTTTATCTATTTTTTCTATATATAATCATATTTTTTTGTTTTGTTCAAAAACCTACGTGCCCCACAGATGAGTATGTTTTTTTTTTGATAATTAGGCTTTCGCCAATTTATTAATGATAAGTAACCTGATTGCTCAGGCGGATGGGATTATACTGGGCCTCATTAAAACCCCCTTAAGCAAAACCCAGTGGGAAAAACGCTTAAGGGGAAAAAGAGTACCCTCCTCATCCATTACAACCTAAAAACCCCAGCTAAAACGAAAACATCGCACAACATATCACGTGATACACTTAACTCCATTACTACGTAACATTCCAACAATTATTGCAAGAAATCCTTAAGAGATATCGCTTCAACAAATAATCCACTTGACAGGGGTAAGTCTTTCCACCAGCATCTAGTCCATCTCCAAACCTCCAACTTGATCTGCGCCACCACTCTCCAAGTGTTGAGGGGCTCCATTATGAAAATCATGTTGTTTCGGTGCATCCAAATGTAACACACTCCATAGCAAAAGGTAGATCTCCACACCTTTCTGGCTTTGCTCTGCAACGACACATTAAACCAATCACTGTATATCTCTACCACCGAATTTTTGAAGATGAATCTAATATTCCACCAGCACAAGATCTGTCTCCATATATCTTTTATCTTCGAACACAGAAACAATACATGCTCCAGCGTTTCCATGCTTCTTTTACACCACGGGCATAGGCTCCCACTAATCGGAACAATGTCCCTTTCAAACAGCATCTCCCTTGTTGTCAACTGTCTAATAACTGTCAACTATAGTGTTATTTCAATTCGAGGCTCACATAGCCGGTCCATATAAACCGCAAATCTGGGCTTTCCACATAATTTGGGTCCTGTCCGACACTCCCTTGTAGGGCCTCTGTAATTACTTTCGTTATCGTCCTCTTGCCATCAGTATCCCAGCAACAAATATCTTCAGTAAGATGGGATGGGTGGGTCGAGAGTAACTCGTATAATTCAGAAACTAGTGCTGCTTCATATTCAAAAAGCGCCCTTCTCCAATTCAGCTGCCAGACCCATGTGCCATCCGCCCATTTCACCCATATCAGATAATACCGAATTTTGCTGTATACTTAACTGGAACAGTCGCGGGAATTGATCTTTGAGTGCTCATCCTTGCGCCCATCTGTCCAGCCAAAAAAATACATCGTTACAACTGTTAACTTGTATGCTAGTCTCTCCCTCAGCATACTGCGAATAATATCATTCTTTTCCGTGATTTTCATGATTGAATACCACGTTCCTTTCTGTCTATGGGACATATTATCAAGATCTCCAACATGACAACCATCTTATTTGGTAAACAAACTGAATTATTCTTTTCCACAGCGGTTTTTTGACTTGTTGCGAATCTGACTCTCCATTTAGCCAAAAAGGCCATGTTTTTCTGTTGCATGTTTGAAATTCCGAGTCCACCTACACTTCTAGATTTGGTCATTGATGTCCACGCAACTGGTGTGAATTTTTTCCGCTTCTAGCCCAGAAAAATTGTCGCTGGAGTCTCATCATCTTTTTTCTAACCTTGACAGGAATAACAAACAGACTGGCATAGTACATGGGAATCGCGTCCAGGACTGCTCGAATCAGTGTCGCTCTTCCAGCCTTTGACAAGCTAGCTGCTTTCCATGTTGCCAACCTTGATTCGAACTTATGTAGGACGGGAGTCCATGTCGACGCCTTTCTTGGATTAGCCCCCAATGGGCAAACAAGGTAAGTAGTCGGTAGCACTCCTCTGCGACATCCAAGAATCCCTCGATCATCTGTACTTCCTCTTCCGAGACATTAATACCAAACACCATTGATTTCTCCATATTTATCCTCAATCCACTCATCTCCGCAAAGACTATGATGATTTTGTGAAGGTATATAAGATCGTCTTTGTTCACCTCGCTGAAGATCATAATATCATCAGCAAATTGAAGGTGAGTGACCCTTACCTGCCTTGGACCTATCCTCAGACCTGAAAATTTCCTCATCTCTCGACCGCACCTTTTATCAGCCAACTAAGAAGCTCAGCCACAATCACAAACAGAGAGGGGGACAACGGGTCACCTTGGCGCAACCCACGATTTGGGGCGACAGGTTGCGTCGGAGATCCATTAACCAAGATTGATATCTTTAAAGTAGTGATGCATTCATTCACCCATTTCCTCCAAACCTGTCCAAAGCCCATGGCTTCTAGCATCTTATCTAAAATTCCATAACACTGAGTCATATGCCTTTTTCAGGTCTATTTTCAATAATATTCCTTTCTTTTTCCTTGTTTTCAGCCAAGTGATAACCTCATTTGCAATGAGCGGCCCTTCCAGGATATTTCTTCCCTTGACAAAACCAGTTTGTGTCTCGTCAATAAGTCTTGGCATGATAGGACTTAATCTTGCACTTAGCACTTTAGCAATTACCTTATACACACAACCTACCATACTTATAGGCCTATACTCCTCCAATTTTGCTGCACCCTTTTTTTTAGGAATTAATGTTATCCATGTAACATTTGCCCCTCTTTCCATCTTTGACATAACGAAAATTTTTTTGGACATCCTTACCAAATTCCTTTCCTATTACGGGCCACATCTTTTTTATAAACGCCATGTTATATCCGTCAAAACCTGGTGCTTTAGAACCTTCACACTGTTTGACTCCTAACTTGATTTCACCCCAGTGTCGGAATTCTCTCTAATTGTGCCGCTTCTTCTGTTGATAGAACCGGATGGTTGACCGGTGGTGGGTGAACGCCCGTCACCCTCCGTTCTTGGTACAGATCTGAGTAAAAAGTTAATTATGTGGGCTCTGATTTCTTCTGGGCTCTCTACAATACCATTTTCTGTAATCAGATATGAGATGAGGTTTCTCCGTGATTTATGGTTGCTCTTCTGTGAAGGTATTTTGTGTTCTGATATGCCTCTTTTATCCATTTTTCTCTGGACTTTGCAGCCAGTATATTTCATGCACCCTTTCAGCCTGTACAACACTTCCCAAAACTGCACTCTCTTATTCTCATTCTCTGCCGTTACCCCCTCCTCTTCTATCTTCTTTTCCACTTTCCTCAGCTCCTCTCTACACTTCATGATTTTTTCGTGAATTCCCCCAAACACTTGCTTATTCCACCATCTCAATGGCCCTTTCAATCTTTTCAGTTTGCTCAACGTTGATCCAGTTTTCAGATCGGCCCACTGTTGCTGGACAAATTTCATGAATTCTGGATGATCAAGCCAATCATCCATGGATCTGAAGGGCTTGGGGCCCCAGTTGATCCTTCCCGTCTTCATTATTAGCATTCTATGATCCGAGACAGTCCATTCCCTTGACTGAAGGCTCACGTCACGTCCGGGTATTGGGCTATCCAATCATGGGTCGCGAACACACGGTCAATTTTGCTCAATGATCCCCCACCTTTCCATGTACATTTTGCATCCTGTAATGGCACCTCCATTAACTCCATTTCACCTACCCATTCACGGAATTCTCTCATTCTCGTTTTTTGTATACCGCATCCCATTTGTCGGTGATCTCTCTTCAGGTTCGAGAACTTCGTTAAAATCTCCCATTACCATTACTTCAGATCGCCATCCTTTCTTTTCATGGGCTAACTCATCAAACATCCTTTTTCTTTCTCTAGCATCACATGGTGCGTACAGCAATATTATCGAGCTCCTCAGACCATCCTCTCTGACTTTTATATCTATCATCATCCATCTCTCTTTTTTCTCTATATGTACTACTTCCAGTTCTTCTTCATCCCACATAGCTACTAAACCTCCTGTCCTTCCTTGACTAGAAATTCTTCCCATGGTAAACTCGCGCTTTCCTTCTTCCCCAAAACTTTGGAATGCTACGTGCAGCTGATCTGCTCTGCTGTGTCTCAACCAGACCCAAAAGAGCTATGTGAAGATTACGTACCTCATTTCTATTTTTCCTCAGTTTCGATGCGGACCCCATGCCCCTGACATTCTGGAGTCCCACGGTCACCATATGCTGGGCTTACTCGTCTTGTTGAGATTTGAGTTGGCAACAATATTTTCTTTGTCTGATCTGGACTTGGGATATGGTACCCCCAGTTGTATAAGAAAATCGATACAGTCCTCCGCTTCCTTTTCTATGTTACAATTCTTCCGTTTCATCTCTCGCTGGTATTACTTCTCTCCTCTGGTTCAGTGATGGCGTATTTTGAACCAATTCTACAATTAGCCCAATTCCCTTTTCGCATGTTGGACTCTGGCGGACTGGCGTCGAGTATGCTGGGCTATTAGAGCTCAGTACAATTGTGGGCCCTGTTCTATTTCCTTCTTCGTTGGCCTTTTCTATGCTTATGCCTTCCGACCCACCAACTTCTGGGTTTTCCCTTTTCTCTTAGCCATCGTGCATGCATTGCACATATTTATCCTCCTCCTCAATACCTGTATTCTCTTTCCTACCTGCGTGTTGCAGGTTCTGTAGTTTATTTGTCTCAGGAATAATTAGGTCCAACTCTTCCTCTTCTTCAATATTTTGTCGCTTATTGCTTCTGTCGTTTGGGGATACGAGGTTACTTCCATTTTTACTTCTAATATCTGCTTTTCGACTTCCCCTGTGCGTCGTTTCCTATCTGCAGTTGGCCTTGTAGCACTTTCCCCCATTCAATTCCAGACATAAAGACTGCATCTGTTCCCCGTTATTCTCCTTCGACCCGACCGACTTTCTAACTCCATCTTGGGACTTGTTGTGCCCATCATTATTCTCATTATTATCGTTCCCTTTTGATGTGCTTCCCTGCGATTCCTCTTGAATTTTTATTCCCATTTCCTCTGTCTTTTCCACGTCATCTTTCCCACACTTGAGTACAGTTTCATTTTTGCAAACTGGACAATACTCTCACTGGGATCTTCTGACTTTTGACTGGATATAGACTTACTAACTTCAACAATGCTACCTGGGAAATTATACCCATCAACAGTGACCATGATCTTCAAATTAATCGGTTGCAGAGTAGAAGTTTCAATTTGGAGTCGAATTTCCGCGTTCTCAACGGATTGACTTTCTTCATCATCTATGCGTATCACATCACCAACTATATGAGCGATTTTCCTGACATTCTTTCTGTTCCATGCATGCATAGGAATTCCTCTAATAACCACCCAAGTTTTTCTTTTCTCCACTTGATCATGGATTCCTAGGCCCGTACTTGTATTCCTTCAGATTCATATTTTCTTATCTGTGCTTGCTCTATTATTACTTCCCTGGTTTCCTGCAAGGTGTTAAAGACTAACAGGAACTTTTTACATGAGAATGCCAGCAGCCCAGATAGATTAGGCCATCTCTTCTGTAAGAGCTCCATGGCTTCTTGCGAGTTTTTCCCATCTTGCAATGAGACCACTAAGCATTTTTCCAAGCAACTCCTCATTCCTTTGTCGCTGTTGACGTTTATTGACAACCGTGAGGTAGCCTGACTTTTCTCCTTCCAAACCCGATGTTGTTTACTCTACTGTGGGGCCTTTCGTCGTTACGTACTTGCTTCCTCCCTTTCCTTTGTCCTTTGAGGTTTTGATGTGGTTCTGGTCCAATTTTTTTGACTCCTTGATACTCCTCCATCCTCGCCCATAGTTTCGTTCCATTCACATACCATCCTTTGATCCCTGCGATTAGTTTACATGCTTCTTCTATATCTGGGACGTCTACAAAGGCGCATGCATACCGGCTGTTCCTCCTTACTTTTCTCTGCTGATGTATACCCTTTTGCAAGTAGCAAACATTCTCAGGATCTTCCCCAGTTGATATTCGGTTTACCTCCTGCCTTATATTATCGATGAATCCGTAGAGATATGCTTGCCTCTTATTCCTCCCTGCTTGCTTGTCTCGTGTATTCTTCCTTGATGTTCCTCTCTGTAGTTTCCTTTGCTCCCGCTATATCTTACTTTCCATCGTGGTTTTCTACCAGTATTCCTCTCCTCTCTATATCTCATATCTATCCTTCCTTCTTTGGTACGAATGTCCCTTCTCTCTTCTCAGGTTAGGGTGAGGCATCTAGGCTTGTTGTTAACAGGTTATTTTGTGGAGCTACACTTTTTGTGTGTGGTCGTGATTTTGTGGATGTGGTTGGTGTTTTGTGGGCATTCGTTGGTTTTTGATGTGAGGGGTGGGAGTTGTTGTGGGGTTGGTGTCTTTGGTGTTTAGGCGGTGGAGACATGGGTGGTTTGCGTAGTGGAAGGAGGGAGGGGGAGGAGGGAGAAGAGAGGGAGAGCATGTTGGAGCTCCGTATATCATTCCTTCAAAGGATGTAATGGTATGTGCGTCCGCCATTGCTGCATGTGAGGATACGAGAATGATTTTGACAAAACACTACGTGGGCTGTTTAATAAGTCAAGTGCACATTATTTAAGGGAGCAACTTATATATACATACCGACACAGAAGGACAGAGATCAGATTCGTTGAATAATGTTCATAATCTCTTTATTATTGTTATTATTTCTTTGTCTTGATGTCGGAGTAGTCATTAAAATACTGGTTTTCTATGAACGACTAGTTTATTATTTTGCTTCCTGAGTTGTTAAATACTAATTATACAGATTGTAGTTTTGTTCCTATTTATTTATTGATTCTCTTGTGATTAATTATTGCTTGAGTTAATTTGGTATTAATTGCTTACGAGTGAGAACTGCGGCGTTCATTAGACCATATGAATATTACCAGTGAAACTTGAGACGACAATTCGGATTAACTTACTAGATTAAACAAGATGAACAGTTAATGCTACTAGTTAATTTGTAAATTCGTAACGAGAGTTAGGATTTGGAAATTGCTACTAAGATCTATCTTGCGGGAGATTAGTTTTCGATTAATTTAGATCTGAGGTTGCAATCTAGAATTCAGAAACACTCAGGGAAGGAATTAAAAACTAGAGAGAAATAGTAAATCAGGATTCACCTTTTAAATTTGTTTAGAAGATCATCTTTTTATTGTTTTTATTTTAGTTTATTTATTTTCTCTGCGTTCAAACCCCCAATTTCTTATTGCTATTTTCCTTCAGTTTATTTGTTAGTTAGATTAAAGACTCAAACTAGACACAACCTTCTTTGGTTCGATAACCTAGGGAATACTACCTAGGAAACTTGCTACGATAGACAGTACACTTGCTGATGTACGTTTTCACCCCGAACAGAGAGTCAAAAATGATGAAAGCGATGATGGCTATTAGAGCATGGTTTATCAATGGTTCTTATGGGTTCTTAAGTAAAAAAAAATATAAAAATATGATGTGGAAGAGAGAGGTGTAAGAACTATAATTTTGGGTTCTTCGGGAAGAACTTTTAAGACCTATTAATGGGACCACCATCTTTTTTCCCTAATTATAATATGTTAAATATAAATAATTAAATCTTAAATATTTTAAAAATCTTAATATTTTAAAAACTTATAATAATATAAATAAACTAAATACATCAAAATTCTTAAAATCTCATTCTCTATAAAATGAGATCCATATTGCCTATGTTTTTCATATTTTTAATATATTTTATTTTAGATAAATTAATACTTATTTTTTGTATTTTGGTGATATAAAATATAATATTAAAATATACTTGAGAAATATAATATGCACCAATGTATTCATTTCAAACTTCATTATAATATTTTAATCCTAAATATCGAGTGAAAAAAATTACATTAATAATACATATAAATAAATTGTATTTTATTTGTTTCAAAATATAATAAACTTTAATCACACATAAAATATTAAGTTAAGATTATTCATATTTATTAAAATAGTAGTAGTAATAATTAAAGATTGATATTTGTATTCATATAATAATTAATAAGTAAAAAATAAAATGATATGACAAATGGGGAGAGTTTAAAACCAAACCAACAAAGCTTCTGATGTTGGTATAAATTAGACATGGTTCTTAAAATGATGTGACAGTGAGAGAAATAAGAAAGAAAGAGAGTGTTAATAATCATGCTCTTAGTGGAACCGACATATAAGCCTCTGCAAGGAATCCAACTTTGCAGCACAAGAGTAAAATTGCTCAATAGAGAGATATTGAAGTACAACTTTCCCAGCCTTGCCAAACTGTGAAAAATAATTCTTCATAGTAGAAGATGATGGAAAGGGAAGCTGATGAAGGTAGAATCCTCCAGACCTTGCCGTCAACCAGTGAAATCGTCGACACTGAAGTCCGTCGTTCCTTCCATCTGCACTAGCAAGAAGAGCCTACTAGCATGGTCTTCAGTTCTTCATCAGATTCCTCCATACTCAACAGGTAGTCAGATCCAAAAAGACGAGAATGATGCTACAACATGGGTGAAGAGTGAAAGAGGAACCGGGAGGAGAATTATTGGGGACGATATAAAGATTATGGGGGAGACAAAGCGACACTGATAGGAAAAGGGATGCAAAACCCTCACCGAAAGAGGGAAAATGTAGTTTTCCAAGGAACCCTTAATAAGGACTTTTAGTTGAACAAGTATATGAGCTATACAAGTGTAATCAAAATACTTGGATCATGCTCTCATATCACTTTCTTTCATTTTTTTTATAGTTACTGGGTGAGTTTCAAATTGAAACTTTTGGTTCTATGCTCCACCCTTCTATTACTTTCCACTACAGACCAAGTCACCGAGGGGCTGGACCGTTAGAAGAATACGATCTTCAACTTTAACCAATTAAGGACTCGACAAATAATTCATGAGCTTGGATGATAAAAGTTGGCATGGAAATGGTGCTTCACAAGATTCCACACAGCTGAAACAGTCACCAACACACTAACCATGACTCCACAACAACCAAGACACAATTCATCACCACGCCGCCCCTTTCATTTGTGGTTTCTTAATAGCAATCCACATGAAACATGGATAAGCAAGGTCACTGGCAGTGCGATACCTCCAATCAGAGCAGAGATCTTCGGGAGGAACGGGAACATGACTGCAATAAAGAATGTCAAACCTCCAAAGAACAACCGTATCATCGCTCTGGCATACCGTGTGCACGGCTTGCCGTTACGTATGCACATCAGCCATCGCAATTCCAAGTTATCGAACACCGGCATGGCGTAGATCTGGAAATGCATAAGCTATTGATGAAGAGTAGGAAGTAGATTGAACCCAATAGCGCGGTCAAGGTGCCGTTTTTGTTGTTGTGATAGCTATGATTAATGGCTGTTAAAATGCCTCCATCTGGTATCTGCATTCGCGCAGAGGAAATTAATATTGACAGGAACAAGACAAGAACCATATATATAGTGGGTCTGGGTGAGTGGTTAATTTAAGCGATAAGAGTAGTGTAAGTGAAATCACACGAATTAGCTAGGTTACCTGGTTTCCGTATGCCCAGTATCCAACAATAGCCATGGGAAAAAAACACAGAGCTGCAATGAGAAGATACGCACTTCTTACTCTCCTTCACATCGTCTTCTGTGTTGAATTAGCTTGTAATGTGCCCTGTAAAACCCCATGGCACTAATGAATTACAAAATCACAAAATTGACGATCGATAAATAGCCAGATCGATGGCAATTACAGTCAATTGACATTATTACTAAGAATTTGCAGCAAGCCAGTCAGCCACCTGAATCTCAAGCAAGAGGTTGTGACCTCTAAAAGAAAACCCAATTATTCCCACGGCACTTAAAACGTTCATGACCTTATCCATCTCAGATTCATAATAATCATCTCGTACGGCATAAGAAACCCGATGTGGTCGACTTTTGGGCAACGTAGAAAACCCAAATGGTGGTCGAGCATAGCACAAGACAGCAGTGATAGCGCCAATCAGAGAGACGTAAGTCACCGAGTTCAAATTTGGAAGAAACAAGGCGACGATGATGACCAAGCATACAAAGATAATGTACCACTCCACAACAGTTAACGCACTGGTCGATAGGTAGCAAATGTGACTGTCTTCTTGTCGATGACAGAGTACTGTACTGTGGAAGAGTTCCATGATGGTACCCACGTTGATAATCGACATCACGCAAGTCCCGCCGGATAAGTACATTATCGGGAACAGAACCAGTATCTTCCCCAGCTTTGGGCCTGCATATGGATCGATATACGTTCTACTAATTAATTAGTACATGACAATGTTATATTGATCGATTAAGAATATATATGATCAGAAATATGTATGAATGCGAATTAGTTAGTTAAAAACAATCAACAAATGGGATTATATATATATTGGAGATCGATGTTTATGAATTTTATAAGGACTACGTTTGCGGGAGTACGTAGATGTATACTGACCAAATGCTTCCATGGATAGATGAAGGTATCGACTGTAACGGGTTCCTGTGGTGGGTGATTCGTGAAGCTGAACAAGAAGCCATGACGTGTATAGTTGCCACCCAAAAGCTACCAACAAAGTGGAGATACCCCAATACCTGCAGCACCAATTGAATGATGATCAGATTATGTTCATATTGGTACTGCTTTGCCATTGGAGAGGAAACTTTTTTTTTTTTTTATATACTACCTCCTCCTTAATTGATTTTTGTTTGATTTTTGACACGTTTATCAACTTCAATATTAAACATATAAGATAAATAATTTTATAAAACAAATTTTACAACATATAGTTTTTTACATAAGGATTCCATTACAATACTTAAATTTATAAAGTTATGTTTCTTACATGTTAAATATTAAAGTCAAACGACATACCCAAATAGTAAAGGGGAAGGTCAATAAGGGACGAAGAGTAGAAATTAATGATTAAAAAGAGTAATTAAATTTTAAAGATTCTCTATTATGAGTTCAATAGTGTAAGAAACTCTTTTTTTTTTATAGAACATAGATAAATGAGTAACAGATTTTAAAAGAAATATATTTTATAAGTAAGTTAGTTCCTAGGATATTATTAGGTCAATTTTGATCATGTTTATAGATAAACCTTTTTTTTAAAATAAAGCATTTGGCGTGTAACGCATTAATTGTAGGGATTATTTTTTTTTCAAAGCAAATAGAAATTCCCTTATCCCATGGGACTTGCACCGTCCACTTCAAAATGGAACGGAGTAGTTTGTTTTCTATTGAAAGAGAAAATACAGGCAAAATAGTGCGCATGAAAACGTTTTCTAGGCCATCGAAATATATAAAGACTATTACGAGTGAGTCTGGCAGTATATGATAATTAGAAGATCGATTATACTTAATTGTTAAGATTTATTCGAATTAGACCACCACTATATATTTAATTTGTGATAAATCAAATACTAGTGATTAATAATAGTTTCTAGATGTGGCAATGAGGTATTCTGAATGGCTTACCAGCCAAGATGCTTGAATGCCACGGGAAGCAGAAAAGCCTGAAACCCAATACCAGAGTTGAGCAAAATGGAAGATGCAAGAATAGAGATTCCCATTCCTGGATTCTGTGAGGGAAGCCATTCTTCATACGGGTATGCTCTCATCATCATGGTCATCTCTGCCTTCACTTCCTGCTGATCATTATTCTTTTCCAGCTGCGAGTTGATGCAATGGTCACCAGAAACAGTACCGTAAGCTGTATTAGTACTTCGGGTCGAATCAACAGGAGTTATTCTCATGCTTCCGCTACCAGTATTTGCCCTAATTGTAGAACCATCCATTGTTATTCTACTCTCTTAATTAAGCGTAGTATGTACGTACACTTTGTTCAGGAAAGCGTTTGCGCCTTGCGTATATATAGAGGGAGACTGAAATGTGATAGAAAATATGGTAACTACATTTATTTTCTTTTATATATCACATACATTGAATGAGATTCAAACTTTAAATCATGAAGTATTAGACCACTTCACAGTATAAATGGGTAGACCATTATGACTATGACACCCAACTATATATGATAGACGTATGCAATAGTCTAATCCCAAATCGGGAATTTAATCTTTTAAAAATGAAAAGGTTTTTATTACGAAAAACTTATTTTATAGATATGTAGATTTTCACTTGATGGTAATACTTTGTCACGTAGCACATTGATACCTCACTAGTATTGGTGGAATAGAGGGCAGAGCCGACCAGAATCTAATATAAAAAATGTGTTGTTTATGGATCTGGTATATACAATTGACACTTTTTTTAATTACTCCATTAGTATTTATATATTTATGTTTGTTAGAATTGGTTATGCCTTTCAATTTCAATTAATCTTATTTATTAACAGTCATGGAAATTGAAGATGCATTAATGAGAGTATTTTTCGGTGAAAATTAATAGCGTCTGAAGCATTTAGGTTTCTAACATTATGAGGAGAGTTATGAGAAAGTTATAATCCTTGACAGAAGAAGTTAAAGACTTATGGATTTCAAATTAATCAAGTGTTAGTTGTTCCTAGGGTTAATGAACGGTATTAATGAGGTTGTATCCGTTGTAACTTGTGAGTCATTATGTGACGGTTGTTACAAGGTTAATGTTGGGATAGGTGAAGGGTTAAGATCTATCACTATAGATAGATCAAGTAACCCGTAGCATAGGATCATCCAAACTTGCGGGGATCTCATCCAAGAGAGTCAAGGGAGGTTCCATAGGAACTCGAAGGGACTAGGGTAAAAACACCATGAGTTGAAGGGTTGATTCTTATGTAAACTTGTCATCCTCATCCTCTTAATGAAAGTTGTTTTATCTCCTCCCGTGGATGTAGATCATGTTTGGACCGAACCACGTATATTCTTGTGTCACTATTTTATCATTACATTATCTTATGGTTTTAATTTCTTGTTCTGCAACCATGTCGATCTCACCACGATCCTAGGAAATGGCCTATAATCCTAACAAGTAGCATCAAAGCTCATGGTTTTTTGGGATGTTCGTGTTGGTGAAGATGCTATCAGGGAAGAGAATGGTGATTCAAGATAATGTGGGCTTTGATAAAAGTCAAAACCGAGGAAGGAGCTGAAGAGGAGATACGTTCTTAAGAAGATCTTTGAATGGAAAACAGGTATGGTAAAGAGGAAGAGCTCAAAAAAAATATTCATCAACTACGTGTGTTTTTGGTTGTGAGGATGTACTTGGAGATGATGATGTGTTGTTGGAAGGAGATCAAGTTGAAGATCTTGGATCTTGAAAAATGCGATGCATCCTTCACATTTTGAAGTTGTGAGGTTTTGAGAGTTATCTCTTCTGTGAGATTTGAGTGTCTTATCTCTCTTTTAAGTTGTAATCCTCTTCCCACATATAGTGAATATTGTTCATCACCGCCGCGAGTAGGCATAGTCGAACAACATAAAATTTATATCCCACTTCTCACTTTACTTTATTTTTGTAGTCATCATTATATATCTACCAACTTGTTTCACACTATATATCCTTAACAAGTGGTATCAGAGCTTTTGTTCGTTGGTAGCTCACCAAAGATGACTAAGAAATTTGATGTTAATAAGTTTGACCGTTCTGTCAATTTCGACTTATGGAAAATTAAAACCCAAGCCATCCTACACCAAAATGGTATCCGGCTTTGGGCACAAAACATGCTAACATAATTGCGAAGGATAGAGAAATAATTGATCAAAAGGCTTTGACCGTTGTGCAGGTTTGTGTCTCCAACAAAATTTTAAAAGAGGTGGCTAAGGAGACATCTACAATGGTTTTTTTTTTGATAGTTGCTGGGAGGTCCCAGTTATAAGGCAGTACTATGGCATAGATGCCTTTCTTCTGCCAAAGATACATCCAGAAAAAACTAAAAAACAGAACCAGTTATTGGTCGTACAAGAGTTGGAACAGATTCCTGAAGAGAAAACAGAATGAGGAGGGATGTTTAGTGCATGCTTGCACCATTCAATGGCGTTCCTTTTTGTTGCATCTGCTAGTTCTGACCATGCCGCTGCTGTCTGTTCGAATATGATCTTGTTGCGTCGGGACCAGATGGTGGCGATGGCGTGAAAAAGAGTAGACGTCCAAAGCAGTGAGTCGCTGGAGCGAGAGGCTACACCTTGCCAGGCAAGGAACAGCTCTAGCGGAGATTGTGGGAAAATGAAATAGACTCCCCACCAGTCTAGCAGCAGGCTCCAGAGTTGGCGAGTTTCTGGACAATGGATGAACAAATGTTCTGTTGTTTCAACAGCGACATCACAGAAGGCACAACATTATTTGCCCCAATGGGATTACGTCCTTCGCGAAGAGTATATCTTTTGTCTGCAACCTTCCCTGGACAAAGAACCAAACCAGTAGCTCTGTTCTTGGCGGGGCGAAATTGTGCCAGAAAGCTTTGCACCATGCTATCGGGGCTGGGAATGTATGCTCCATTACCGATTCATAAAAGGAGGATGTCGTGAAGACTCCATCTGGGTTGCCTTTCCAAATTAGCTTGTCTGAGCGGTCGGTTAGACGTGGTGCTGCGGAGTCTATTAATTGAAGAAGCTGCTCCACCTGTGTACGTTCATAAAGGAAGAGTTCCCGTCTCCATAAGAAATTCCAGGACCATTGCATGCCCGTCCATACCCCCATCTCATATATTGTCGCGTGTTTTTGATCGTTGATTAAGAACAGACGGGGGAAGTATTTTTTCAGCGGCTGATCCCCAATCCAAGTATCAAACCAGAACCGAGCTTTTTTTCCATTGAGAATGGTCCATTTCATATTTGTTTCCATGATATGAGCATGTGATGGTTTCCAGGAAGCTATAGTCAAAATTCCTTTCCACGTGCCCTTCCTTTTTGTGTTTCCCCATTTAGCATCTGTTATCGGTAGGTTAACCTGGACGTTATATATAGAGCATATAATGTTCTTCCATAATTTCCCATCCTCTACCTGGAAACGCCACCACCATTTGAATAATAAAGCTGCGTTTTTTGTCTCCAGGTCTGCAATGCCTAGTCCGCCCTTTGCTTTTGGTTTGGATAGAGTGCTCCATGCCACTAGCGGCATGCCTCTTCGTTCGCCCTTTTGCCATAGGAAATTGCGTTGCATCCTATTAATCTCTTTGAGGACAGATTTCGGCATTCTGAATAAGGTCAGATAATACAGGGGGAGACTATCAAGTACTGAGCGGATAAGGACTAACCGCCCAGCCCTGGAAAGTGATGCGGCCTTCCACCCTGTAAGTTTGCATGCGATTTTTTGCAGCACTGGCTTCCACGTATTCAGTCTGGTGGGACTTGCTCCTATAGTGAAGCCGAGATAAATTACCGGTAGCGGACAAATTTGACAACCGACAATGGCTGTGATTTCACTATACGAGTTTGTGGAGAGATTGATGGGTATTGCGGCTGATTTACTCCAGTTTACTTCCAGCCCAGACATCTCTGAGAATATATTCATGCATTGTTTGACAACTTCCAGCTCTTCTCTACTAGCTTTACAAAAAATCATAGTGTCGTCGGCATATTGAAGATGTGAGACATTGATCCTGTTCACCCCAATAGAAGTCCTTGCCGGAGTCCCATATATAGCGCTTCTTCCAAAATCCAACCGAGACCTTCAACACATAAAATGAAGAGGAGAGGGGAGAGCGGATCGCCTTGACGGACACCTCGTTTTGTTTGATTGGAGGAGAAGGGGTCCCATTAATGAGGATTGAGATACGAGAGGTTGAAATACATCTCTTCCATCCAAGCTCTCCATGTGTTGTTAAAACCAAAGAAGAATAACATGCGGTCAATGAAAGACCACGAGAGACAGTCGAAAGCCTTTGAGAAATCGATCTTGAGCAAGATAGCAGGTTGGCGCTTGCTTTTAAGCCATGATATTACCTCATTAGCGATGAGCGGGCCTTCTGCAATGTGTCTTCCTTTATAAAAGCTGTTTGGGTACCTTGGATTAGTTTATTCATCACTTGGCTCATTCGGGAAGACAACAGTTTCGCGATTACTTTGTAAACCGACCCAATCATGCTAATGGGTCTAAAATCTTCCACCTTCGAGGCGTCCGGTTTTTTTGGGATCAAAGTAAGCCAAGTCATGTTGCTGCCCTTTGGAAGCTTGCCTGTATCAAAAAAACTGAGGATAGCATTGGAGAATTCCTGTCCGATGATATTCCATACTCCTCTTATTATATTGAAATTTAGTCCGTTGTTGTGGCTAAAATTGAAGTCATTTTACATGACGAAGAGCGTCACCAATCGTTTTTATTTGAAGAGTTGAAAGCACATTGATGTTCGGTATCATGTCATCCCGGATACTATGGATCAAGATAATATTTTGGTTAAAAAGATCCAAACTTCAGAGAATCCTGCTGACATGTTGACTGAGTCCCTTCCGACTCCAAAGTTAACCTTGTGTGACATCAGTGAGACTTATCAATTTGATTAGCCTATGTGGGCTCTCAAAGGTGAGGAGATATTTTGGATTATTCACTATTTAGTTTGAATTCAAGTCAAGGTGAAGAATAATAAAGTTGCCTTTTGAGTTCAAGTCAAGATGGAGAATTTTAAAGTCGTATTTTGAATTCAAGTCAAGGTGGAGAATTATACATTTTCCTTTTGAATTCAAGTCAAAGTGGAGAATTGTAAAGTTTCCTTGAATTCCTATTTACATTTATGGAGGAGAATTTAATGCGCTACATTTATGGTGGAGACTTCGATGGGTGACATTTAAGGTGAAGACTTTAATGGTAGACATTTATGGTGAAGACTTTAATGGTGAAAGTTATGCTTCAATTTATGGAAGTTATATTATTCCATTTCCTAACGCTAAGTGTCATACATTATATGTGCCTTAATGCACATTTAATTTATGCAGTTTATTTCTATAAGTCATGGCTGTTTAGAAGACTCCAAGGACCTCCAATCACTATAAGTAAGGCTCGTTCTTGGCATGATCTATCCATCCAAGGATCCTTTTTCTCTACAAGAAGTTTTGAGAGTTACTTTATGTGAGAGACTAATATAAGAGAGTTTTGTATATCACTTTTCTAAGTGATTTGTGAGTTTTTTCTGAGAGCTATATCTCTTGTGAGATTTGAGTGCCTTATCTCTCTTGTGAAATTTGAGTGTCTCATCTCTTTTTTGTATCCATCAAAGTTTCAAGGACCCTTCTTCTGTTATTTAAAGAATTTCTTTGTATGAGAGAAAATAAAAGATTTTTATTTATCACTTTTCTAAGTGATTTGTGAGGTTTTGAGAGTTATATCTCCTATGATATTTGAGTGTCTCATCTCTCTTTTGTAAGTTGTAATTCTCTTTCCACATATAGTGAATATTGTTCATCACCTCCCATTGAGTATGCATAGCCGAACCACGTAAAATATTGTATCTCACTTCTTGTTTTACTTTATTTTTCCTAGTCATCATTATACATCTACCAACTCTTTATGTGTATTATATCCCTAACGGAAGTAAAATATAATTCTTTATTTTACAAATCCTTTTCTAGGGGAGTAACATAGTAAATAATGGTAAGATCTAGTAAAACTTCAATGGTGATGGATTAGTGTAGAAAATGAGAAAAAATATATTTTCTTGGGTCACATGATGGATCGTGGACTTCCATAAAGCCCTAGAGATCATCTAACAAATGGTGGACCTAGTGCTGTGGTAGCACACATATAACCACAAACGAAGCTTCACGTGGTGATCAATTGTGAAGCTGCTATTAGGTCATGCTTGAAGACTTTGCGAGAATCAGATAAAGATAGAAGAGATCACTATTGTCTTTGGTTGCGTAGTTGTTTCCTGAGTTACTACTTACAGCGTGTTTGTAGTGGGCATATGGCGATTCCGACCAGGTGAGTCTTTGAGGGTGCGGGGAGGAGTGGTCAATTTACTGAAGTTGGAATATAGTCCAAATGAAGTTATCCGGTTTAGTCCTTGTGTGGGTTGTATTTGGGATTATTTTTTAAGAGGAAGTTTGGCATTGATGGTGGTATGTGATTGACCAGATTGAACATTAAGCGAAAAAATTGTTAGAATTAATGCTAAATCTGTTGAGTTGCTCTTGTGAAGTTAATTGATTTTGCCTTCAAATTAATGTCTTATTCATAAAGAGTTTCACAAAAGTTGAATATGCATTTATGGGAGCATTTATGCGGTGTAAATTAATGATGTCTAAAGCAATTGGTTTTCTAACATTATGAGTAGAGTTATGATGAAGTTAAAATTCTTGAATCTTCTGGCTTTCTAGATACTCGAGTGTTAGCTGTTCTTATGTGTTAATGGAGGTATTAACGATGTTGTAACATTGTAACTTGTGAGCTATTATGTGGTGTTGTTACAACGTTAATGTTGGAATAAGTGAAGGGTTAAGATCTATGATATAAATAGATCTAGTAACTCATATCTTAGAATCATCCAAACTTGTGGGGATCACATACAAGAGAGTCAATGATGGTTTGATGGGAACTCAAGGGACTCGGGTAAAAACACCAAAGGCAACACGGAAAACAAGGGTTGATGGGGTTGAGTAATCCTCATGTATAGTTATAATCCTCATTCTCTTAATGAAAGTTATTTTATCTCCTTCCGTAGATGTAGATCATATTTGAACTGAACCACGTACATTCTTGTATCACTATTTTATCATTACATTATCTTGTGGTTTTTCTTTCGTTAACCATGTCGATTTCACCATGATCGCAGAATGAGCTCAAAATTCTAACAATTTTATACATCAGTTTTAGTATTCATAACGCTCTCCATTACAAGGACGACGTGGATCACTGAAATAAAATTAGAAATTGAAAGATCAATTAGTTCGGTTGTCTAGCTTATCATAGCACATGGGGGTAGTAATTGATGTTAATCATTGTGCAATAAAACATATAATTCCCTAACAAGAAAATGAATGAAAAACTATATATGGCTACACTACTACATAACATCAATTTAGTTTTTTCTTATATTTTTTGTTATATTAAGAGTAAATCTTAAATCTTATAAACAAGCAATTAAGTGACACTTCTTTTGTCTAACTTCCGTGATCAATTGGAAACATGGATCAGACTATTCTTTTATAAATAAAATAAAATTGGAAACACTAGATTAAGGAAGCATTAGGGTGATTGAGCTGGCTGAATCTGATTGATATTTATTAGACTTAATAACGAAAAACATGTAATTGTGTTCTTACATAGGTAAATTGGATTGTCAACAAAAGGAATCGAGTTTCTATTCTATGGCAAAATAAAATGACATTTATTCGTAATGGAAACTTACGTATGACACTTTTTCCAGTAGTCAATAATCAAGTATTGTGTGCTGAAAACAGTAGCTTAAAAAGGGTCAGAACTCAGATGGAGGAAACATTCCCAATTGTGCGCAGACAAACCTAAAAGTGGTATGTAATGGTCTGTGATTAAAGGTGACGTAGGATAAGTGACGTAATCAGATATCATGTCATAAAATCTCACTATATTTTTTAAAACTTACATATTAAATATTATTATAGTCATTGACGAGATGAAAAAGATAAATACCCCTACTAATTAATAAAGTACTATTAAAATTCACAATATGACTCTAAATATTAAATGTTTCAAAATTCACAAAATATCAAAATTTTATAAAAATTATGAAAAAACTATAAAACAATAAAAATATTATAAAAAATATTAAGTAAAAAATGAAATAAATAAAAATATCATAAAATAATAAAATAAATATTTCAATTTTAAAATTTATTCATTATCATAAAAAGAATATTGTATTCTAAACAAATAATTTATATCAATTTGTATACCAATTTATACCACATACCATAGTTTTAACATAATTTTATCACACATTTTCAACTATTATTTTCTATCAATTTAAATTATTTCTTCAAAATAAATAATTTATTTTTTATATTATTGATAAATTTTAAAATTAAAATTTCTAAATATAATAATTTATATTGAAGAAATAATTATTCAAAAGAAATTATTATATTTAGAATAATAATTAGTAAATGAATATAAAAATTATGGTACTTATTTGGTATAAATTGTGGTACTTAGTTGGTATATATTAATAGAAAAAATGGTATAAATTGTTTGTTTTGAATATAATATTATTTTTATGATACTAAATAAATTTTAAAAAATGAAACATATATTTGTTTAAATATTTTATGATATTTTGATTTTTTTCATTTTTATAAATATTTATATTTTTATTCTATTTTTAATTTTTGTGATTTTTTGACATTTAGGGGTATTGTAACTTTAAAAGTATATGTTTTAAAAGTATATTTTTATAAAAAAAACTTTAAAACTTTTTTAATCTTTATAATTTTTTTAAAAAAATTATGAATTTTGATATTTTTGTGACTTTTTGTAATTTTTTTAACACTTAGGGGCATATTGTGAACTTTAAAAGTAGAGTAAATTATTCAGAACCCCCTAAAGATTTAAAATATTACAGTTAACCCCCTTGTGTTTATCATAATTACTGATAACCACCTCAAGTTAAGGTATCTTTGACTACGAGCCCCTAAACTATAACTCTGTTATCAGGAAGTTAACTACGTGTTGATCTATCAGCTTAATCACATTAATATTAATGTTAGGCTGGACAAAAAACACTACTTAATCAGCATTATTATTTTCCTAAAAAATGTAAACACTACCTCAAAAATGCATCTAAAGTGGGATGGGAGAGAGTTAGACGATGTTGAATAAGCAGTTTTGTTGTCCATCATGACATTATTATTGTGATTAAGTTGATAGACCAACACTTAGTTAACTTTATGATAACAGAGTTATAGTTCGGGGGCTCGTAGTCAAAGATACCCTTAACATTGAGGTGGTTACCAATAATTATGATAAACACAAGGGGTTAACTGTAATATCCCAAATCCTAAAGGGGTTCTGAGTAATTTACTACTTTGTTAACTAGTAGGGCATTTTTGTCTTTTTTCATCTGATCAATGACTACAGTGATATTTCATAGAGTTTTACGGAATATAATAACGTTTTGTGACTTTTTTTAGCGGCATTTCATGAATTATACCATCAACTTTTTCTTTATTTCTCTATATATTAATTTTCATATCAATTTGTTATTCTCCTCATAGAAATTTGAATTTCTATTAATTAACACTAATTATCAGTAATACAAAAGAATGGGTTCACCCACAATATAATGAAATAATGAGGAAGACACAATTTTTAGTGATAGTTTCATAGTTGAACAGATGTGTGTAGAGAATGTGAGAAGAAGAAATCGACTTATATGGAGATTCTACTCATGTTCAATGTTCGAGTCCATCATATTTAGGCCGAGTATATTTTAACACTTAAAAAATAAAAAATTTGTAAGCATAAAAGATGTATAAGTTTTTTTATTATTAAAACTTACATGTATTAAGAACAGATAAACACGTTGAAAAAATTGTATTATTTTCAAATTATACACATAGATTTAGACAAAATTTTACAAATAAAAACACTACGTTTAAATGTTACTAGTACTATTTTATTTTTTTCTTACATACGTCCATTTTTTTTTTACACACCCATACATTATAAGTGATTTTTTTTTCCTGTCATCCTAACTTTCTTTTTCTTTTGTACAATTATGAGTAGTACAGTTTCCTTTTTATTTTTTTTTTTATTTTTTTTTTGAGCTGAAGATGAGTAGTATAGTTGATTTTTGAGCGAGTGCTCTCTATTATGGTATGGTATGGTATGAGGTAAAACTACAGGCGAGCAGTGAGAGTGAGTGTGGATGGACCGTCGTGCTTGTCTGCATCATATTCTTGGTGGATACAAAGCAAACTACTTTTCTAATGTTGACAGTTTTTTTTTTGTGTAATTTTTTAGTTGCATGTTTTGAATATAATAGTTGTATACTCATTTATCTGGATTTATTTACAATGGAATATTGCTTAGAATTAGTTATTCGTCAGGTAGTAGTATATTATGTTTGGTAATTTCAAAAGTATTTTTATAATTATTTTACCTCCTACAAATTAAACCAAAAGGAAAAATAGTTTTTTTTTTTAAAAAAAAGAAACATGCATTCATTCATTAAACATTATGACATAACCGTCTAATACATGATGGTATAGGTGGCAACCAAAAAAACTCCCCGCATTACCTCGTACCATGTTTGCCAAAATATGTGCCCCTAATATATTACCCCTACTCTCATAGACCCACTTACAATCATCAAAATTCTTAGACAATTCTGTTGCAATACAAAGTTTTGCTTCAACATCATAGTCCACCGTGCCTTCCCCCTTAACAAAGTCTACATTTGATTAACAATCAGTGATGATTTTCACTTGTCTAAACCCTGCTTGTGCAGCACATTCCAGTCCAAAAACCACAGCTTCCGCCTCCGTCATTCCTGTTTTCATCCATCTTCTTTGCCCTTTCATGCCCACAACCACTAAGTCGTCATTTCCATCTATGCACACCACCCCATGCCAACACTTATCCCAGTTACACTGCCATCCACTTGCATATGTACCCACCTTCTTCTGAGTAACTAACTACATATATGCATGTCCCAACTATACAACTCTATCACCAAATATGTTGTGCATTTACTAATGTTTTTTTTTCCGAAACAAGGGTAACCACATCATTAACAAGGAAGGAAATACCCGAATCAAAGTCTGCCTAACAACCCACTTGAAAGACACCATTAATAAAAAAGTCTTGTTGCCTGAAGCAACAAGTTCTCATGGAACGTTGCATTTGCAGCCTGAAAGATGACACATTCGTACATCCACCCATGTTATCTTGCTCTTGAAATAAACCAACCAAAGGAGGATCTTCCCTCAATGTTACCAGGAGCCCTACAAGCTCAATTCCATCATCACAAGACATAGTCATGACTAAAGTAAATATTTCAACCAAAAAAGAATTAATAGAGGAGAGTATTAAGCTAATCTCACTTTTACTAGCAAAACAAACTAGCAGAAGACAAAACAAAAGATAAGCAAGGAGTGCCCAAGCATAAGAAACAGTCGACGACCAGAGCAAATCACCGAACACCCAGCATGTTCCAACCGAAAAAATTGCAACAAAACTGGAAGTTAGCACTAACTTCAAGAAGTCGATAATATACGCCAATAATGCTATAACCAAATTAACACACAAGTTCCCTTTTACCATCCTAGAGAAACAGAGAGTATGGTGCCAAAAGTGGAGCAAAAAGCTCCAAACCGAAGCGGGGAAGAAACCATGGGAGCTCCTCCTCCACTTATTGTTCCATCTCCTGATCGACCTCCCACAAAGGAAAAGTGTGAAGCGGATCCTCAACAATGTGCTTGTCCCATGGAAAACGACATCTCCATGGTGCCAAAATCCCCAAACCATAACAAAGTTGAAGTGGGATTCGTGGACACTTAGGGCGTGTCTAAAGCCTAAGTGTTGCTTTCTCGCAAAGCCATTTACTCGTTCAGCTTATCATTCTTAAGAAGTCTTCAAAACCACCATGGAAACTAAATAGGACTGTAGTTGCTCTAGTAATCTTGCTGAAACACCACGCATTTGTGCATTGACTTTAAGATAGAAATTACTAGCTCTTTCAAGGACATATATATTAGCAGCTGTTTGTATAGTAGCGGAGACACAAGACACCCATAACTAATTTTGTTTAGAGTGATCTCATTCAATATGTTTATTAGAAGCTGAACTAGATATTTCCTCACAGCATAAAAAATACTTCCATCAGAACCATAAGACAAATAGCTAACAAACTTGTAGGCACCATGACTGAGAAAGGAGCAATATTTTGGAAAGAGGGCATGATATCAGTAGTATGGAGTTATAATCTTAAAACATTTATCTTAGATTCCTTGTTTTGTAGATGATGTCAACCTAAGTTAGTCAGCCTAATGACAGACTTTAGCTATGATTTGAAGATCGGGATACCGAAGACAAGACAAAGTCGAGTTGTGACACTGACCCTTTCCGTGTCTATAAGAAGATAAAAGACATGATTCTAAGATCAAAATATGGAGTTAACTTCCAAGGTTAACCAAGTCCAATGATTAAGTGACCAGCGGTTGAAATAAATCAAAGTGAGTCAATCATGTGATAGTTGAATAAAAATGAGTCAAAAGTGTGACAGTTGATCTATTTCTGCTCTTTATTTAGTGGAAGTCGTGGAGCGTCACTTGAGAAGTTAAATGAGACCTCAATTTTATTTGAGTAATTAGAAGTCCTTCATTATCTATTAACGCTTTTCATTTTACACACTTACTAGAGAGAGCTCATCTTGAGAGATCACCAAAAAGGTTGGGTCCTACTTGCGTCTACACATTTCTATCTAGCTTATAGAGCTATTGCATCCAAATACTTCATATGTTTGTATTGATTTATATTTATAGTGTTTGAGTGTAGGTGCTAGGCCCAGTCAATCTGCGTAACCCCAAGTGTAGAATATATAATTGGTAGTAATTCTTTTGAATTATAATACAAGTCTTCTATTCTTGTATCTTGTGTTCAAAGGCTTCCACATTCAATCATGCCAATCAAGGCGAATTGTTCTGAATCCAACAATTCAGATTGACTCGGTCAGTAGACCCGGTCCTAACAATTTCAACCAGAGTGTATGACCATTTCCTCACCTGTAACACCATTTTCATTTATGGTCCTTATTTTGGGCTTGGAGGTCATGATTATCTGTGATACACATAACAACCATACGACTGTTTACAGTCAGTGTTAAAACTGTGTATGAAATAAAGAAGTCGGCTACATGTTCCGATAATTGAAATGAATGTTGCATGGTTATTGATAAGCCTCAGACTTATCATATTTTATAAGTTAGAATTATAGGAATATTAGTTAAAATAAGGTTAAAATAGCTAGTTTTTATATTATCTTACATATAAAGTCTATTATATAAGTTCAGACTTATGTTTTGTATATTTTTCATGTTAGGAATAAATCTCTAATCAAAGGATGAAGTTTTGCCCGATGTCAGATGTCCAATTGACGGCATCACTATGGAGCAATGCTGAAGATGTGTCTTTTGATGAAGAGGTGTCTTTGATGAAGAGGTGTCTTTGATGAAGAGGTGTCTTTCGGTGAAGAGGTGTCTTTCGGTGAAAATGTGTCTTTTGGTGAAAAGGTGTCTTTTGGTGAAAATGTGTCTTCTGGTGAAAATGTGTCTCATGGTGAAAAGGTGTCTTGTGGTGAAAATGTGTCTTTAGTTGGAAAGATGTCTTTTGGATGGGAAGACACTATGGAAAGACATCATTTGGTGATGTGTCTTTCCATACCAATACCACTAGGGTAAAAGGTATCCTTTTGGTAAAGACATGTCTTGGAGGTGTGTCTTTATGGAAAGACATCATTTAAGATATATCTTTCCATAGAATCACTTCCAACACCTATAAATACACATGTGATCTTTCTCCAACACTACACAAGTGTTGGTGTCAATTGTACCAAGGAAGTTTTGCGCATCCATCCTCGAAGAAGAAGGAGAGATTTCTATCAGGTTAAGGCTATGACAAATTGTTTTTCCTCTCTTCGTATTTCTTCTTGTACTTGTGTAGATGGTGCAGTAGAAATTCCTTGTTATCCTTGGTTAGGGATGATCTTTTTTGTAAAACATTTATGATCTGCAGTTTAGTAGTTGTACAACTAGGAGTGGACATGTTTTTGTTGTTTGAAAGTTTGTACTTCACAAGGAGTTCCTTGATATACTTTTGTTGATGTATCTTGATCCTGTCTTACTCTTGTTGAATTTGAAGCCCTAGAAAGAACCTAAGGTCGTCTAACTCATTAATTGAAAACTCTTTCTTCATTAGGTTAGCAAAATGTTCGCAAATAGTGTTACTAGTGGATCCACAAATAATATCATCAACATAAACCTGCACTAGTAGTAAGTCATGAGACGAATGAAGTATAAATTGTGTTTTGTCCTCGTTACCTCTAGACAAGCCATTTTGCAAGAGATATGAAGAGAGTCTTTCATACCAGGCATGTGGAGCTTGTTTGAGTCCTTAAAAGGCTTTACATAGTTTATAAACGTAGTCGAGATGGACTGAGTCAGTGAACCCTGGGGGTTGCTCGACATAAACTTCTCTATAAATATAGTCATGAAGAAAGGCTGTCTTGACGTCCATTTGATATAATGTAAAACCTTTGAATGCAGTAAACACAATGAGCATGCGGATTGCTTCAAGACGAGCTACTGGTGCAAATGTTTTATCATAGTTAATCCCTTCTTCTTGATTGTAACCCTATACTACCAAACGAGCTTTGTTCCTATAAACTTGTCCTGCATCATCAAGCTTATTACGAAAAATACAGCGAGTGATAATAGTCTGTTGATGCTTGGGTCGAGGAACTAATTCCCATATAGCATGTCGTTAAAGAGAGTTAAGTTCCTCCTGCATAGCGGTGACCCAGTCACTATCAAGCAAAGCTTCTTTGACATTTATAGGTTAAGTACTTGAAAGGAAGGCACCAAAGGCACAAAGATTTTGCATGGCTTGAAGACGAGCTGGGACACCAGAGATTTTGGATCAGAAATTTTGTTTTCAGGTGGGTGTGTGGATGCCTGTTGGAATCTTCTATGTGGAGCAGGAGAGGTGTGTCGTGTTCAGTGGAGTCAAAATCCAGGTCTTAAGGATTAAGTGGGTCAGAGGTATGGCTAGTTTTAGTGTCATATGTGGTATGGGTGTCTTTTCCTAAGGTGTTTTCAGGTTGGGAGGATGGAGTGTCCTGAAGTCTGCTTATTGGGTCGGTGATGAAATATGGATCAGCGAGATAGTCATTAGGGGCAAAGTCAAGTTCATCAGAAGATGAGCCAACATTGTTGAACTCATCAAACTTGACATGAGGGCTTTCTTCTAAGCACTGACTCCTTAAATTAATAACACGATAAGCTTTCCTTTTAAAGGAATAGCCAAGAAACATACCTTCATCACTCTTGGGAGAAAACTTCCCCAAGTTGTCCTTACCATTGTTATGGATATAACATCGACAACCAAAGCGTTTGAGATGGATGAGATTAGGTTTGCATTGTCATAGGAGTTCATAGGGAGTATTTTAAAGGAAATGGTGGATCAAGGCATGACTGAGCACATAACATGCTGTATTGACTGCCTTTGCCCAGTAGGACGTGTAGAGGGTGATTTTTCGGTATGAGGGGGGGGGGGGGGGGAGGGGGTCTACCTAAATTTGGTCTGACCGAGAAGTCTAGATCCTAGAAATGCCATTTTGTGGAGGGTGAAAACCCGTTATTCTGACATCCCTCAAATACCTACTAAATCGTCCGTCTTTCCCAGAAAGCATAAGGGAGAATGCAAGTGTGCACTACACCCGCTCTCAATGGGCTCCACTTGGACTTATGCCCTAAGGGCGGAATTGACTAGAGTCGCCACCTAGTTTGACCTAAGGAATTAGGAAGGGAGGAGAAGGAAGGTTCTAAGAACCATTGGTTGACCCTGAATTTGCATATGGATCGGGCTTATCTGGTCATACCAAAGATTCTGTGTGGGTTCGCACTGGGTTACACCCCTTAGAAGTGGCAATGACCACGGCTTTGGATTGGTGCCCGAGGAAACCTCGGTCTCCAATTGTCGGGATTGCATTCTTTCAAAACCTTATTAGAGAAATTCAATTAAAGTCAAAGGATAAGATTGAGTGTAGACTGAGGAGTAGATGATTTTGAAGAGTTTTAAGAAATAGGCAGGTCTTGAAGAAGTTTGTTTGAGTGTTGAGAGGTTTTGATTGTTCTTTGAGAAGTTTGAGGTTGTTTTGGCATTCATGGGGTTAAGAGGATACTGGAAGTTTTAAGGAGTAAAAGGGCACTTTGGTCATTTTTGTGGAGTTAAGGTATGTTTGGATCATTTGCTGGAGTTGAGGAGTTTTTCGGGACATTTTGTAAAGTTAGAGGGTACTTGAGTTATTTGATGAAGTTAAAGGTAATTCGGGTTATTTTGAGGAGTTTTCTGGGTTTGTGAAGTTCTGGTTTGGAATGGTCACATTTTGAGGTGTTGTAGGAAGTCGAAGGCGTTGAAGAGGAATTTGGGTTTTCAAGACGATTGAGTATGGAAGAGGATACTTGGTTTGCAGGTGTTCAGGTTTTGAGGATGTTTCGGGTTTCAGATGACCAAGGTTGTTCAGGAGCATTCGGGAATTGGAGGTCCTATGTGACTTGAAGTTGGTTCAGAGAAGGATTGAGAAGTGTTTATGTGACGTGAGGTTCTATGGGAAGGGTTGGATTGGTTTATTTTGAAATGTTTCTCTTTAAAGTTTTCTAAAACTGAAAAATCATTTTGTTGTAAAAGGGCGGATAATCCCGAGGGATTACCCTATATACCCCCTCGAACACGACACTCAATTAATGGTAAGTACCAAGGCTCGAAAGATGGGGCAATGAATTTATGTCGAAAAATAGGATTTAGAGAGAAACACTATGAATGAGATGTTCTCGGTTAAACCCTAATAATGTCTCTACTCACTCCCGGTTTTAAAACATTAAAAACAGAAAATACTGAAATCGAGTGGAAGGGAGTTAGACGATTCTAAAATCCTGGCTGCGACTAGGAAGGTCGTTACTTCCCTAGAACCCTGCCTTGTAAAAATCTAGGCTGCAATTAGGGGAGGTTTGTCTTCACCCTAATGCCCCGCCTAAAGAGATCCAGACTGCGACAAGGGAAGGTTATGACCCCAGCGCCCTGCCTCGGATTTTTATTTTGGAAAGGGAGACAAGTGATGTTCTAACCAGGAAGGAAATGTTTTGAAGGGGTCAGACATTTCTTGTTCCCTGAAAACGGTTTATTTGAGTTGAAAACTAAGCTTGAAAACTTTTGAAGTTGTTCGGTATCCTCGGTGAAGAAACACTGATTTTGAGAAATTTTTAGGAGAAAACTTTCTGTATATGTGAGAAGAACTTTCTGCGTTTTGAGAAGAGTTTTCTGTGATGTGAGAAGAGTTTTCCCTTTAAAATTCCACAAAATGGTTTCTTTGAAAACGTGATAAAATGATTGTTTGAAATATGAAAAAGAAGATTTTTGTGATCAAAGCCAAATAAAGAGGAATGTTTTTGGATTTTTGAATGGGATTTACAAGTTGGGTTTGAGTTGGATTGAATTGGTCGAATTGAATCAGACTGAAATGAATTGAAGATGAGATGGTTTGAATTGAATGGAATTGGATTGAATTGAGTTTAGGCCAATCTTGAATTGAATTTGGACCGTATTTGAATTGAATTTGGGCCAGGTCAAAATTTTAGGTTAAGGTCAACGTTTTGGTCAAGATCAACGTTTTGGTCAAAGGTCAAAGTTCAGGTGGTCAAAGTCAAAGTTTAGGTGGTCAAAGATTTGAGTCAAGGTTCAGGTCAAAGTTCGGGTCAAGGTCTAGGTCAAAGTTTAGGTCAAAGTTCAGGTCAAGGCTTGGGACTTGGATTATTTTTTGTGGACTTGGATTATTTTTGTGAACTTGGATTGGATTGAAGTTGGATAACATTTCATGGGGGAGTTTTTGGAGTTTTTTAGGATTTGGAGAGGATTTGATTTGGGTTAGACTTGAAGTGTTGGGCTAAAGGGTTGATTTGTGGACTTGGGTCTATTTTGGACTATGGGCCGTGGGTTTTGAGTTTTGGGTGGGTAGTGGGTTTTAGGCTTGGGCCGTGGACTTTGGACTTGGGCCTTGGGCTTTGGGCCAATTTTGTGGAGATCAGAGAGGGTTTTGAAAGATGATCAAAGTTAAAATGAAAAAAAGATTGATGATAATAAATAAAAAAATTAGAGAGACAATTGAATTTCTATTGGATAGAAACCTTTACAGGATGGGCCGGATCCTTAATTAATGGGAGAATTTGAAGTTGATGACTCAGCACTCATTTTTTTTGGATCAAACTAGATATACAATTTTTATCTTAATGAAGGGGTGGTTTGGAAAATCTTACAATAGAAAGGGTTGTTCTCACACTCTACGGCCCGTTTGAGTGAGACAAACCCTTGACCATAAAAGCTTTCCTAGAGTGGGCCTCAAAGATCCACTAAAAGGGGTCAACCTAATAAGCTTTCTAAGGCCACCTGTTCTAGTCCGTTTAGTTGGTTATGGGTTGGGCCTGAAGCAAACTTATATTTGGACCAAGAGTTGCATGGGCCCAAACAGGACCCAAACATGCATTTTATAGAGATAAATGACAAGGAAAACATAGCCACCAAAATTTACAGAAATATAGGCATGAATCTCGAAAGGCTGCGTAAATAATATACATATGGGCATGGATTTCAAGAAAAGAAGGCGCTTAAATACATCATATACATGTAGATATGGATTTCAAAAGCCATCCGAATAAGTGATATACACGTAACAGGAATTTTTGAAGCTGTCTAAGTGATATATACATGAGAATGAAACCTCAAGCTATCTAGATGTCAAATTCAGATTTCATAATTCTATTCCATTCTAAAACTCCAAATTAAAAGCAGGTTGCTAATCATTTGTTACTCTCCTCCTTTATCCTTTCAATGACCAAACAAGTGCTCTAACCGAAGAGACAAGAAACTAACATTTGAAATTAGTAAGTTTGCCGTGTGGCCTCTAAACTAAATCATTAACCTGATGACTAAGCTTTTCTCTTCGGGGTTAATTGCTCCCTTTAATCCTCTTTCCTGTTACAAGTCTCGTACTAAACAGGTTGGACGAAACACAAACTCAAAGCCATGGTTGCTACTTTCTATTTCGACTGATAATACCAAACTTGAGTCATCTTCCCAGTTCGACCCCCCTTTCTTTTATGACTAGCCAACAAGCACCCGAAGCACCAATCCTAAACTACAAATAATGACATAGATCAGCACTGTTGTTATACCCAAAATTTTGACCCCCTGGGTAAGGTCTACGAGGTTGTGAGAGCCATCTCCATCAAACAGTAAGAGACTCCGGCCCGATCGGCGTTGTTCCAGGGCTGAGGAGCAGTTTTCGTCATTGTCAGGGGCGTTTTCGTAATTCTTAAGGCTTCTGAGTTCTCTTATAGGCTTTCTCTCTCCTCCAAAGGGTGCCCAAATCAGCTCGAAATGCTTTGATATTTTAACCCATGATAGAGGATGACATTTTGAGCATAATGGCGTTGGAATTTTGATTTTTCGAATTTCCAATAATTTTCTAGTAATTTCTGACTGAATCTGACGAGAAATTCAATTTAAAAATGCTCCAGCATTTCAAAATTCGTTTCCACCTCAGAAAATTCATAATATTCATTCTTGACATGTGGTTAAATTTCATAGCAAAATTCCTTTGGGAAGTTACTTAGTTAAATATCGAAAAATCTTACTTTTACTAGATTCTCTTTATCTTTAAGAAAGTCTATATAAAGGGATAGGTTTTTGGATAAAAGGAGAACCTCACATACTGAAGAACCCTAGAGAGTCAGAAAACACAGCCTCCTCTCTCTCTCTCACGTTTTCCAACACCCGGCCACCCAAATCATACTGAAAATCCCCCGAAATCACCATCTAAACACGTTTTCCAATCCCCAAAGCACCAATAATCATCAAAACCTCACAAAACACCTCTAAAACGTGAAGAACAGCAAGAACAACCAACAACCAGAAGCTTGGTCGAAATCCTCTCGGGTCTGCCATCAACGGAGCACTCGACGAATCCCGGTGTGAAGAAACGTTGTGAATCCGAAGGTAAAACAGGTAGAAACTCCACTTCTCTGATTCACCACGGTATTATCTGTCTTGCCTCAAAATTTGGGCTTAACTAACCTTCGTACGCTTCTGTATTGCTGTTTATTCAAGCTTCTGTCCAATAACTTGTTTACCAAGTTTCGTGCATAATTCGAATTCAAATTGAGAACTTTCGACCACTAACGTATTGTACATCTTTCAGGCTACGCACCCATAAAATTTGAGCCGAAAACACCTTCGGGAACAGCCTCAAAGCCGCCGTCCGAGGGCTGTCCGCACCCACGGACGTCGTGTCCGGGTCCCGGACTCCCTGTCCGTAAGCTCGGACACCCACGGACGGCGGCGGGATTTTAAAAATTCAAAATTTAGGTTTTTCTAATAATGTCCGGGCCCACGGACATCCTGTCCGTGGCCCCGGACTTTGCAAATTTTGTTTTCCTTTAATTTCGACTTTTCTGTATGTTTAGGTAACTGGGGTCCGTGGTCTCGGACGTTTGGTCCGTGGCTACGGACGTAAGCAAAATTTGACCTAATTCTGCCTCCGAAACCATAGTTTAGGTAGCTTTAATTTCACTTTAATTCTCTGTCAAAAAATGCTAAAAAACAAAAACAAAAAAAAAAACAGAAGCTCGCGCATAGGTAAACGACTCGTAATAAGCCGTCGTAAATAAACTAAGTAGAGGAAAAACGACCTAGGAAGGGTAATGAAAGTAATTGAACCCTAATTAAGTCGAATATCAAGCCCCGAACCGAACTCTCCTTTCCTAATTTGATCTAGGTTAAAATTAGGTGGCGACTCATAATAGGTTCCAGTGAGCTAGCGTAGGTTTTAATAATTATTGTTATATGACATAGTTATTAATCTTAGGCTATAAGGGACCTAAAACCCAATCAGATCCCAATCAACTTTATTCAAATAGGATAGGGTTTTAAAATCGAGGCTCACAACTGTACTAATATTCAGAGGCATTCGACTGATGATAATTCCATATTGCGACATCCGTAGGTATAAAAAAATGCCAATCATTCACACAACAGTCAAAAGAGTTTATCAAGTTCAAGAAGTGGTGTACAAGGGAAGGGATTGATGAAATTTCCTGTACAGTTAAAACCATGAACAGGCAGATGGATTAGGACATATACTCCTTTAGATTAACAAAAGCTTAAAGGAAATTTGAACAAAAGAGTGCAAAGCTTAAGGAGTGAGACTAGGGTTCTGCTCATGTGGGAATGAGAGCGTAATCGTCCTTGGTGGTTGGTGACGGGCTTCTCCTGCTCGTTTAGCAAACAAACACAAGTAATGGTGGAGTACAAAATCGCACAACAAAGTATTAACATGAGAGGCAAAACAAACGGCCCTTAGGCATGCCTCTGGTAACAGATACTGATGTTTGGGTCATGATCACAGGGCAAGCTAAGAGAGATTAAAAATGAAATTCACGACTAGAGAAGGACCAGTCTTCCAATGTTGCAAACGTTTATAGCAGCAACATACGGGTAAAGAAATTTCCAACTGGAGATGGACCAGTCTCAGTCAGTAAAATCAGTGGTTAGTAGCGTGAACGTGAACGCAAAGGTCGGGAAGTATACTGAGTCACTGCTATATACATTAGGCACAAATGAAACTTAAAACTCAACACAACTGAAACGGCATGAATATGTCAACAATGAAAGAAGTGACAAAACGAGCAGGACTCGAATCAGAGCTTGCATTTAGATACGCCGTGTTCGTGGATTTCTAAGTCCATACCAAGATTTTGAGCAAAGGTGATCGTAGGAAATAAAAATGCAGTAAGGAAACATCAGGACTCACATTAGGAATCAAAACTAAAGGAAGCCATGCATGTTCGTAATTAATCGGGAGGGAGAAATGCAAAGAAAGCGGCAAAGCCGTACGAAATCCCTCAGGACCAGAGACTTACAAAACCGATATTTGCAACCCTAGCCCTGGAGTATTTAACAAACACAAAGAAACATTAAAACTAGAATGGGAAGAGGA